>JAPQVY010000068.1:49962280-50380379 GCA_028535165.1 Quercus tomentella
AAGAAGTGCATGGCGAAATTGAGTTAATGATTAAGATTAGCCTAAGATCTTTCATGGTTAACTTCCAAGTAATTGAGGTGGACTCTCTATACAATATGCTTTTAGGGAGAACTTAGTTACATGTAGCAAGTGTAGCCGTGTCTACCATTCATCGGAGACTTAAGTTCATAACTGAGAATCAGTTGATAACCATCATGGCCGAAGAGCCCATGACTATTTTTCAGGAGACATCTATACCCTACATCAATGCTAATGCCTTTCCAGAAGCATCTTTCCGTAGGATGGTTTGTAGAAGTTTTGATGGCCACTAAAGAGATGCTCAAGTCTAGGTAAAAGTTAGGCCAAGGCCTCGGAGCCACAGGTCGTGAGAGCCCTATTCTGGTTAAGCTTTTAGATAATAAAGGAGGATTTAGTCTATGGTATGAGCCCATTCATGAAGAACTATTTCAAGCCTCTAGAGGAAAGAAGATGAAGTTTGCTAGTCCTGGGATGTCTATTCCCCATATCAGGACCACTTTTCCTACTACAGCCAAGGTCATTATGCCAGAACCCTTCAAGGATGTGGAGGATGAAGAGTTTGATCTAGCTTGTATTATTCAGCTTTGTCCCAAGGACTTCTCAGTGAACGCAATCATGTCTTATAAAGATGGTTCAACTGCGGTTACTAGGCAAGATGGCAGGCTTTTGGACTATCGTGCCTTGGTTTATGATTGCACCAGCTGAGTAAGGAGTATTCCATCCTCGAGTGGTTGGGTTTCCCAATTGCCTGAGACAGTTGGAATAGCATATCTAGTTTGTTTTGCATGCTTATGTTATTTCCTGCTTTATTTGTATTCCCTGTTCATCTCCCCAGTTTGTTTTACCAAAAACAACAGCAAAGAGCTTTTCCCTTTTTCTTTATTAGGCAGGAACTTTGTTTTCACCCTACCGATAATCCATTGATGAAATATTCTGCTTATTATTCAGGAAAATTCTCACATCTCTCTTTATTGCTTTCTTATGAATGTGTATGCCATTTATATTATATTTCTCTATATATGTTCCACTCTATAGAATCTGTTTAGATTCCCAAGTGGGTACATCGTCTCTTTGTCATGGTGAGGACATAAACGATGTGAATAAGACAACAGATTTAGATCATGATATTGAAGGATTGGAAAAGATCTTAAGTTTGCCTCGAGATATTTTGGAAGCTTTGGGTAGAGAGAGTGAAGGGTTCAAGCCTAATATAGAAGAGACAGAGATGATAAACTTGGCCAAGGAAGGAAAAAAGGAAAAGCCTGTTAAGATTGGGGTAAATTTTCCTAAGGACATGAGAGACGAGTTTATAACTCTGCTGAAGGAATTCAAGGAAATCTTTGCTTAGTCTTATCAAGATATGCCAGGATTAGATACAAAGATTGTTGTCCACAGGATTCTGGCTAAGCCCAAATGTCCTCTAATGAGGTAGGCCTTCTGAAGCATGAAGTCCGAGATTATCCTAAAGATTAAGGAGGAAGTGGAAAAGCAGTTGAGTGCCAGTTTCCTCACTGCCATAGCCTATTTTGATTAAGTTGCAAATATTGTTCTTGTGCCAAAGAAAGATGGGAAAGTATACATGTGCATTGATTATAGAGATCTGAACCGGGCTAGCTCGAAGGATAATTTTCCCTTGCCGCATATCAATACTCTAATGGACAACACCACGGGTTCACGACCAACATGTTCTTCTCCTTTATGGATGGGTTCCTAGGTTATAATCAAATCAAAGATGGCTAAAGAGGATAAAGCCAAGACAGTGTTCACCACCTATTGGGGGACTTGTGCCTATAATGTCATGCCATTCAGTTTGAAGAAAACATGTGCAACTTACCAGCGAGCCATGGTAACTTTGTTCCATGATATGATGCATAAGGAGATTGAGGTCTATGTAGGTGACATGATCGCCAAGTCGCACACTCCTAAAGATCATTTGACAGATTTGAGAAAGTTATTTAGGCACCTTGTCAAGTACAGGTTGAGGCTTAACCTTAACAAGTGCGTCTTTGGAGCCAATTCAGGGAAGTTGCTTGGGTTCATAGTTAGCCAGAGAGGGATTGAAGTGGACCTTGCAAAAGTCAAGGCTGTAAGGTTGAATTTATTCGATCAAGTGTTGGCTTTATTCCGAGCCAAATTTGCTTGTAATTTAGCAATTAGATACCTTGTGTTTAGGTGGGAATAATGTAAGGGCTGTGTGTGAAAGAGTGTGAAGAAATTCAAGTTTGTGTGCATTGGAGGATTCTTGCAACTAGATCTCATGAGTGACTCATGAATAGCAACTCGCTAAAGTGCCACACATGTAGTGCCACACATGTGAAGCATGCAGGAAGTTGAAGGGTCATAACAGCTGGAGCACTACAGGACAAAAAGTACAGTCTGGCCTGGCAGTTAACTCGCGACTCATTCCAATCGCGAGAGTGAGTCGCCAGAATGCCCTGTTTTGCTGAAAACTAACTTTTCACATTCCATCTTATACCCTACTATAAATACCCTTATACCCAAGAAATGTAAGGTGCTGAAAAAAGAGCCTATTGAAAGAAAAACCCTAAGAAAGGTTTCTATAACACACCCACCTTGTTAGAGAGAAATCTTTGAAATCTTTTCTCCTTCCCTCTCCCATTGTTATACCCATTGAGAGGAGATTTGTACCCAAACACAACCCACACCAATTTAGAGTGTTGAGAGTGTTTTAGGAGCTTGGGAAGCATTGGAAGATGCCAAGGATGGCAGATGCAATATGGAGCTTATTGCGGGATCCGGAAAGTTAGAGAAGACAAGGTTAGGCGTAGCCCTGTTGGATTAAGAAGCTTGGGAGGCATAGGTGCATCGGGTAGATTAGGCTTGGAGGGTCTATTACTATTCATGTATCCCAACTAGTTTTCTAGTGGATCATTTTACTGCTTGGAGGGCGGCAAAGAGTTTTTTCGCCCAAGTTCTTCGGTTTCCTCTTCGATAACATGTGCCGGTGTTATCCTTGTGTTTGCATCTCTCTTCCCTTACTCTTCAACCATTAATTGTTGTTGTGTTTGTGATTAATTATGTGTTAAAGTAGTTTGCCAAATTGGGTATTGCTTATATTTTATATTCCGCACATATATTTTTTGAATATAAGCTTGCATTGGTAATTTTGTAATTGGGGGCCTAAACATTCATTAGTGTTTTACACACTAATTGAACATTCAAAGATCATCAGGGATATGCCTGTGCCGAAAACCGAGAAACAAGTCTGAAGCTTCTTAGGAGGGATTAATTATATAGCCCGCTTCATAGTGCTGTTGATCACCACATGTGATCTTTGTTCAAGCTTTTAAATAAGGATACAAAGATAGAACGGACGGATGAATGTCAAGCAGCCTTTGACAAAATTAACAGTATTTATCACTAGGACACCCATTCTGGTTTGCCCTACACTAGGACATTCATTGATTCTCTGCCAAGCAGTGTAAGAGATATCCATGGGTTGCATGTTAGGCCAGCTAAGTGAGTTGGATAAAAAAGAGAAGGCGATTTACTGCTTGAGTAAGAAGTTCACTAGTTGTGAGATCAACTACATTGCCATTGAGAAGACATGTTGCACGCTGGCATGGGCTTCACGTAAGCTTCAGCAGTATGTGCTCTATTTTACCACATGGTTGATTTCTTGCATGGACCCTATAGACACCACATTTTGTATCCCTTATGACTTAGGCCCCTGTTCCCTAATGATGTAGGAATTCTAAAGCTCAAGTTTGGTTTAGGGCTCGATCATATTGAAATTGACTTGAGGAAAGTATTTTTGGAAAATATAACTCTTTTATGGATCAAATAAAATATTTTTGGAAAATAAAGACCACAGAAACCCTAGGGCATGCGTACGCATACACGCATATGTGCACGCATGCTCAAGCTTTGCGTACACATGCTTCATGCATACATACTTATACCGGGGCATGCGTATGCATACTAGGGTTCTAGAAACTATGACAGACAAGTTTTTTGCATTAAAGTTTGGGTTTTGTAACGAATCCCACATCGCCTAGGAGCTGTTCCAAACCCCCATTTATGAACTATAAAAAGCCATACATGGTACATTTTCAAAACATAGAAAATCCTAAGGGAAAACACAAGATTCACTAGAAATAGTGAATCAAAAAGGGAGTTTTTCACAAAACGTCCTCAAGTCAATATTTTCTTATTAAGGCCTTTTTTGGCCTTGATCTTTGAGTTCAAGCTTACTAATCACTTCTTTTATATGATTGTGAATAGATTGACTAAAGGGAATGGTCAAAATCAAGCTAAGGAGCTTTGTGTTTTGAGGTATAAGTTCTAGTCCCTTTTCTTACCTATTATTGTTTTAATCTTCATTTCTTTTGTTCTGTTTGTTTGTTTAAGTTATAACATGTCTTTTTAGCTTAGGTTTTCTTTGCTTTATCGTTTTATGCATATTAGGTTGTTAGTTTCAGTTTCTGTCCTACTGTGTTCTGTGTTTTTTGGGTTAGGGTTTTAGGGTGTGTATGCATCCGCATGCTTTTTGTATGCGCATGCATACTCGAAGTATGTGTACGCATACAACTGGGTTGCACACGGAGGCCTATGTATGCACACATATACTCATGCCTAGAAACCTTAATTTAACTCTTTTATGCCTCTGTTTCCTTATTTCTCTTATGTAACATGCCTCTGCTTTGTTCTATCTTATGCTTATAAGTCTCTGCCTCCATGTTTTGTTTGGTGTTTGTCCTTTATATGTTAGATTAGGGTTTCTTTCCAATTCTTGCTTTGATATGGCATGAACATGCATATGATATGACCATGCATTGATGCATAGGTTTTGTAGTGCGGTAAGATAAGTGAGGTAAGTCATGCATTCAAATGAGCATGCATTTGTTTGAGATACAATCTTACTTTGATGAACATGAATGATATTTGCAAATGCTTTGCCTTGGATATGATAACATGTTTGATCTTAACATGCCCATGTTTCTTCCTTGGATATGATGTGATGAGATGTATCATAGGTGTGTGCTAAGGTTGAGATATGATAAGTTGCATGATAGATGTATGTTAGGGTTTTAGGATGAAAATGCCATGTTGATTGCTAGATGTATGCTAGTGTGTGTGTGAGTCTAAAATGACAATATTGAATGTGCCTTTAATGAGATTAAGACATAAGACATAAGACATAATGAGTGGAAGTCGACTCATAGGTCGAGTGGGGTTGGGTGCCTAACAACTTCCCATCCCTATACCTAAACTTTAGACGCGTGCTCTAGTAGTAGATCAAGCCTTCCACAAAGGGTGCTACATTTATGGTTCCTAGACCTAATCTCGGTGGCGACTCCATTTCTTTTCTTTGCCCCAGTCCACTCAGCTAAGGCATACTCCCTCTTGTTGTGCCCATAGTGGTGACTCCACTAGGATAGATAGTTTGATTCTAATGTGTCTTATTCTTAATCTTGATAAAGGCTTATTCAATATTTGCTTGCACACACTTCACTTGGTTCTTTTGTCCCTTTTGCCTCGGTTGGTGATGAGTGATAAGATGAGTACGCTCCATTCAGGCCAAAGCTTCTGGAGTTCATTCCACCAACTCACAATCTGTGCCATTGCCTATAATGGGTGATAATAGCTTAATTTTGCATATTTATATCATTATTAGAAAGCATTATCATACTTATTTTGAGTTAATTCATGCATTTTATAATTGATTTTGGAATAATGCTGAATAATCAATTTTGTTCTTAATTGAATTTTAATGCGTGAATTTCTCTTCTGTAGGATAATGAAATTAAATAAGTGGATTTGAGCAAAGAAGAAAGATAAGGACTTTAATTTTACAATGATGATGAAGTCAAAGAAGGCCAACCCAATTAAATTCAAGTCCAATTGGAGCAAGGAATCAAAGGAAATTTGCACCTAATCCAAGTCCAATTCGGATTAGGATTCTAGCTTGCACACCAGTTAGTATTTGGAGCATAACTTTCGTTTCAGATATCCAATCGAGATGATTCAAGTTGGGATGGAAAGCTAATTTAAAGGGATACAACTTCGTAGTTTACCAAAAGTCCTAATTCTGAAGTTAAATGGGCCAAAAACGTCGGTTAAGTGAAGCCTAAAAACCTGGGATTTTCTCCAAACGGGAATTCAACTTGTAATAGGATTCCTTGACTTATTTAAAGGCTCTTTAGGGAAAAATTCAGGGGGAGCTGCCGTAGAACATAATTTAGGTTTTCTTAAAGGTTTTTTTTACAGTTTTTAGAGTTTTATTTGTGTTATGGCTTGCTAGAAGCCTTGCTAAGGCAAGGGGTGAAACCCAATCATTTATTGGTATGTTCTTAACAATTATTTATTGGTTTTAATGCTTATATTTTTATGTTTTTTATTGTTTTACTCATCTAGAAAAGTGTTTAATTCTGTATAATCCTTTGATTTATTGTAGACTCCGGGCACATTAAATGCTTAGTATTTATTCACTAGTTTTGTTTTGCTTAAAATCAATCAATTGCATGAAACTACTTTAGATAATTAATTCTTGAGTTTTTATTGTTAAATCATCCGACTAAGATCATCTTTCGTATGAATTTTAGTTGAGTTATAAAATAAATACTGTTAAGACTACCAATAGATGTGTTGTGTGTGGATCCCTAAACCTTAGCACCTTAATATATTGTTATTTTCTCTCAATTTAAATTACTTTTACTAAACTATCAAAAATCTCTTCAGTTAAACTTTATTATTTTAGTTTTATTCTCTTGGTTTGCTAATCAATTCCTTTTTCCCTATGGATTCGACCTCGGACTTATCGAGTTATTACTTCGCGACAATCTTGCACTTGGGAGCCTTATTTAAGTCGCAGCAAGTTTTTGGTGCTATTGCCAGGGATTAGGCTTCACTTAAGCGACGTTAATAGGCTTCACTTTTACAACGGCCATGACAAGGTGGAAAGGAAAGGCATCTAGGATGGCTAATAGGCCAAATGAGATGGACCAAATCAACATGATTATCAAGAATTTGCTTCCGACATATAATAGTAGGCTCCTGTCATCGCCTATTAGTTCTTTTGGGGAATTGTGTGATTGTGGAACTAGGATCGAAGATTCCATCAATAATGGGCAATTGGAGAAAGGTGAGAGCAAGCCTCCAATCAAGAAGACATATGGAGGAGAAGTGGCCGCTTCTAAGGCACCTAATGCTATGAATGTAAGTGCCATCATACATTAACAACCCTTAGTCTACTCAAGCTTCACAAAGAAAGACAGCCGAGAATTCTCTAACCAAGGAATGATCATTGCCCAAGCATATGAGAACTTAACTTCCAAAGGATTCATCAAACCATTAGACCCCACACCTATGACTAATCATGTGCCTCCTACTTGGAACCTTGATGAATATTGCCACTTCCATCAGAAATCTGGCCATAAGACCGACAATTGTTTCCACCTTAAGCACGAGATACAAGACCTAATAGACAATGGAAATCTCTCAAATCCAAACATCGTCACCAAGCCTAACATTAGGAAGAATCCTTTGTCGGATTATCATTGAGCTCCTCCTCCACATCAAAATTAGGTTCAAGTGGAAGACATTGATTGGGATTGTTCGAATTTGATAGAAACCGTGGAGGTTAGTGCGGTAGAAGTCCAAGGAATATGGGATGAAGAGGATGAGATTTTAAAAAGTGCGATAGTGGTATAAGGGATACTCCCTAAAGGAATGATAGAATTAAAGAAGAGGGTCCTAGAAGACAATGTGGTAAACATCACTTGGAGTGGGAAACACTACAAGCCATCCTTTTTGGAGAAGGATCATCCTAGTAGGAACATGGAATAAGGGTCCAAGCCCATTGAACCCAAAGAAAAGGAAGAGAAAGAAGAGGAAGATAGGGGTTTGACTCAATTAAAAAAGACTCAAGCTCATGTGTCCGTGTGGGATTTGTTAATGGCTTCTCACAAACATCGTAGTGCTCTCTTGGACACTTTGAATGGGAAGGAAGTGCCTATCGAAACTACTCCACAAAAGATGCTATCTCTCATGGGAGTTAAGGCCCCATCCAATCCTTTCCTCACATTTTTCGATGAAAAACTTCCTCCCGAAGGAGCCACTCACACTAGACCTTTGCAAATCACCATCAAGTGCATGGGTGGCAAGGTTCCAATGGTGATTATTGATAATGGATCCGCATTAAATGTGTGCCCTTTTAGGACCGCTCTCAAAATCAACCTAGATGTGGAAACAATCATCCCTTCCCTTTTGACTGTTAGGGCATATGATAACACTTCAAGGAAAGTTATGGGAACTTTCAAGGCTCCTTGCAACATTGGTCCATTGGAAACAATTGTGGAATTTCATATGATGGACATCACTCCTAACTACAACCTTCTCTTAGGAAGGGCACGGCTTCTTCCCATTTGAGCGATTTCTTCTACTTTGCACCAAAATATGAAGCTCTCATTGAAAGGAGGAATTGCTATAGTACTTAGAGATGGTGAGATCTTAGCTCCCGTTTTTGGACTTGAAGAGGGAGGAAACGAGCTTCAAATGAGTGGTTTTGAGTCTATGAACATAACTGATTATGGATTGAAGGATGAGAAGTACACCACAGATCTGCTTCCATATTGTAGTCATGAGGTGATTTCAATGATGAAGAAAATGGGATATATGCCTGGTATGGATCTTAGAAAGGAAGGAAGAGGAGTGGTTGAATTCCCCGACTTCAAGACTCAACTAACCAAAAAGGGTTTAGGATTCCTTGAAGGCTGTGACAGAATAGAAAAGAACCTTGGTAACCTAAATGGGAACTTTGTGAAGAAAGGAGGGGACTTTACTTTCTGTGGTTTTTCCAAGCTTTGGGTAGATAAGGACAAAAAAGTGAATCTTGACTAGGAGATATTCTTCAATGAGAAGCTCACTTTCAAGGAGAAACCTACTATAGTGATCAAGGAAGCTTAAGAGGAGGTCGACTGGATGGACTGTATGGATGCTGAAGCAATGAAGGCTATGCTGAAAGTGGAGGGGGACGTGCTCACCATTGCCATCGAGGGTTGGGTTTTCCAAGAATATGGGAAATAAATTTTGTAATGCAAGTTTAGATGTATTTTTTCAACATTTTTAATAAGATAAATTTTAATTTGGCTCATTTTAATGTGTCCCATCTTATTGAAATTCTGCATTTAAATGATTCTAATGAAATTAGTAAACAATTGGAAAAGAAAATTGAACCTATGGAACCAACTTTTGAAACTTTTAATTTGGGCAATAATGAGAATCCACGCCTAATTAAAATTGGGTCAACGCTAAATAAAGAAGAAAGAATAGATCTCCAAGACTTACTCACAGAATTCCAAGAGGTGTTTGCATGGTCTTATGAAGATATGTCCGATATTTGATCCCGAGATAGCCTAACACCACATTAATACCCATGCTTACATGGTATCTGTTAAGTAGAAATTGAGGTGTATGAGAACTGAATGGCTCCTTAAGATCAAGGAAGAGGTGACAAAACAGTTGAAAGTAGGGTTCATCAAACCAGTGCACGAAGCCGAGTGGATAGCTAATGTTGTGCTTGTACCCAAGAAGGATGGAAAAGTGAGGATGTGTGTGGATTTTAGAGTCCTAAACAAGGCTCGCCCTAAGGACAATTTCCCTCTTCCTTATATAGATGTCCTAGTGGATAACACTGCTGGTAGTGCCTTGTTGTCTTTCATGGATGGTTTCTCAGGATATAACCAAATCAAGATGGTTCCTATGGACATGACCAAGACCACCTTCACCACTGAATGGGGGATTTATTGTTATACGGTAATGCCATTTGGGCTCAAGAATGCAGGTGACCTATCAAAGAATGGTGATAGCCTTGTTACATGACATGATGCACAATCAAGTAGAGGTATATGTTGATGACATGATAGTGAAATCCAAGGATAGAGGGGGGCATATCACCAACCTAAGGAAGTTTTTTGAAAGGATTAAGGAGTATAGATTGAGATTGAACCCACAAAAATGTACCTTTGGACTAACTGTAGGAAAATTGCTAGGCTTCTTGGTAAGTGATAGAGGGATAGAGGTTGACCCATCAAAGATTAAAGTCATATTGGATATGCCTCCACCCAAGAGTGAAAAAGAGATAAGAGGATTCTTAGGCCAGTTATAGTACATCAGCCGATTCATCGCTAAGCTCACCTCCACTTGTGAGCCCATCTTTAAGCTTTTGAGAAAGAATGAACCCCATACATGGAATGATGAGTATTAGAAAGCCTTCGAACTAATCAAAGAATACCTTCTCCATCCATCCATCCTAGTACCCCCAAAGCATGGAAAGCCACTACTCCTTTATCTCTCGATCATAGAGAATGTGGTTGGAAGTATGCTTGCACAAGAGGATGATGATAGGAATGAGAGAGCCGTGTACTACTTGAGAAAATGATTCCATGATTATGAGATTAGATACACACCCATAGAAAAGTCATGCTTTGCTCTTGTGTGGGCTGTGCAGAAACTAAGGCACATCATCCAACCATTCTAGATATGGATAGTAGCCAGGATGGACCCTTTGAAATATTTGTTTGAGAAGCCCACCCATAGGAGGCCATCTTTGGTAACCCACATTATTCCTTGACACCTATTACAATAATTATCATTGCTAGCCAACTTGAGCCTTTAAACAATTAGCCTATTTTTCAATGAACCCACTAAAAAATTAAAGCTTGGGTGGGAAAATTAGGTATGCATGCTTAAATCTCAAGTTGAGGAAGGGTTGACCTTGTGGATTCAACACTGCTTGGTAAGGTCCTCAATGAAGACAATGTGACAAGTTCAAAAGAAAAAGATGAAGAGTTCATCAAGTTTAGAAAAGAGAGCTCATCAAAGAAAAGGGATAGTTCACTCCATCAAGCTAGGAAGGAAGAAAATCCATCAAAAAGAGATAAGGTTTTGAGAGAGCATCAAACTATGAGAAGAAGAGATTGTCATCAAGCTAGAAAAGACTTCAACAAGAAAAAAAAGAATACATTACAAGAATTTTCATCAAGATGAAAGAAAAATGGTTTATCAAAAGACACAAGAGACATGAGATTCCATGAAAGATCATTCAAGTTGAGAGGGATGAGCAAAAAATGAAGATTCATCAAGAGCAAAAATTCAATCAAATTGAAGAAGATGAGGAAAAGAAAGAGTAAGATAAATTTCATCAAAAAATGTGTTCAGTCAAGTTAAGAAAAATGAAAGTACATTAGTAAACATAAAAGGACTTCAAATAAAAATGCAAATTTATCCAAGAAAGATGACACTCTGTCAAACTGAAAGAAATGAAAAATGTAGTTGATTGAAAGACAATAGAATTCAAAAAAAAAAAAAAAAAAAAAAAAAAAAAAAAAAAAGGAGAGAGAGAAAGCCCATTAGGTTGAAAACCCGAAAGGGTGATCTAGGCAAAAATTAGGGCAAAAAAAAAAAAAAAAAACCCAAAAAAGCAAAAACAAAAACAAAAACAAAAAAATTTGAGAGTGGGTGATCTGACCACAAGATAGGATACTAAAAAGACCAAAAAAAGGAAGTTGTCAAGCTAAAAAAGATCAAGAATCAATGAAGACCAATTAGAAGATGATGAACATGACAAGTATTTTAGCACCAGAGTCAATAATAGAAGATGTGAAAAACTCTTCCAATGCTTGAATTTAAAGTGTTGCATACTTGGGAAAATATCATAAGGGTTTTGAGCCTTTTATATCTTTCATTTCATAACATGAACCCAGCCTACATTACAACTTTTAAATAAAGACCTTCTTGAAGTCCTGCTGACTGTAGGCGCACCTTTTAGCTCTTATAATATTTTCTCTTGGGTTAAGAAGGAAAATTGTTCAGGATTATCAAGCCCTACAGGTTGATATCTTCCAAAGACAAAATTTCACAAATTATCAAGTGATTTAAAAAAATTTCTAAGCTCCAAATACTTCATTTGTTTGCCTCCAACAAAAAATGACTCTCAAGAGAACAAAATTTCCAAATTCTCAAAAATTTTCAAATCTTCAAGCTTGGGATTTTTCCCTTTCTTGAGTGTTCCCAACATATGTGATTCCCAAGCATTTCATTTCCTTGATTTTTTTTTGAAGATGTAATCTAAAAAAGTTCAAAATCAAGAAGCAAATTTGATTACATGTTTTTAATGATTTCAAATCTTTTCAAGCCAATGAGATTGAGTTAACTCTTAAGTATCATGATTGGTGAAAAGAGGTTGTTTAAAGGATCTCCTTTTGATCATTAAAAAAAAAAAATCATTTCAAAAAATGGGTTTTCAAAAAAGTTTTCATTTTTCAAAACTTTTTCGAACTACATCGGACTTGATCCTCTTAGAGAGAGGTACGTAGGCAGCCTTTTTCAAAGTCCTAGTCACAACCACCCAAAAATTTTTCAAAGACTCAAAATCAAGACATTTGTTTGGGTGAATCTAACGCTAGGAGCATCCGTTGTGCATCAAGTGTGTCATCAATTTTTCTATGCAATGCATATCATTAATTTTTTGTGCAAGCATGTCATTAATTTTTTGTGCATGCATATCTAAACTATGGGCATCGGCCCAAAACATTTTCTTAATGACTGATTACTGACATGCTTGTGGAAAGAATATTTTGCAAGGGGTGGACATGGATCTTTCATCTACTCAACATTCACCATCAATTTTTAGTTTAGATATTGCCATATGTCCTAAAAGAGAGGCTGAAAACATGTCAAAACGCGATAAGTAGACAAAGCTCAAGATGTTCCAATTGGCACTTGAGAAGTGCCAATCGACACTCCACAGTGCTGATTGGCATATCATCCCAGCAATTGCAACTTTGCCCAGTTTTGTGATTTTGACCCATTTTTACTCCAATTTTGCTCCTATAAAAGTTTTTGTAGAATAAAATTTTTCAGAATTTACATTGATTGCTAAACTAGGGGCACTTGGCCATGCCTCATCCATTCAAAAAAAAAAAATCATCATCTTTTTTTTTAAATTCAAGATTTTCAAGTCACGCATCAATTTGTAAACTAGGGGCACTCTTGGCCATGCCTCATCCATTTAAAAATAATCATCTCTCTCAAAATAAAAATTCAAGATTTTCAAAAGTCATGCATCAATTTGCAAACTAGGGGCATTTGGTTAAGCCTCATCCATTTAAAAAAAATCAAAAAAAAAGTTTTTCTAAAAAATCAAGGTTTTCAAAAATCATGCATCAATTTGCAAACTAGGGGCATTCGGCCATGCCTCGTCCATTTTTTAAAAATCAGTTATCTTTTTCTAAAAAAGGATTTTCCTTAAGATTTCAAATAAAATAAAATCATGCATAAGTTTCTAAACTAGGGGCATTTAGCTATGCCTCATTCAGGTGAGATCACCCATGTCAAGACCTATCAAGTAAATTCAAATTTTGGCAAGACAAGGTTCCATTAGGTAAATTCTAAACTTGTTTGAATCAAATCCTTACAAGACCAAAGTCAGCAAAGATCAGAGAGTTAATGTCGAAAGTTAATACAAGTTATCTGACTAAGGGATGTTTTGTCTTTTGCAAGAAAATAAAAGATACAGTCAAGCATCATTTGGACTTTGAGTCCGCCGACGAGAAGATCTTCTTAGCCCATCTTGGTTAGTATGAAGTTGAGTCTCTTGCTGCCTATCTTGAAATTCGAGGTTTCTAATCCTTTCTTCGAAAGTCCTTATGTTGGTGTTGGTATTTGCCATTCAATTGTTCTGAAAAATCATCTAAAGATAAGTGCCAAGTCCATCGTCGTGAAATGCAAGACAAATTTTGTAAGAAAAGATCATTTCTTACCCAGTCACTTCATTAAGCACATATTGAGAGGATTGGGTGCGTGTAACCCACTACAAGCCTCCAATCATCCTTATACTCTCCTCCATAAGGTCGACACCAATCTAGAGCATAAGACCTAAAATCAGAAACAATCAAGAGGACAAAGAGCATGAGATGAAAGATCAAAAGGGTTTGGAAATATACTGGGCCATTCCAAGGAACATTCGGAGTATATTTAGGCTAATCTAAGTTCACAAAGCTATAAGACCCATCAGGATTCATTATCTCATATTGCCATGCCAGAAAATTGGGATGTGTCTCTACAAAAGAAGCATGAGAACCACCAACATTGCTGGGTGGAGGAGGACTAGCCCTACCCCGAACAGAAACCCCCACTCCATAGGACGAAGCCTAAAGATGAAGCATTCCAACACTTTCACAAATGACAAAAATGGCAAAGATCATGCAAATTAATTTGGGAGAAGTGGAAGCTCATCGATGCTCTAGAGGCATCATCTAAGTGACCCTGCAAATGAGTCCTGGCGAATTCAAGATAGTCCCTAGGTATCCCAGGAATGGTGCGGCCAACTCTTGCTTTGGCTACTTCATCATCAGTTAAAAGGTTGGCCAATGAACCGAAGGACAAGGATGGATAAGGATCACTTTAGGAGGGTATACATGGTGAACCTATGGAAGAACTCGATCTCCAAGATACCAATATCTACCATGGCCACATTCAAATAAGACTTGGCGCTTGTTCAGCTCCATAGCCAATGTACACTCAGCAAAACCCACACACCTTTCCCAAGGATCCAAGTTCATCTAAAATTCACAGAGTCCAAAATTTAAAAGACATACCCACAAGAAATAAATCAAATCAAACTTCCACCAATGAAAGAAAAAAGGAAACTCACATCTCCAATGTCTAAGCTATCAATCACCATTTTCCAAGCCTTCAAGGAGCGCTTTGGAAGTGTTGATAGGCGGTTCTTGGGTATCCAACACATAAACCTTGGAAATTCATCAACAACAACTTCCAAAAGCTGTGGCCAACTCGAAATACCCATACATCTAAACCTACAAAAGTCAACAATTGTCAACAGCAACACAAATAAACTTTGCAAAATATACATGACCAAAAATTTAAATCTTACCTGCCAAACAAACGGTGCACCTCCTAGACTTGAAAGACTATGCCTGGACAGCTGGGTCATAAAGTTTAGTAGAGTAGTATAAGTCATGCCACCTCAATCATAATTGTTGATGCGCCTAATGTCCCTCAAATTCCATAAATAATGAAGACTCACAGTACTCCCCAAGTCAGGACACAAAAGACTCCCAATGAAAAAGAGCATGAACATTCGGGTGCCAATTTCCACACTCTTACGCTTTTCAATATTGGAATATTGCCCCATTAAAGACACATTGTTTCCACTAACTCTAGAAGGGTTTAAACCTACGTAATCCTTGACCTCAGTCGGTGAAATGGTGTCATGACCTTCAATCCTTTCACCAGCCAATTTCAAGCCAATAATGATTGAAAAGTCATAAGGTGTTAACATCACCTCACCAATACTCGAAAAATGGAATGTACAGGTGGTATCTCAAAACCGTTCAGATAATGCCACAATCAATAGAAGATCCTTATATTCAATGGTATCATAATTCCAAAGAGCTTGAAAAATGGTCCTAAAACTGACATCATTGATAACCTTTCTATTGTCTGGCGACAACACATACCAACTTTGCTTCAACCGTTGAAGACTACCTTGACTCTTAAGGTTCTACACCAAACAAAAATTCCTCACACTAAAATATGACCCACCACAAAATTTGTCAATCATCATAACATCCACAAAAATATCGAGTTTAAAGAGATATTCATTCATAAAAAAATCTTGCCAACTAGATGAAAATACACATTACAACAAGAGACAAAAATTGCCATAACATATATCATTGTGGTAACTCCCACAAGTTAAAACTCAATGATGCCCTGAACAACAATTCATAAAAATGAAAAAAAAAAAATTAAAAAAAAAAAAAATCCATTCCCATGAAAAACAATGTCTAAACATCAAAGCAAAATTTTCATACCCATCCAAAAAAAAAAAAAAGAGTTTTGTTCAACCATGTCTACACATCAAATTCCCATGATTTCATAACCATTGAAAATCAAAATTCAAAATTCATCCAACAATGCCCAAAATTAAATACAATGCAAAGTTCCACAAATCATCAACATTGTCCAAATTGAACAATCTCAAACAATTCAACAATTCAAAATGGCCTAAAAAAAAAATCAACATGTCCATACACAATAAATTTCCACCCAAATCATACAATATCCAAGAATTTCCAAATGAGAAAATAATAACAAAATGAAAATGTCCATCACAAATTTCTCAAATACCAAGCCAAAAAATTAACAAGTTAATCAAAGAAACAAAACAATGAACTCACCTTGAGGTCCTTGGTGGAAGGGTATGGAGCATGCTTAAGTGGGTCTTGAAGAAGTTCTTCCTCATCATTTCACTCAATTGATGGTTCATATTTTTTCCCATGGAATGTGAGGAACCTAGTTGGTCCAAGAGGAAGTGCCATTGAAGTTCAAAAGAAAATTTTCAAAAATGGGTTTCAAGGATGGGTTTTTCAAAAACACCCAAAAACTCAAGGATTTGAAGAAATTTTCAAGGAGATGATAAAAATCAAGTTTGGAAGTCTAGAGAAATGATTTTCTAAGCAAGAAGTGGTGTGGAGGAAGAGAAAATGCAAGAGGGATGGAGCTTGTGAATAGTAACAATGAAGGAAGAAAGAAGAGAAGAAAGAAACGAGCAAGAGAAAAGAAAAAAGATGAAGGAAGAAGGAATAGGGCCAAATTTCGGCCACCCTCCTCTCTCTTCCCCTTTTAATTGGTGGTCAACCCAAGTTTGACTAAGTTGACTCAGTTAAGTTTGAGTTAACTCACCCAAAAAAAAAAAAAAAAAAAAAAAATAGAAGGAAAATAAGAGAATTGAGCGAATATAGTTCTTAGTCACACCAAAGTCCAGATTAAGCGAATATAGTTCTTAGTCGACTTCCGGATTTCCAGATTGAGTGAATACAGTTCTTAATAGACTTCTGAATTTTCAGATTGAGTGAATATAGTTCCCAGTTGCCCCAAAGTCCAAATTGAGCAAATATAGTTCTCAATCAACTTCCAAATTTCTAGCTTGAGCAAATATAGTTTTCAATCAACTCCCAGATTTCTAGATTAAGTGAATATAGTTCTCAATCGCCCCAAAGTCCAAATTGAGCGTATATAGTTCTCAATCGACTTCCAAATTTCCAGATTAAACGAATATAATTCTCAGTCACCCTATTCTAGATTGAGTGAATACAATTCTCAGTCATCCCAGTTCAAATTAAGCGAATATAGTTCTCAGTCACCCTAAAGTCCAGATTGAGCGAATATAGTTCTCAGCTAACTTCCATATTTCCAGATTAAGCAAGTATAGTTCTCAGTTGCCCTAAATTCCAGATTGAGCGAATATAGTTCTCAGTCACCCCAAAGTCCAGATTTAGTGAATACAGTTCTCAGTCGACTACCAGATTTTCAGATTGAGCGAATATAGTTCTTAGTCGCCCCAAAGTCCAGATTGAGTGAATACAGTTCTCAGTTGACTTCTAGATTTTTAGATTGAGAGAATATAGTTCTCAGTCACCCCAAAGTCCAGATTAAGTGAATACTGTTCTCAGTTGACTTCTAGATTTCCAGATTAAACGAATACAGTTGTCAGTCACCCCAAAGTCCAGATTGAGCGAATACAGTTCTTAGTCGACTCACAGATTTCTAGTTTGAACGAATATAGTTCTCTATTTCCCCAATGTCCATATTGAGTGAATACAATTCTCAGTCGACTTCCCCATTCCAAATTAAGCTAATATAGTTCTCAGTCACCCCATTTTAGATTGAACGAATACAGTTCTCAGTTGCCCCATTACAAATTGAGCGAATACAGTTCTCAATTGCCCCATTCCAGATTGAGCGAATACAGTTCTTAGTCACCCCAGATTCTAGATTAAGCGAATACAGTTCTCAGTCGCCTTATATCAGATTGAGCGAATATAGTTCTTAGTCGCCCTAATACAGATTGAGCAAATACAGTTCTCAATCTCCCTAGATTCTAGATTGAGCAAATATAGTTCTCAAACATTAGTTCTAGATTGAGCGAATACAGTTCTTAGTTGACTTCCACAGTTCCAAATTGAGCAAATATAGTTCTCAGTCGCTTTCCAGATTCCAGATTTTACGAATACAGTTCTCAATCGTGCCAAACTTCAGATTAAGCAAATATGGTTCTCAAACATCAGCATCCAAGCTTCTACACAAGTTCATTAATCATCAACTAGATGTCAACATTTCTCATTTTGTAAGACAAAAAAAACACAAGTTCTATGTCCCAAGGTTCTAGGTTCTAAGGCTAGGAAATCTTTGAAAAATCAACCCTGATTAAATCATGGTTGCTGTAATCAGTGTCTTTGTCTTACATTGACATTCACTTTTCAAGCTCTATCATTGAGTGTAGACACCGCATTTTGTACCCCTTACGACTCGAGCTCCCGTTCCCCAATGATGCTCAAACTCTAAGGCCTAAGACTAATTTAGAGCCCAATCAAATATCAAATTGACTTGAGGAGTGTTAAAATGGACAATATAACCTTTTAAATAAGCAAAAATCTATTTATGAAAATAAAAGACCAAAGTGGCCCTCGGCCCACATATGTGGGCAGCGGCCTGCGTACGTGGGCCAAAGCATGCATACGTAGGCACATTCTTGTTTACACAACTAAGGTTTCAGATGCATGGAAAGTGCAAGTTCTCTGCAATAATAACTGAGGTTTGGAATGAATCTCACATCGTCTAGGAGCCGTTCCAAACCCCATTTTTTCCACTATAAAAAGCCTTACATGGTACATTTTCAAAACACACAGAAATCCCATGAGAAAAACCTAAGATTCACTAGAAAATAGTGAATCAATGGGAGTTTTTCACAAAACACCCTCAAGTCAATTTTATTTGATTGGGACATTTTCTGGCCCCAATCCTTTGAGTTTAAAATTACTAATCACGTGTTTAATAATTGTGATAGATTTGACCGAGGGGAACGGTTAAAATCAAACCTTAGGAACTCCTTTTTGTGGTATCAAGCTTCAACCCTTTCTTTTTTTTTATTTTCTTTTTTTATTTTCTATTTTAATCTTGTTTCATTGCTTAGTTTAGGTTTATGCATGTTTTCTTAGGTTAGTTTTATAGTTTTTTTTAATGTTCTGAGCATGTTAGGTTGTTAGAATTAGGCTTTTTTTTTTGTGCTCTATTTTTCTACTTCGTGTTTCTAGGTTAGGGTTTTGAACGAGTCCGATGCACACATGCCATAAGCATGCGTACGCAGGTCTCTAGCTGTGTACACATGTACTTGCCTAGAAACCCTAATCCAAATTCCTTATGTTGTTTGGTTTGCTTGTTTCATATGTTTTGCCTCTATCTAAGCCTTTTTCACGTGTTTATACGTACCTAAGCCTCTGTCTTGTATGCTTGTTTGCCTTTAACATGCTTAGATTAGGGTTTCATGTTTGTTTCTTGCTTTGATGACATGAACATGCATTCACATGCCCATTCATGATGCCATAGGTGTTGAGGTGCTACAAGGTAAGTAAAGGTAAGTCAAGTTTTGACATGAACACGCATCTAATGTGATGAACATGTTTGTATGGTGTTGAACCTAAAGGTTTCCATGATTTCATGATGATATGCTTGTTGCCATGCTTGGGTTGCTGCTTTGTTTGATATATGATAGGGTTTCACATGCTAGGGTTTCTTATATGTGTTTGGCTCTTTATTGCTTTATAGATAAGTATGTGTTTTGGGATAAAGATGCCATGATTGTATGTTAGATGCATGTTAGTGTGTGTGTGAGTTTAGAATGCAAATGTTGAATTAGTTTTTAATAGGGTTAAGACATAAGACACAACGATGGAAGGCCAACCTTATGGTTAGGCGATCTTGGGTGCCTAATACCTTCCCAAGAGCATACCTAAACTCCGAACTCATACTCTGGTAGTAAGGTCAAAGGTCCTTCCTATAAAAGGACGCTATATATATATGGTTTCGAGACTATTGGAAAAACTAGATGGTGACTCCAACACCCCTTGTGTCCACAATGAGGGGCATTCTATAGACACTCAATTTTGCACCCATAATTTAATCTTGGAAGATGACTGAAATGATCGTTCTATGTACCCAAAAATTATAATTACATTTCATGCATTAAATCATCCATCACATATCATAAAAATGATCTTGAGATTCTAACGATCGCGACGATATGCTCGGTTCCCAAATCAGACCATTAGATTGAAAGATATCACAAGATCAAGTTTTCACAGTCTGCATACATTCATTTACGCGGAACTAATCACATGGGATTAATTGAAATTAATTTTGATTGGTTGATAATTGAAATTAATTAAATAAATTTATGTGATTGGTTGGTAGTTTTGATTAACAATAAGTTTGGTTGCATAGGAATAAAAGGAATAATCTAATAATGTTGAAATTGGATTTATGATTAAGTTTTTAAGATAATTATATCTCAGATAATTATTTTTAAAGATTTAATTATCAAGTTTAAATGGATTTTATTCAGAATACAAGTTCAAAGTACGTCCAAGTTCGATTCCTAGCTCAAAAAAACACCCAAAAAAGAGTTCAAAACGTACAAGAAGAGGAAACTAGGCTGAGCACTAAGGAGTGCCTATCGTCACTTCCACAATGCCGATTGGCACAGGTTGTAAATCGGGCCCAGATGCAATTAGTTCACGTCTAAACCTATCAGATTCGATTTTTTAGGGATAAAACCTGACCTAATTCATATATGCTAATTTTCTAAGCAACCTCAGCTTATTTTTTTTAAGCAGATACACCTCTATAAATAGAGGAGACCACCCAAAATTCAGCACCCCTCAACCCCTTAACATTAAAGAAACTCTGGAAGTCTGACTTTAAGATTTTCTTTCCTGTTAAGTGATAATTCTTTAGGACTCAGAGGGATTCACTCTCTCTGACTCTAAAGCAATTCTCCATGTAGAATTTGTTTGTGTAATTCATGCAGGCATTTCTTTTACTCTGTTATTAATATGCATTTTGAGTGTTCTTTCCTTTTATTAGCATGTGTATCTAGCTATACTTTCCATGTTAATATGTGAATAGTAATTTTTGAAATGATTTCTCTTTTGAATCTTTGTTCCATCATAAAAAATGCCATGACTGTTTGATTCACATGTTCAATCATATAGATTTAGGATGTTCATGATATAATCTTAGATCTATGGTTTTCTATTAATAAAAAATAAGATTTGGAATTTTTTTTCTTTAAAAATCGTTCTTTTTCTTGATTAAAAATCAGATTTGAAATTCTTTCTTTAAAAATCATTCTTTTTCATAATAAAAAAATCAGATCTGAAATTCTTTCTTTAAAAATCATTCTTTTTCATAATAAAAAAATCAGATCTAAAATTCTTTCTTTAAAACTCATCTTTTTTTATAAATAAAAATCATATCTCAAATTTTCATTATAAATTCATCTTTTTCTTAGCTAAAATTAGATCTGAGTTTTTCTCACCAAAATTTTTTAGAATCCTAATCTCTACTTTGTCATCAAAAATCTTTCTTATAAAAATTGGTATCAAATCTATTTTTTAACATTGTTTTCCATATTAAATATCAAATCTGATTTCTTTACACAGAATAGTATACAGTTCCAAAGTCTTTAAATAACATTTGGCCATCGATCTAAAAAGCTTGCATAACATATTGCATTTCATAATCTGTTGTATATCATTGTTTAAGGGTATTTTAATGGTCATTTAAAGTTTAGAAGACCGGACTTTGTCCGGGTAGAATGGGTGTCTAACACCTTTCCATTCTGTAACATAGCCCACGAACCATAGGTTTTGGTTTGTAGAATAGTGTCTTGTCTTTATTTTATTTTAGTAGATTGTATCTAGGACCAAAACTTTGTATTCACATATTCAATTAATGAAACTTGAGGTATTTCAGATATGTAAATTGTATATTGTAGTTTTCTTATTTTTTGTAATAAAAAATAAGTGACGACTCTACAAAATCTACAAAACCCCAAAAGAGAGGTGTTGATGCCTATCTCTTTTGATTGAGAGCACCCCAAAAAGGTTTCGATCTCTCACAACGCAAATGATGAACTAAGAAATTACCTTCGTCCAGAGAATCCTTTGGATGACCCAAGCAGGTTTGACGATCAAAGCATGTGTCGTTGGACGAACAAAGTGTCATAAATATGCATTTAATGCATGAGCCATTACCAACGGATGCATGCGTATACATGACCGTTGGCAAGGTAATCAATCACCTCATAAAGCCATCAGAGGCGTTACAAGAGCCATTAAGACCACCATTAAAGGCCTCCAACAGCTAGAGAAGTCAGAGATCTATATAAGCCACCTCAGAACCTAAGCAAAGGTACGTTGATATACATTCATATGGACAGATACACACATTCACCTCCATACACACTGAAATACACTCTCAGTTATTATTATCTCTCTCAATCAATATCTGACTTTATCATCGGAGGCTCATTGACAGGCACCACGCCAGTGACTAGAAGGAGAGAAACACTATTGTTATTCTCTTGTAGGTCTCAGACTCATTCACGTTGGATTCCGTCTGGACGAACCTATCGACTAACGAATTTGGCTTCATCAAAAGTCATATTCCTCTTGTTCAGAACCAAATTCAATGCCAAGTTTTGGAATATAATTGGTACCCAAAATTTGACCATCATCATTGTTTTCTTCTTCCATGTAACTGTTAAATATAAATCAAAATGTACAAGAAACATGAATTATCGCCGAAAAATGAAAATAAATGAATGAATGATGGCAAAACTTTTATAACCTTATATTAATTTTGATGTATTTCTTGATAATCACTTTGTCTATATGTCTATAGTGAAAATTTATTTTAACTAATAGGTTGTTAATCCAACTTGAGTAATTTTTTTTGGGCTTCATATACATTTATATTAATTTTGATGTATTTCTTGATAATCACTTTGTCTATATGTCTGTAGCGAAAATTTATTTTAACTAATAGGCTGCTTATCATTCTTTTTTTGTATGACAAGAATTTTGTAATTCAATTGATTGACACCCCTTAAAATATTTATAATATTTAAAGTTTAAAACTCCCTTTTTCATCCTAATTATTAATTTAATTTTAGTTTTCTAAAATAGTGTTATGTATAAACAATTGTGATTGTTGTGGAATCCACAGTCGGCCTTTAGTCTAGTCAAAAGACAATATTTGAATTCTAAAGAGCGTTTGAAATTCAAATTATTTATTGTAGATCTTCAAATTAAATAGATGACTCATAATATGAGATCAGGCCGTTGCACTGTGGAACCCACAAAAGCTAAGGTAACATTCCAAAGTAATAAAAGCAATTATTTCATTTCAAACACACCTAAGCTAAACTGGAATCTCCTCTGTTCGCCACAGGTGTTCCTCTTTTCTCTCTCTCTCTCTCTCCCAAATCCCAAATCCCAATATCCCATCTCACCAGAAAAGGTACAAATTAACAAACACATACCCTTCTCTCTCTTTCAGTTCCACTTTCTTTCCAAACTGAAAACAATGATGTCTGAAGTGAAACAACAACCGCTAGCAATCGATGTAGATTTGCCAGAAGAATGTTGGGAACTCATATTCTATCTCCTCCTCGACCACCACCGTCACTTCGAATCACTCTCTTTGGTCTCCAAGCACTTTCTTGTTCTCACCAATCAACTCCGAACTACCCTCACTGTCTCCGACCAAACCACTCCTTTCCTTCCTAGACTTCTCCGAAGATTCCGACATCTCAAAAACTTAGACTTCTGTGGGTTCCATGGAGACCTCGAAAGCATTCTTTGTCTGATCGCCAAATCCAAATTGGACCTCGAAGCTCTGAATATTTCGAACCAGAAGAATCTTCACTTGAATGGGTTGCATGTATTGGGTTCAAATATGAAGAATTTGAAGAGCTTGAATTGCTCCAAGGTCTCTTTTTTGCAGGACATTCATCTATTTGTTATAGCAGCGTCATTTCCACGTCTTGAAGAGCTTGATATCAGCTATCCTGAGCACAAAAACATCTTTTCCTCAATTGGGTCAGAGGATTCAGGAACATTTTCGGGGCCTGTGACTGATTTAGGAGTTTCAGAATTGTCATCGAGGCTCAATAATCTGATCAAGATCGACCTTTCAGGTAATCAGTTCATTACTGATAAGTCACTCATCCACTTGTCATCTAGGTGTGTCTTACTTAGAGAAATCGCGGTCCGAGACTGCGCTTTCATAACCCAAAATGCTATTGCTTTCACAATTAGCCATAGTCCTGGATTGAAGTCCATTGCGGTAAATGAAATTGGGTTTCCGTCTGTGGATGATGTTTTCAAAGAGTCATTTCTACATGCAAAGGTTTTAAGCGATCTTGATTTGTCAAGCTCATTTGTCTCAGATGAACTGCTTAATTCAATTGTAGAAGCGTGTCTTCCATTAAATAAACTCATTCTTGCTCGTTGCCATGGTTTCACGTTTGCTGGATTATTATTGCTATTGAGTAAGTACCATTCTCTTAGCTTGATAAGTGTTGAAGGAGTGAATTTCCTCACTGATCAGAACATAAATGAATTGTCAAAGTTTTTTTCTAAGTTAACCTCAATAAACCTCGGCTTTTGTTCTAAACTGACCAATTCGACTTTCTTTACTCTCACAAAAAATTGTCCTTTGTTGAATGAGATCAATATGGAGAGGACAAACCTAGGCGAAGAAGAATTTCCAACAAAATTTGTGGTGAACCCTCAAGTTAAGTTTCTAAATTTGGCTCAAAATGGCAAATTGAGCAACGAAAGTATCAAAAGGTTTGTGGCCATCTGCCCCAATTTACAGGTGCTCAATTTAAGCTCTTGTAGGGGTATCACAGAAGAAGGCTTTGAAGAGATTTTTAAGAGATGCAGTGAGATTAGGCACTTAGAGATAAATTATTTTAGTGCGATTATGAATTTTGCAATAGACTCTGAAGTTTCCAAATTGGAGAAATTGAGTGCAAGAGGATCAGGGGTTAATGATGAAGCTTTGGCAATGGTAGGAAAGAGAAGTTGCAGGCTATTGAATTTGGATCTGGCAGGCTGCTTGAATGTGACGGAAAAAGGGGTGAAAGAAGTGGTGAAGAACTGTAGAGGATTGAGGGAGATAAATTTGAAGTGGTGTGACAATGTGAATATTGATATTGTTGCTTGGATGGTGATTACGAGGCCATCCCTGAGAAAAATAATCCCACCATGTGGTTTTGTTCCTACGGAAAGCCAAATGAAACTTTTCTTGAGTCATGGCTGTTGTGTTTGTGAGGGCTAGCATTTTGAAAGAACATGGAAAGTCTCTTTTGGATCTTTCTAGCTCTGTTTTAGTTACTTGTGGACAAAACTATTTGAAAATAAGGATTGTAGTAAATTTACAATTTTTTTTCTTTATTTGTAAATTGTAATTTTAAATTTATATATGTAGCCACTCATTTCTGTATCCAATGATCAATGTAAAAAAGGCTGTTAAGTATTTCACTGCTGTTAATGTTATGGATTTTACACAAGGTCTCTGTTAAAAGTATTCTTCTATCCAAAGAGGAATATAGTACTCTAATGGAGAACTAGTCTTTTTCGTTCAGTAAAAGTGTTAACCTATGACTAATTATACAAATTCAGCCACTTTATTTACTAGATTAGTTACCTGTATATGTAGGTTTCTTATATAAAGAACAAACCTGCAGGTTGTTTTGCTAATTGCTTCAGAGTTCAGACAGGAGCAGAAATACAAGTTTATATGAAGGAACACAAATTCATTCAAAAGCTACCTACAGCCTATAAAAAAAAAAAAAACTGTCCGAAGCTGCTTATTCCATCTTAGTACATCTAACAAAGAAATTTGACCTGAGATAGTAATAAATAGGGGTGAAACTCTTCAGAATTGAGTGCATTAATGAGAAAGATTTTCTAAACCCAAGAGTGGAAGAGGAGAAGGTGTAACCGAGTAATAGAATTTGTTGACCTGGACACAGTTGGGACAGAAGAAAGTTGTCTAAAACCTTTTGACACTAAAACAACTCTGAAATAACTCAACATTCACCTTGATGGCAGGGGAGTGCAGAACAAGTATGATGGGGGAATAATAATGAATGGCTATCTCAGCGGAAATTAAGAATGCATGCAGTGTTAAAAATGTTAATATCGAAATAAGCGCGGAGAATACCACCAACCTGTGAACAGTGAAGCTTTTTTGGGGTCTTTTGTGGGATTGCGATTTGTCCAAATTCGATTAGACTTCCTCGATGACCAGGAGTAGTTTGAGGAGTTGAATTAGCGGACTGTTATTGCGTACTCTGGGAGCATGCTCCCCACCCCTCTGTGAGAGGAAAGGAATATTTGGTAAACATTAACATCCATTAACATTTGAGCAATGTATTCCCTTAAAAAGATAAATTCATCTGACTTTTCTTTAAAAAGGATAGTCTGCCAAACTAAGGACGACAAAATTACTTCCCTAAAAAGAATGCACCCTTCCTAATTTTTTGTTTTTTGTTTTTTTTTTACAAGATAGAATTTCTACTCTAACCTAATCTAAGTGTATATGTGTGTGAAGCTCTCTCCTGGAGACTTGAACCCTAGCCCTTACCTCCCACTCCACAAACATTTATACCTGTGGAGTGACCACTGCACCAGGGGTACGCAGTGGTCTTCCTTATAAGAAGGATTTTACTAACATATGTCCTTAGTAAACCATTTTTGAAAAAATTTTATAGAGAATTAAAAAAGCTGTCAAACTTTTTGACAGCTTTTTCCATTCCTAATAAAAACTTTCCCAAAATGGATTTGTTAATGTATGCACTTAGGGCATACATTAACGAGACCCTTATAAGAAAGAATTTGTATTGGGTGATAGTATTTATTGAGTAGATATGTGATTTCTTCATGAACACCCTTGCATTACATGTTGCACTCAACAAGGGCTCTTGGGTCTAACATATGCTCCAAACCTATTTGAGAGATTTTTCATCAAGCCCAAGTTGGTGCGAAATGTCTCTTTTACCACTTCATAAATTTTTCCTTTTTAGCACATTCACAGCTTGGTTGCTAAAAATATAGCTTTCAGAAACTCAAATCACTACTTTATCTATTTTAACATCCCACATATAATACACCCAACATCAAAGGTTTTATTTAATATTCATCACATTAAAATAATATAAACAACACAATAAAATAATATATCTAACACAATAAACATCAACCACAATCATTAACACATTAAAATACTATTTTTTTTCTTAACACCCCACATTAAAAAGCTATATTTTTTTAAGATACCGTTTGGATCACGTCCACATACACACGTTTTGCGTTTCAGCATTTTTTTTTTTTTTTGGACCAGCGCCTGGTGCACTGTTCATGGGACATGAATAGTGCAAATAGGCAAATGAACAGTGTTTTTTAGTGTGAACAGTAATCGGAAAATATTTTTTTATTGTTTTCAGTTTTCAATTTTCAGCAAAATAAGCGGTATCCAAATGCACCCTAAGTGTAAGCTACAATGCTCAAACTTAATTTGTTTTGGGTATACCTTCTTTGCTGCATAACATTTTTAGGTAATAGGTTGCTAAATTGACTTTATAGAGATGCTCTTAGTTGGTCCGTTTCTCATGCGTGGGCTTGATCCACACAATGAAAGGAAGAAAAGATAGGTGGAATTTAGCCCCAGCTAAGGACCTCTCATGCTAGAATTTGTGGGCCCAAGTTTAGCTAATTTTGTGGGTTGAATTTTATCAGTTTATAAGGCTAAAATAATGAATTTTGTTCCTTTTCTTTTTCTTTTTGGAATAAGTACTTACATAGGTCCAAAGATTTTCAAAACCCAAAAAGTATCCACAATAGCTTTAAATCATACACGTGGTTTAGTTAACTTAACAGGTAAATTATCTGATGGTTGAATAAGAAATTTGAAGTTCAATCCCTACCTACACCAAAAATCAATTCATATCTTGGTCTGATAATAAAGAATACAATGTCATATGTTGAAACTTTATAAATAAATAAAAAACAATAATAAAGCTCTAAATCATAGATTTCCCTGTAGAGAGGGAAAATTCCCGACCTATCACAAGCTGACACATCATACTACCAAATCCATAAAGTACGGCCAATTACAAAGCGCCACGTACTGCTACTAGGTTTTGTTATCACTATTCAGAAACCAATAGAAATTTGTCAAGTGTCATTGAAATGGAAATGCATCAAAAAAACCAATCACACATCGGCGCATGTAAGCAATGACATAAGTAGTCCAATCGGGTAATGACATGTGTCACCTTGAAAATCAAGACATTTCGGCCAATCAAAAGATGCCATGTGCCTTGGAGAAAAATTCTTAAAGCTCCTCCAATCAAATTGTGACACATGTCACCAATCAGACTTCTCCACATGTCGCTCACCCACCCCAAGCTCCTATAAATAGAAGCCTTCCTAAGGCATTTCTAGACACCAAGACATCCAAAGCACAAGCAACATCGAAGAAAATTCAGAAGCACTCAGAAGTACAGAAGCTCTGCAGGAATCAAGCCTCAAAGCCTTCAAGAACTTCAACCATAAAATTAAAGAACATGTGAAGCAGAACCATCCAAACTACCTTCCTAGATCTTAAAGTTTGCTGGAATCAAGCTTAAAAACCTCCAGAAACTTCAAGAAACCGTAAATTAGTGAATCTCTATGGGTTCAAGCCTTAAAAGCCCCAAAGAACTTCCACCACAAAATCTTCGAAGACGAAGAATACGAAGAACATACGAAAAACACGAAGAACAAAGAATTTCTAACAAGCTTATAGCCAAAGATTCATTGTAATTCTGTTTCAAGGGTCTTCGTCCATCCTTCAGCCAAATTGAAGGATATTTGGTGTTCGAGTCAAAATCACATTATTACAATTCCAATCAACAAGTCTTTCAAGGAGATCAAATCAGAGGATCACTCTTTTGTAATTTCAGAGAATTGTACCATATATTCATCAATACAAATTTGCATTTGTGAAACTATTTTACTTGTTTGATTTATTTCAAACTAGAAATTTAGTCTTCTACAAATTCTAGCACACCTGGTGGAACCTCTCTGCCTCTCTTCTCTTTCTCCTTCAAAAGAAAAGAAACTCAACATCATTTTGCTACCAACTTCAATGGCCTGTAGCAAGAATGTCCAAAAATCAGTGGTTGATGCTTACATTGTCGATGATTATGCCAACCCAATCACTCGCAGTCGATCCAAAGCTCTCAATCAACTTCAACCCCAACCAACCAAAGAAAGCAAGTTTCATACTATCATCTCTCTGAACTTTCTTGCAAAAAAGAAAGTTGCTGCTAAGGATTCATCTTTCTCAAAAGTTTTGGGGATCGATAATGAATCATCCACAACAAAGACCTTTTCTATCAACTCTTCACCCGTGATGAGAAACTTAAGGAATGAAGTACCTTTGATTCATCATATTTCATCATTTTCTCCATCATATCTAGAGGTCATGCTAGTGATGATGACTAACACCTCTACCGTGGAAGAAAAGATGATGGAAATGGAATAAAAAGTCGCCTTCCTTACAAAGACACTTGAAGATAAGGACGTCACAATTGCAACCCTGATGAACAAACTGAAGGTACAAGATTCGGGTGAATCAAGTCTTGACCTTGAGCACCTGCCCAGCATTACCTTGAAAGGAGAAAACACTAGGGTTAATAAAGGAAAAGGAGTTAAAGACGCTTCTCAACCCGGACATTCCACCTCAATGGCCTTGTTATCTGTCCAACAACTGCAAGACATGATAACAAATACCATTCGAGCACAATATGGGGGTTCTTCCACTAGTTCCCTCATATATTCAAAACCTTACACAAAGCGCATCGACAACATGAGAATGCCAAATGGGTACCAACCTCCTAAGTTCCTACTATTTGACTGGAAGGGCAATCCAAAACAACACATTGCTCACTTTATAGAAACTTATGAGAATGCAGGAACTCAAGGAAGCCTCCTTGTAAAATAGTTTGTCAGTTCGCTCAAGGGAAATTCATTTGATTGGTACATTGACTTGGAACCTGGGTCAATCGACAGTTGGGAACAACTCAAAAGGGAGTTTCTCAACCAATTTTATAGCATGCATCGCACGATAAGCATGATGGAGCTTACTAATACCAAGCAGTGGAAGGATGAGCCTGTTGTTGATTATATCAATCGATGGCGTTCTTTGAGTTTAGATTGCAAAGACAGACTTTCTAAAATCTCGGCTATAGAAATATGCATCCAAGGCATGCATTGGAGACTTCTTTACATCCTTCAAGGGATAAAACCCCAGACATTTGAAGAGTTGGCAACTCGTGCGCATGACATGGAGCTGAGTATCTCTAGCCATGGAAATACAAAACCTCATGTACCTGAGGAAAGGAAAGAAAGAAGGGAAATAAGGAAGAATGACAGGAATGCGAAAAGTAACATCAAAGACTCAATGAATATCAACTCTACCCTAGTCAAAATTTCAACAAGAAATGTGAAGGCTAATGAGAAGAGGTCTGAGGGAGGCCAACGGATTGAAATGCATTGCTCATCACTTAAGGAATGGGAACAAAAGGTATGTCCTTTCCCAAATGCAGATATGCCCGAAATGTTAGAAAAATTGCTTAAGCTGAAATTAATTGAATTGCCAGAATGCAAACAACTAGAAGAGATAGGGAAAATTAATGACCCAAAAGTATTGTAAGTATCTTCGCAACATAAGCCATCCAATCCAAAAATGCTTTGTTCTTAAGGAACTCATCATAAAGCTAGCCAAGGAAAGGAAAATCAACTTGGATTTTGATGATGTTGCCGAGTCAAACCTTGCAATGTTTGCTTACCTAGTTGCATGTCTCTGACTACTAAGTAGGGGGCAAATACCACACTCATCCAGTTTGGTTCTCTGAAACCTATTCAAGTTCAGCTCTTACAAGAAACATCTGATTGTAACTCAAATGATGATAAAAGATAAACAATGGACAATGAGAAGGGCTGGACGATGGTTACTCGCAGGAGACAGAAGAAAAGACTAGAATTCCCTCTTCATTTGATCACCCAGGAGTCCAGAAGAGCACAAAACCAGGTTCATCCTCGGTCAAGAGGAAGGAACGATAAAAGGCAAGAAAGACTGGGAACAAAAATGTATGACAATTCGACACAAACCCAAAAACTTCGAAATCTCATCACATTGGAAGAATTCTTCCCCATAAAATTCTTTCAAAATGACTTAGCAGAAGCTGTTCACATGGTCTCTTGTTACGAAAATCATGACGAAGAGAAGGAGGTCGACCATGGTGGTCCAGATGAGACTTTGTCATCTTTGAAGGAACTCCAATCTTAGGTTGATGAAGTTGAACCCTTGCAATCCTCCACCTCATCAAGAGAAGTTCTCACCCAATCTCTTGAAAAGCCAGAGCTGTACACCCCTTATACCAACGCACTTCAACAAACCCAAGAATGTTGCGCATGCTCTCCAAACTTAACTTTCACTGATGAGGATCTGTTGTTAGGCTCTAAGCCCCACAATCGTCCACTTTATGTCTCTGGTTATGCTCGTGAACAAAAGATCAATCGTATTCTCATTAACGGAGGTTCAGCTGTTAATATACTACTGAAAATGATGATAAGACAACTTGGTCTTACTATGGAGGAATTATCGCATAGTCATTTGGTCATTCAAGGTTTTAACCAGGGAGGACAACGTGCGATCGGCATGATACACTTGGAATTAATCATTGGAGAATTGACAAGCAACGTTTTGTTCCATGCCATTGATGCCAAGATAACCTACAGCATGTTGTTAGGACGTCCATGGATCCATGGAAACAGAATAGTACCGTCAACTTTGCATAAATGTTTCAAGTACCTTCAAGGTGGAATAAAAAAGGTCAATGCTAACTTGAAACCTTTTACTGAGACTGAAGCTCACTTTGTTGACGAAAAGTTTTATGTAGAAGATGACATTCCTAATGAAATTCTCCCAATTGAGATCCCATCCACAGAAAGCAAGCAGGGTGAAAAGAAGCATGTTAAATTCATCACTGGAAAGGATATTCCTTCACCAAAAAAAAGGTCCAGAATGTGGAAATAATCATTCTAGTGAATCTACTAGTAATTTAGTGAGAGCAGAAATTTCAACGCCTTCCAACAACCCTCCATTCCTCCATTATGTACCATTATCATGCCGCAAGAAAGGACAATCACCATTCGCAGAATGCCTTCAATCTACAATAAACATAGGAAGGCCTCCTACAAAGCTAACGATAGAGGATGTAGCCATATTGAAAGAAAATCATGCCATGCCTTTAACTTCATCCACAAATCCTTTGCTCTTAAAGCTACTAAATGGATTCGTGAGGTCTTCACAAAGTCTAACAGAGCATGGTATTCTACCAAGTAAACGAACAAAAAAAGGGTTTGACCTAAAGGCATATAGGCTATTAGCCAGAGCGGGCTACGATTTCTCAAAACAAGGGAGCCTAGGGAAACTAATTCCAGAAGTCACCAAAGAGAAGGTGCATGGCCTTAGAAAAACACAAAGGAAAATGCGGCTTGAAGGGCATGAAATTCCTATCCCAAAGACTGGAACTCAGGTATGGATCAAGAAAAGAAGCAACACTTCAAGTTCCCAATACATAATAGTGGAGGTCGGCGAAAGTTCAAATCAAAGAAAAGATCACTCTTCATCGTGCATCTCGGTGTTCGATTGCATCAAGGCCTTATGGTCACAAATCATAGTGTTCGACAGGTTAAATACATCTTGCTTAACATAAAATCGGGACACTCTTGCGTGTAGATCAGTCTTTGATCATTTGGGGGGCAATGAAAAGGCCCATTGATTGTTGCTCTCAAAACTCCAAAAGGAGGAGAAAGCTAATGATGATATCTGCAGTAGCATTCCTTCACTTGAGCAAGTCAATCACTTGTCCACAATGAGTAAATTGAAGAGTATCATCCACGTTTCATATTATAGTAAAAGAAGGTACACTTTTAGATGTTGAAGCAACCAATGAAGAGGTCGATGAAGCTACCGCAGCCTTGGAAGATGGAAGATAGACTATAGTTGATGAACTTAAAGAAATCAATTTAGGAACTATTGAAGAACCCCCGCTAACTTTTATTAGTGTGCTTCTCACTCCTGAAGAAGAAGAAGGATACCTTAAGCTCCTAGTAGAATATAAAGATGTGTTTACTTGGACTTACAAAGAAATGTCTGGGCTTAATCCAAGTATTTCTCTACACCATTTGGCGGTAAAGAAGGGCGTGTGCCTAGTCAAACAAGCACAAAGACACTTTCGGCCGAAGCTTATCCCCCAAATAGAAACTGAGGTCATTAAGCTAATCAAGGCAGGCTTCATTTGTTAAGTGCAATACCCGTAATGAATCACTAACATTGTCCTTGTCAAAAAGAAGAATGGACAAATCCGGGTGTGCATTGACTTTCATGATTTGAACAATGCATTTCCCAAGGATGATTTTCCATTACTCATCATTGAGGTCATGATTGACGCCATTACTAGTCATGAAGCTTTATCTTTCTTGGATGGTTCTTCAAGTTACAACCAAATTTGAATGAATACTAAAGACAAAGAGCTTACAGCTTTTTGTACTCCTAAGGGCATTCACTGTTATAAAGTAATGCCTTTTGGACTAAAGAACGCGGGTGCTACTTATCAACGGGCCATGCAAAAGATCTTTGATAATGTACTTCATAAATACATTGAGTGTTATGTTGATGATCTTGTAGTTAAAAAAAAAAAGGAGGGAAGACCATCAGGTAGATCTACGATCTGTGTTTAACCACCTATGGAAGTATCAGCTTAAAATGAACCCTCTTAAATATGCTTTCGATGTAACATCTGGGAAATTCCTTGGTTTCATTATAAGGCATCGCGATATTGAAATTGACTAGTCCAAAATTGAAGCTATCTAGAAAATGTCAGAGCCTAAGAATCTGTGAGAACTTAGAGGCTTGCAGGGAAGACTCCTTTACATATGACGATTTATCTCAAACTTGGCTAGCTGATGTCAACCTTTCAATAGGTTAATGAAGAAGGATGTGCACTTCGAATGGGATGAGGCTTATAGTAATTCTTTTTCAAGCATCAAAAGATATTTGCTTAATCCTCCAGTTATAGGTACTCCTATCCTAGGAAAGCCACTGGTACTATACATTACGGTGCAAGAAAAATCTCTAGGTGCTCTTATGGAGCAAGAAAATGAAGAGGGAAAAGAAAGAGCTCTTTATTATCTGAGTCGAACTCTTAATAGGGCTAAATTAAATTATTATCCTATTGAAAAGACGTGTCTTGCTCTTTTATTTGCCATAGACAAATTGAAGCACTACATGCAAGCATATACAATCCATTTGATAGCAAAGGCAGATCCGATTAAACATGTCCTCTCCAGGCCTGTGGTTTCAAGTGGTATAGCTTGATGGGATCCTTTTGCAACAATATGACCTTGCTTTATTCCGCAAAAAGCTGTAAAAGGAAAAACATTGGCAGATTTCTTAGTTGATCACCCAGTTCCATTTGATTGAGAGTTCTCTGATGATTTCCCGGATGAAGACATATTTTACATTGAAGTAATGCCACCATGGATGATTTTTTTCGATGGGGCTGCACGTCAAGAAAGAGCGGAGGCAGGTGTAGTGTTTGTTTCTCCATAGCGGCAAATACTTCTATACTCATTCTCATTAAGCAAAATTTTCTTTAACAATGTAGCCAAATATCAAGCATTGATTATTGGTCTAGAAATGGCCATTAAGATGGGCATATCGCAACTCGAGATCTTTGGGGATTCCAAATTAATTATCAACCAAATCTTGGAACAATATGACATCAAGAAAGAAGACTGTATCCCTTATTTCAAATACGCGAAGAAGTTGCTAGCAAATTTTGAGGCCATCACACTAGAGCATATACCAAGGAAGGAAAATAGACAGGTTGATGCTTTAGCTAATTTGGCTACCGCCTTAGCATTATCCCAGAAAGAGACAACCAAAGTTGATGTTTCCTAAAGGTGGGCGGTACCTTTCGTGGTTGAAGAAGAAGAAGAAGAAGAGCAAGCCAACATTATTTTTGTATGCCTTGTTGAAAAAGAAGATTGGTGACAAGCAATCATTGAGTACCTTCAACATGGAATACTCCCGGATGATATACACCACAAGATTGAAGTTCAACGAAGGGCTACTTGATTCATTTACTATAAGGACACGCTTTTTCGCCATTCATTTGATGGTTTGTTTCTCCATTGCTTAGAAGAGAAGGAGGCTAAACAAGCCTTAGAGAAGGCTCATTCTGGAATATGCGGGGCACACTAATCAGGTCCTAAGTTGCACTATAGGATCAAACGAATGGGTTACTATTTGCCAACGATGGTGCAAGATTCCATGGAGTATGCTAAGAAGTGTGAAGCTTGTCAGTATCACCTAACTGTAGCTTCTTGGCCTTTTAATGCATGGGGGCTTGATGCAATAGGGCCATTACCAAAGTCATCTGGAGGCCATTTGTACATCTTAGCTACAATTGATTACTTCTCGAAGTGGGTGGAAGTTGTGCCTCTTAGGGAGCTGAAGAAAGAAACGGTGATCAATTTCATTCGAACTCATTTGATCTACCGGTATGGCGTCCCTCGTTATATCATAACTGATAATGGCAAACCATTCTACAATAGGTTGATGATAAAGCTATGCGACAAGTTTGGTTTTAAACAGTATAACTCCTCTAGGTACAATGCCCCGACAAATGGACTAGCTGAAGCATTTAACATAACACTTGGTAGTTTATTAAAGAAGGTGGTATCCAAGACAAAGCAAGACTAGCACGAAAGAATCCGAGAAGCATTGTGGGCAGCTTTATGGATTTTCCTTTACTTCTTCTGATGTTTCCAATTCGAGTCTAAAAGTCATTGTTCCATGGGTGGTTTGAAGGGCCATGAGAATTAGTAATTGGAGAATATCCCATTCCATGAAGCAAAGTGCTTCTAAGTGGACTCACTTTCTTAGTGTCTTATGTGTCAAGACCTGGTATTTTCTAAAGAACTTTGTGTTCTGCCACTTTCATTATAAATATGATTACGCTAATGGAATTCTTTGTCATAATAGTTGCTCCACTTCTTTTCACTCCTTAACAAAAACACCATTATACATATACTTGGGAATTTTCTTTTGTGAAAGCATTGTTGATTTGAGTAGGTGGTTTTGGGTCAATTTACTATTTTTTGCAAAATGTTTTTTAGTATATATTGATAAAATTTTCTATATTGAGATTTATTTTCTTTTCTGTATCATAAATTGAAAGATGTATCTTGGAATTAAGTGGTGTGATACGTTATAACCAGTATTAGAATGTGGGGCTTTGCTGTCTTGGGCTATCCCAAAGATGGAACTCTATGAATTGCATTTGCAACAGATGGTGAAGTCAGCTGTTTTGTAATTCTAGAGGGATTTATTCAGCTGTTTATGTGACAGTTATTGGTTTCTGTAACTTCAACAGTTTACTGTTGGGTTTTTATTTTAATATGTGTTGTTTTAGCTGTGTTTCTTTTATATCTGAAGTTGAGTTTGTGCACACACTTAGATAAGTCTTAGGTTTGGAACTCTGTAATAAGCTTAGTAGTTTGTTTTGACGGTAATATTTTTTGAAGTGAGTAACATCTTCAATATTTTAAATAGATATTAAAATGGTGATAATCAATTTGAATTTTTTTTGTGGAAACTGAGTTATGGGTTTGAATTTGTTTAGTGGAAACTAAGCGAGGTGGAATTATCAGCTTGCTTTCATCACACAACATTCCTGATTATCTTAGCAAAATTGGTGTGGAGTACGTTGAGGTTAGTTATTCATTACATTGTTCATATTGAATTATATGTCTCTCTCTTTTTTTTCTTTTCTTTTCTTTTTTTCTTTTTTTCTCTAAAAATCAGTTTCAGATAATATACAGATATGAAGCAGGTTTATAAAATAATTTATATCTATGCTTAGTACAATTGTACCTTATAAATATTTAAATAATTTATATTTCCCCTGTGTACGTTTAATAGTTACAGCAAATATATGGTTCCTGTTTTAAATCTACTTTTATGCTTGGAGTTTTAATATCATAGTATATTGTAGTGTTCTGTTTACATTTAAAGAACTCATGAAACTCAATTTGAATTGTAACTTATTATGTATAAATATTTTATATGTTGAGGATGCTATGCTACCATAGCGAAATTGGTGAGGGTAGATTTTTTGTAGCCTATGTGACCCAAGTGTTTAAAACTGTTTTCAACACAAACAGAAAATTGAAGAGCTTAACCTTGTTAAAATTTTAGAAATGCCCTTGAGCACGGTGTTGTTTAGTTTTTCAGATTTGAATATTGTATTGCTCAACAACATTATTTTTGTCTTCAAACACATGTGTTAGGACATATGTGATTCACTTGTTAGGAACATATATCACTATTTTATGTAATTGGCTAATCATTTGACAAAACGCACTTGTATTTGGGTAGATCTAGGATGTGTTTAATACTTCAAGAAACCTTGTTTCAAGTTCAAGTGTTAAAGCCATGCAAGTCTGTCCAAGATTTAAGCTGAAAAGTGTCTGTCATTAAAGCTCGACAGCTAGCCATCTATCGAGCCTTGAAAAGCTATTCCAGCCCGTGGCTCGATAGCAACTCAACAGATAGGCATTTGTAGAGGTCTATGAAGTTTAGTTTTTTAGGACTGTTTTTCATTCAATCCGTGATTATATGTTTGGGCTTTCTTTTCTCACAACCCTAGACATATATAAGGATTATTTTAAGGACCGTCAAAGGTGACACAAGTTGCATAAGTGTTGAGCAAAGTTTGTTCAAGCAAATTGTGATCGAAGACTAAATTTGCCCTAGTTCATCTTTCTTGTGAAGAAGCTGTTGTGTTTGTGCACCGTAGGGTTTTGTAACCAAGGAGCTTCTCAATCTTCATCGTGTGATGAACTGAAGAACTTTGCAGCCAACAACCTTCTCTAGTTGGTGATTAAAGTCGCATACTGGGATCCACACAATTAGTTAGTCACGTACCGGGAGCCGTGCATTACAAGGAGAGATTGTCATTACAGAAAAAGTCCAATTAGGTATTGGGGTAAGGGTTCAACTGTAGGTTGGTATAAGGTACTAGGATTCATTTACTTGTAACTGCTTGTTGTGATAATAGTGGATTCTCGGGAGTGGTGACCTTAAAATCTCCCGGTGGGGTTTTTGCCATGTTGGTTTTCCCCATTTGTAAACAAATCACTATGTCAATTTATTTTCCGCTGCATACTTAGTTTATTGGTAATTTGTTTGTGCTACCACGCGTTTGCATGTTAATTTGATTAATTAATAAGTTTGGCTAATTAATCAATTAATTTATCACAAGGGGTCAATTTATTTTTTGCCTATCAACATGAACGTATGGACATGCAAGGTATGATGCAGCTGACACATTGATTAGATAAGATACATTCAAATACTTGCAAGGCTGCAAGACTATAACTAAAAGTAACTGCATAAGACAAAATGGAATTCTTAAATCAAGTAGAGGATTTAGTTTAGGCTTTTGCTTTTAATGTCTGGGTTCCTTTGCCTCTATAAACTACTGGTCACTATAGAAAACATGAGTTAAAGTTAGCTAACAGCAGCAACTATGGTGATGTAGGTGATTGTTTTTTCATTGGATAGAATCATTAAAATTTTTATGCTAATCTATTTAATTCTTGAAGAAAATAACATATATAGGAAGAGTTCTCATTTTTTTTATAAGGGTAAGCTGCCCGCTCTCACAATCAAATTGTTTGATGATATGAAGAGATTAAAAAAGAAAAATTTGCACTACACTGCACTGTTTCATTAAAATCTACACTTCACTGCACTGTTTCAAACTTTCTACACTGCACTATTTCTCTTCTATTAATGTTTCTTGGCTCAAAATTGGATTCTTACTGTTTTGTAGGTAGGGATTTAGCATTTTGATAGCTAGCTTATCTGGCTGAAAATTGGATTCTTACTATTTTGCAGGTACGGTCTAGTCTTTCCTTTATTCTATACTGTTTATTGCATATTTATTGGTAATATGTTTGAAGAAAGAATTTGAAATTGGAATATGATTGCATATTTCAGTTTCTTGGTTATCTCAAACTTGGTTTTATGTTTGGTTTAATTGTTTCATCTCAAGATTTTGATTGTTTTAATTACTTCTATGTACATTTTGTATTTTATCAAATAATCATGTTTTTATGTTTCCATTGTTCCCCTTTCTATAACATATAACTGTTAATTTGTAATATATGTTTTTGCTATATAGTTATATTTATGAATTAAAATTTTGTGAATGCTTTGCTTTTAGTTTATTCCCCAAGCATGGAGTTTGCTTTCTATGCAAGATTGAGACGAAGATTAATTTTATCTCAAAAGAGAAATAGAAGGGGTACGATATTGAGATATTAAAAAAATTCTTTTCTTTAAAAAACTTATAATTAGTATGTAACCTAGGCCAAACACGAACAAGAGATGACAAGCCATTTGAAAGGAGTATTCGACGTAGACAATATAGAACTAATGATGAAAGCAAAAAACAACGTAAGTGCTATATTTTTTAGTTCTCCCAAAAAAGTTCTAAAATTAGGAAGAAAAAGTGAATTTTTATTTTTGTTGTCATAGTAAAATTTACAGAACCATTGGATTTAAGACCTCCAACAATAGTATGTGAACATTGTGGAGCTCAACTTTGGTATGAAGAGAGAACTATAAAGTCAAAAACGCCTACAAAACCGAAGTTTAGTTTGTGCTGTTCTGAAGGAAGAGTTGAACTCCCTCTATTAAAATAACCTCCACCCTTTCTTGGAAGCTTACTTAATATTAATAGTGATCAGAGATCAATAAACTTTCAACTAGGGATAAGAATCCACGACTCTCTCTTCGCTTGGTAATGTTGATAGACCAATGAATAATGGTTTTGGTCCATATGTGTTTCGTGTAAATGGTCAAACTCATCATAGAATTGGATCACTTCTTCCTGTCCTTGGCCAAAAACCTAAGTATGCACAGCTTTATATTTATGAAACTGATAATGAAGTTAAAAATAGAATTGATGCAGTTATACAAGAAGATGATAGAAATTATATGGATCTAGATATTGTTACCGAGTTGACGGAAATGTTAGACCAGTGCAACCAATTGGTTAAATATTTTAGAATGGTCAAGGACAGATTTGATGAATCAAATATACATAATGTCCGAATTCATTTAATTCGAAGTCGCAATCCTGGTGAAAGGCAATATGACTTACCTGTAACAATGAGGGAATATTATGCTTATAGGCTTCAACAACACTTTCATGAAGGCAAGACACTGTTGCTTTGTAGAAGGCTTTTTCAACAATTTATAGTGGATGCATACACTTCTATCGAAGAAGAAAGACTACAATGGGTTAGATTCAATCAAAAAAAATTGAGGTCAGAGTTGTACTATGGTTTGAAAATGCCGTTCTTCATGGTGATACAAATCCCATTACTATAGGCAAACGAATAGTCCTACCATCCTCATTTACTGGAAGTCCAAGGTACATGGTTCAAAATTATCAAGATGCAATGGCGATATGTAGATGGGCAGGTTACCCAGATTTATTTCTTACATTTACTTGCAATCCAAAAAGGCCAGAAATCAATCATTCTTTGGAATTTATAGAAGGCCTGAAATATGAGGATCGGCCAGATATTGTAGCAAGGTTTTTTAAGATAAAATTGGATGAACTATTACATGATTTGAGGCATAAATGTCATTTTGGAAGAGTTATTGCAATTGTGTATACAATTGAATTCCAAAAAAGAGGACTCCCACATGCACATATTCTTCTATTCTTGGATCCAAAGGATAAGTGTCCAAGTCCAATAGACATTGACAGTATCATTATGGCTGAGATACCAGATCCAAATGAGGATCCTGTTGCTAATGAAGCTGTAAAACAATTTATGATGCATGGGCCATGTGGATCCGCAAAACCAAAATCACCGTGCATGATAAATGGTAAATGTACAAAACATTTTCCAAAAAGATTTTATGAAGAAACATAATTGATGAAGAAGGCTTCCCAGTATATAGAAGGAGAAATGTTGGAAAAACAATAGAGAAGAGCGGAATTCTTTTGGATAACCAATATGTTGTACCTTATAATGTAGATCTTTTGGTGAAGTACCAATCCCATTTGAATGTAGAATGGTGTAAGAAATCTCGATCGATCAAATATCTATTTAAATATATAAACAAGGGATCAAATAGAGCAACAATTGTTGTAGAAGAGAATTTGCCAAATATTGGGAGTGATGGACAAGAGACCAACATTGTTGTTGATGAGGCAAAAGCATACTTGGATTGTAGATATATTTCAGCTTCTAAAGCATGTTGGAGAATATTTAAATTTCCAATTCAGTTTCGATATCCACCTGTTGAAAGATTAAATTTTCATTTGGAAGACGAACATCCCATCATTTATCTAGAAAATACAATCTTGGATAATGTTTTAAATATACCTGGTATTGAAGAAACAAAGTTTACAGAATGGATGAAAACAAATGAGGCTTTTGAAGATGCTCGAGAGTTGACTTATGTTGAATTTCCTACAAAATGGGTATGGCATAGTAATGACAAGCAATGGCAAAGAAGGAAATCTAAATATATTGGAAGAGTGTATTACGCACATCCTTCAAGTGGAGAAAAATTTTATTTGAGAATGTTACTTAACATTGTCAAAGGTCCAAGAAACTTTAAATAATTAAGGACTATAAACGATGTTACTTATCCAACTTATAAGGAAGCCTGTTATGCTCTTGGACTTCTTGATAATGACAAAGAATGGCATGATTCCTTAATTGAAGCTTCGAGTTAGGCCAGTAGGCAACAATTGCGTCAACTATTTGTTACAATGCTATTGTTCTATGAAGTAGCTGATCCATTAAGTCTTTAGGAATCCAACAGGAAACTAATTACAGAAGATATACTAAATAGGCAAAGGTGTATCCTCCAATTCCAAGAACTAATCTTATCAGATGACCAATTGAGAAATTATGGATTGTATGAAATTGAAAAAATCCTCCAACAATATGGAAGATCACTTCGAGATTATCCACAAATGCCCCAACTAGATATGGATCTTATTTAGAATGGGAATAGACTTATTTAAGAAGAAATGTCGTATGATGTATCAAGTTTGAAAAGAGAACATGAGATCCTAATTTCTGGCCTAAACAATGAACAAAGAATAATCTACAATTCTATAATGGAAGCTATTGCTACTAAAAGAAGGGGAATGTTTTTTGTCTATGGACATGGTGGAATGGGTAAAACATATCTTTATAGAACCATCCTATCTGGTATAAGATCAAAAGGCAAAATTTCTCTTGTTGTTGCGTCTTCAGGAATTGTTGCTTTGTTGCTTCCTGGTGGAAGGACTACTCACTCAAGATTTCATATCCCAATTAATGTAAATGATGACTCTACCTATGACATAAAGCAAATAACACAAGCAGCGGAACTTCTCTTAAAAAACAGTATTATGCTTTGGGATGAAGCATCGATGGCACATAGGAATTGTTTTGAAGATGTTGACCACACGTTACGAGATATACTACAAATTGAAGATCCTCAAAATGCTGAAAAACCTTTTGGTGGTAAAGTTGTAGTTCTAGGTGGTGATTTTCGACAAATACTTCCAGCTGTGAGAAAGGGAAGACGAGAAGATATAGTCCAATTCTCAATTAGCAAGTCATATCTATGGAATGATTGTCATGTCTTTAAACTCCAAACAAATATGAGGCTTCTACAGAACAATATGAGTGGAATAGAAACATCATCTATAAAGGACTTTAGTGAGTGGATTCTTAAAATAGGTAATGGTGAATTGGGAGAAGGAGATGGGGATAATAACATTTCAATTCCAAGTGATCTGATTATCCAACCTTCAGAGAATCCAATGCAAGATATTATTGACAACACATAACCAGGTTTGGAAAATAAATACACAGATCCAAGTTACCTACAGGATAGGGCAATTCTCGCCTCTACAAATGAAGTTGTAGAAGAACTAAATGACTACATTGTGTCATCCTTAAATGGAGAAGTTCATGAATATCTAAGTTCAGATTCTATATGCAAGGCTTCTTCAAATGTTCCTGACCAAGATATCCTGTATACGGTTGAATTTTTGAACATGTTGAGATTTCCAGGATTGCCAAACCATAAACTGACATTAAAAATAGGTTTGCCTGTAATGTTGCTTAGAAACCTGAATTAGAATGAAGGTCTTTGTAATGGAACAAGACTCATTATAACAAGACAGGCTAAATGGATGATAGAAGCAGAAATCATAACAGGCACTAATATAGGCAAACGTGTGTTCATTCCAAGAATAACATTATCTCCAAGTGATTCAAAATGGCCATTCGTTTTAAAGAGACGACAATTTCCAATTTCAGTGTGCTTTGCAATGACTATAAATAAAAGCCAGGGACAATCATTGCAACATGTTAGAGTGTATTTACCAAAACTTGTATTTTGTCATGGGCAATTGTACGTTGCAGTGTCCAGAGTTACAAGCAGAAAAGGACTAAAATTCCTCATCATTAACGATGAGACTGAAAAAGAGTCTAAAACAAAAAATATTGTGTATAAAGAAGTTTTTACCAATCTTTGACTCAAGAAACCAACTAATAAAGGTAACATAATTTTATATATTATTTATTTTTCTGTTTATCTCCTCCAAATTGATTTAGCCACTTCGTATATGCTTACTGTTTTGTTAAATTATACTAGCTAATTACTATTTTCTATCTTTAACAAGCTAATTACTTTATTCTATGAAGTATCTAGATGAAAGTTTGAATTTTTATAAACTTTCAAATTTATTAATCTATATAGGTAGGGATCCAAGATGATGCAATATTCTCTCCTTAATCAGCTTTGTATAGACAAACACAAAGAAAATTGGAAAGTCAAGATCAGAATATCAAGGATGTGGAATGCAATCAACTCAAAAAATAATGATATTATTAGTTTAGATATGATTTTAATCGATGAGCAAGTTTGTTTTTCTTCTATAGCTTTTAATATTGCTAATCATTTGAAGCTTATCTTGCCTAAAATGATTTCTAACTCTCAGAGTGCCTTTGTGCCAAACCGTCTTATTATTGATAATACAACAGTTGCCTATGAGATTCTACACAAAATGAGAAACAGAAGAAAAGGGAAAGTGGGCCAAATGGTGGTTAAGCTGGACATTAGCAAAGCCTATGATCGGGTGGAGTGGTCTTTTTTGCAGGGTATTATGCAGAAATTGGGGTTTGATCCAAGATGGGTGAAATTGGCCATAGAGACAGTCATTACAGCCTCTTATTCAGTCTTCATCAATGGAGAGCCCAAGGGGTGGATCACTCAATCTAGGGGTATTAGGCAAGGAGACCCACTATCTCCTTACTTTTTCCTCCTGTGTGCGGAAGGCCTCCTGGCACTACTAAATAAGGTAGTTGAGAATCGGGCGATCAATGGAATTATGTCTAGCCAAAATGGGGTGTGCATCTCCCACCTCCTATTTGCAAATGATAGTTTACTATTTTGTAAAGCCACGGTTGGAGAGTGTCAACAACTATTGAGTATTCTTGGCCAATATGAGGCTACATCGGGACAAGCAATCAATCGCCAAAAAACCTCCTTGTTTTTTAGGAAGAACACAAACTTTGAAATACGAAGATTGATCCAACAACAATTGGGGGCTAGAGTAATGACCAACAGTGACAAATACCTTGGTCTACCAATGACTTGTGGTAAATCAAGGGTAAACACCTTCAAAGAATTAGAAGAAAAAATTCTCAAGCATGTGTTGGGGTGGAAGGAGAAGTTTATATCAATGGCAGGTCGGGAGGTCCTTATAAAAACAGTGGCACAAGTAATTCCCACATATGCCATGAGCCTTTTCAAGCTTCCCAAATCCATGTGTGACTCCATCAATTCCTTGCTAGCAAAATATTGGTGGGGACAAAACAAAAAAGAAAGAAAGATCCATTGGGTTAATTGGAAAACACTATGCACAAGCAAGAAGGAAGGGGGGATGAGATTTAGAGATTTGCTCGCATTCAACTTGGCTATGCTCTCAAAGCAAGCATGGAGACTAACCCAAGACACAAATTCCCTGTTTTACAAGGTGTATAAGGCGCGGTACTTCCCTAATTGTTCATTCATGACAGCTCAATTGGGGAGTAACCCGTCCTTTTTTTGGAGAAGACTACTTGTAGCAAGAGACATCATCTTCAATGGATCAAAGTGGCGGGTGGGAGATGGCAAAACAGTGGGGGTCTACTCTCATAAATGGCTGTCTCACCCTCCAATTCCTCTAAATGAACATGCCCAAGACATGAAGGTCTGTGAGCTCTTTGATGTTGAGTCTCGGCAGTGGGACAGAGGAAAAATAGAGACTTTGTTTGCACTAACGACAAGGCAGGAAATTCTGGCAATACCGTTGGACCACCTCAACTCTCTGGACTTGCTAATTTGGATAGAAAATGCAACTGCGAAATTCACTATCAAAACAACTTATCGGCTTGCACTCCACCTAAATAAGCAACCATGGGCAGAACACTCTTTAAGCCGTGCCTATAAGCCTGTTTGGAGCAGAGTCTGGGCACTCAATGTACCACCCAAAGTCCGAACGTTTTTATGGAGAGCTTCCCAAATTGTCTTCCAACCAGGGAAAATCTCCATAGACGCCGTGTTCGAGTGGATACCAGATGTGATATCTATCATCATCGGTCCAAGAATACAAGCCACATCTTATGGGAATGCCCATTTGCACAAAATGTGTGGGCACTGATGAGTAGCTGAATCCAGAAATGCAGAAACATGGCCGACGACTTTTTCCAATTATTCAGACAGTTGCGTGACAGACTTACCCAACGAGAACTTGAGCAGTGGGCAACTACGACGTGGTCGATTTGGAATGCAAGAAACAGGTTTTACTTTGAGCATGTCCAACTCCAACCAAAAGCAATTGTTGATGTCGCTTGCAGACTGCTGGAGGAGTACCAACGCCTCATGGCTCTACAGTAAAAAGCCAACGTTTTTTTTCTATTTCTGCTGCATATTTTGTATCGGGCTCTGTTGCTACAATGTTGTATCTGTTTTATTTTTAAACCCCAACACTGTTCATTGGGGGTCATTGTGTATTTGTACTGAATTTTCCACATTAATGAAATTTCTATCGTATTGGATGTAAAAAATATATATATTGTTCAATCATTATATAAACCATGAACTCTATCTATATAAAACTGATGCACTTTACTTGCAGAATAATGGAATACATGCAATCATTTGAAATAATATTGCTAAAAAGTTCAAGCCTCTTCTGCAAGAAGGAAAATTGTATGAACTCTCTTATTTTCAAGTGGTTGATGGCAATGCATTGTATAGACCAGTAGACAATGACTTCAAGATCATGTTCACATTGAAAACTAGCATTAAGGAAATAAAGGAGACTGATGTTGATATACCGCATCATAAATTCAAATTTGTTGACTACAATAAAATATATGAACGCGTTAATAAACATGTCTAGCTATCAAGTATCTCTATATATATTATGCATTATTTTAATTTTTTTTTATAATTATGCATTATATTATTGTTATATAAGAAAATAATTACATACACATCTTTGTAATGCCTAGATATCATTGCAAATGTGATTGGTGTTGGACCAATTGAGCAACCTTGCATCAAAGGATCAAATGTCTCGATGAGAAACATAAACATCATGACTATAGAGTATGTCTTTTCTTAAAAAAAAAAAATTATTTTCAATACATGTGCTTTTTATGTTTTTATTTTTGATAAGCCAATACATGCACTTATATTATATGAACTTACACTATAACATTGGAAAATTTGAACAGAGGAAATGAAATAAAACTTACACTTTGAGGATCAGTTGCAAATCAAGTTGAGGAAAGCTTCTTTACTGAAAATCCAGGCCCTTTTATCATAATAGCTACATGTTTGACTGTCAAGACTTTTAAAGGCAAGTTCATTTCTCTTTTCTATTTCTCTTTATAACCATATTCTAAACTACATAAGAAATCATCCAATTGTTTGAAATACAAAGTATTTTGGTTGAATTGTTATGTAAGCATCCAATTAAGAAGTTGTATAACTGGCTGGAAACTCAGATTTAGTTTGTTATTTTCTATTTGATTATTGAATGCCCTGTAGATTTTATAATTTTAAATTTGGTTGGAAATTTTTATTATTATTTGTGAATTTGAAAATTTTGGAGTGGGAGCTGGTATGGGGCCTATAACAGAATCCTATTGAGGAAGAGATGATGGACATCAAACTTTGTATGGGTTAGCATGGATGCCTCACTCAATTTAATTTTTACCATAAAGATAATTCAGAAATAGGCAAAAATTAAAAGATTACCTCCATGTCTTTAACTGTAACATCATTTGCAATGATTGATGATTCATTATGTGGGGACATATCTACAAAGTCACTAGTACACAATATATCACAAATTCAGTTATATCAGTTTTTGCAAATGGAGGATCTTGATCCATTTAATGTAGTGCACAGTAGCTCAAAAAGCAGTTTATAAATGGAGGATCTTAACTTATTTCATTTTAGGTTTTTTACACCCAACTAAAAAGCTATGAATGTTTTATTGCAAAAAAAATACAGCTTCATGGTTTATGTTTTGATTGTTTTAAGTTTAGACTTAGAATAGTTTGGATTTCTTAGGTTTCTTTTAGTTTGGATTTTTAAGCATGGATTGAGGTTGCAAATTCTTTTTGGTTTGAATACTTTATACCCCATTCCATGAAGCAAAGTGCTTCTAAGTGGACTCACTTTCTTAGCCACCTATGTGTCAAGACCTTGTATTTTCTAAAGCATTTTCTATTTTGCCACTTTCATTATAAATATGATTACACTAATGGAATTCTTTGTCATAATAGTTGCTCCACTTCTTTTCACTCCTTAACAAAAACACCATTATACATATACTTGGGAATTTTCTTTTTTGAAAGCATTATTGATTTGAGTAGGTGGTTTTGGGTCAATTTACTATTTTTTGCAAAATGTTTTTTAGTATATATTGAAAAAATTTTATGTATTGAGCTTTATTTTCTTTTCTGTATCATAAATTGAAAGATGTATCTTGGAATTAAGTGGTGTGATATGTTATAACCAGTAGTAGAATGTGGGGCTTTGTTGTCTTGGGCTATCCCAAAGATGGAATTCTATGAATTGCATTTGCAACAGATGGTGAAGTCAGCTGTTTTGTAATTCGAGAGGGATTTATTCAGCTGTTTATGTGACAGTTATTGGTTTCTGTAACTTCAACAGTTTACTGTTGGGTTATTATTTTAATATGTGCTATTTTAGCTGTGATTCTTTTGTATCTGTAATTGAGTTCTTATTCTTTGAGAGGACATCACTATCCCTTTTTGTTTGTTTTAACTTCTTTTTAGAGATCTCACAAACTTTATGCTTTTTGGGCTATTATTACTTTGAAAGGTGTGGGATGATCACACTATAGTATTGGTGTCTTGGCACATCTTAGTTTCACTATTTGATGCTGGTGATAGACATGTTTCCCATGTGACAATAAAGGGGTGTATGTTAAGGAAGGTTTTGGAGTCCTTCAAGGCCTAAAGTAAAACAGTCTAAGTGGCACAAAATATGGGAACGTGTTTGTTTGATATGAAGGTTGTTTTGGCAATGCGTGGATAAGGTCCTATCAAAAAGAAGTTCCACTTGCAACTTGCAAATTAGAATGCAGTAATTCCTAAAAGGACACGTTCAATAATCAAGTTTTATTAGCCTTGTAAAATAAGCTGTGTATATTTTATTATTATGTGGTATCATTACTTTTGAAATCTATTTGTTACTTTTTTTTACATGATTCACATTTTTAATATATTTACAGTCTCTACAATACTATGATGATTCCATTGAAACTTCAATGTACTTTTTTTTCTAATAAATCCCGTGCATTGCAGGAGAGTATAACTTATCATCAACAAGTGGAACAAGGGTTTATATTGATTTGGACATTCCTGAGACTGCTGAATTCAAAGATCAGTAAGTGCTTTGTTTTGGATTCACATTTTTAATATATTTACAGTCTCTACAATACTATGTCTAATATCTTTATGTAATATAACAGGCTGGTGGAAAATAAACAACCGATAGTACAAATGCCAAAGCAATTCAAACCACAAGTGACAATTCAAGAAGAGGTGAACATCGACAGAAGAACCATAAGTGAAATAACAAAAATTATGTGGCACTCTGATAATGAGGTAAGAAAAAAAAATACCTTCAACAATAACATTATGTCGTTAACATTGCTTTATGTACTGTAGACCTGTTTTTACAAAATTTAACTGTAGAATTATGAATTGATTGATATTAAATACAATTTCCAGGAAACTATCTTTACCTGTCAAGGAAAGATTATAAACATTGACATAGATAATTCTGGTTGGTACTTTATCTCTTGTGAAGTATGTCGTAAAAAGGTAAAGTCAAGAGAAAAATTTTTAAGGTGCGACAATTGCAACAAAAAGGCTTGCTTCCCAATCCCAAGGTACACAAAATGAAAATGTTTACTTTTTATATTAAAATACACAATAACTAATATGATATTAACATAATATATGCCATTTCTATTATTAGGTATAGAATTCAATTAAAGCTTGAAGATAGCTCAGGAATGGCCACATTCATTTTATTTGATTTAGAAGCAAAAAAATTACTCAACATATCAGCGAAAGACCTTTTGAACAAATCTTTAAAGGTGAGAATGTGGAAGATAAAATTAGTATTTAATATTTACTAAATTTTACTTGAGTGTACAATTTGAAAAATGTTACTTTTGCTAGGAGCCCGATCAAGTCATCCTTCCTGTGCAAATAGAAAATCTAAAAGGAAAACAATTTGTTTTCCAAATACAACTAAATGACTATATTCTCAAGTATGGATGGGATTTCTACACCGTCAAGAAACTTTTTGACTCTTTTGAAGAAATTGACAAAGCAATTCAACTTGATAAAATGATAGAAGTACGTATTCTTTAATTTAGCAAAATTAAAAATATGATATTTAAGATGTATAAGTTGTAATACATTCCTCAACATGTTCTATTGTCAGGCTTACATCAATGATACTTCAAATGAATGTAGCAACAACTTATCAACTGAAGAAGATGGTGATTGTACAAAATTTCAAAAACTTGGTTTTCAAAGCAATGTGCAACTCACACCAACATTTGTACTCAAGGAAAACAAAAGGGCATATTCAGGGACTACTACAAAGCAACAAAGGAAGAAGATACAAAAAACACTTTAAAGTTGTATTTCAATCTCTAAGATTTTCTATGCACAATTTGGTTTTAATGGATTTGTGATTTTGGTACTAAAGACATATAGGAACAAAGGAAATTTTTTTGCTTTTATGCACAATTTGGTTTTAAATTGACACTACGAAAAACTGGGCCTATAGTGGTGTTTGTGAAACACCACTATAGGTACTAAAAACGCCACTATAGGCCCATTTGGGCTATAGTACCGTCACTATAGGGTATACCTATAGTGGTGTTTGTTAAACGCCACAATTGTACTATCACTATAGACCATTTTTTTTTTTTTTTTAAAGAAGGCTATAGCAGTGGTTTAGAATGCCACTATAGGGTAGACCTATCGTGGCATTTTTGTAAAACACCACTATAGCCAAAACACCAACAACAACAAAATTTGATTACCAAAAATTAATTTTCGGTAATCAAAAGTTTTTTTTTTAATTGAATTAAAATTGTAATTATAATTTAATTTCAATTTTAATTAAATTAAAAGATACAAAACAAAACAAAAAAATAAATAAATAAAACAAAATAGATACACTATAACTAGCCCAGCAAATTCAAAATGAAACACAAACCCACCTAAAAAAATTCAAAATCAAACACAACATGCTCACATCCAAAAATTAAAAAATTAAAAAATAGCAACCCCACCCCAACACATTCAGCCGCCATAGACCAACCTGCAAAAAGAAATCATCAAATAGATTTTGAATTTTTCGATACTTTCTTAGTTCTATTAATAAAGATATTATCACACTTGAGATCTCTAAACCTATCAATAATAAAAAGCCAAAGAATTCACAAAAATTAATCAAAAATCTCAGAGACCCACAAAGCAAAGTTGACAGCAGACAAAGAATATGTTGAGAAATTTAGACCCCAGTTGATAGAAATAACAAGTTTTAACCCAAGTTGTTAATTAGATTTATTATGAATAAACCTTGTTAAAACAAACTAACATCAATATCATGTCAATATCATGCACAGCGAAAAAATAAATAAGACAAGATATGATGACCCAGGAAAACTAATGAAACAAACTAGTTTCACAGTAAAAAACCTGGGAGGAAACCTTCTCGAAAAGCAATCCACTAGAGTAAAGAGAAGTTTCAGATCTAGTACAAAACCTTTTGTCAATAGACTCTACAATCCTCATAGATGAACTTACAGCAGAAACCTTCTACCACTTCAGAACCTCTAAACTCTTCAATATAAGAACGCCACCCTTTTGCACGGATCCCAATACGTGACTAACCAATGATGCACGGCTCCCAATACATGACTAATTCACCAACTTGAAGAAGATTGTTGGCTGCAAAGTTCTTCACATCATCAACAATGAAAATCAAGAAGCACTTGGTTACAAAACCCTAAAGCGCAAAGACGCAGTAGCTTCTTTCAGAGAGAACAAGGCATTGATCACCTTTTGCATGTGTTCTCCTTGTATTCTCTTATGTGACGGCCTCTAAAATAAGCCTTATATATGTCTAGGATTTTAAGAAAAGAAACCGAACACAAATACATAAGAATGGGCCAAAAATTAGATCTGGAAATCTGAATTTCGTAATTCTCGATAAATACCTCGATAGATAGTATCTATTGAGCCTCGATAGATAGCTATCTATTGAGCTTTAATGAATCAACACCTCTTCACTTGTTTCTTGGACAAATTTGCATGGCTTCAATACTAGACTTAAACTCTTGTTCCTTGAAGTACTAAACCCATCCTAGATCTACCCAAATATAAGTAAAGTGCGTTTTGTCAAAGGATTAGCCAATTATATAAAAAATGTCCTTAACAAAATAGACCAAAACTATTATCAAAAAAGGAATAGACCAAAACAATCATTAAAATTTAAAAAAAATAAATAAATACTTGCTTGCAACTATACAACCAATGGCATCAAACACAATAGCACTCTTTCTTCAATCACAAATCCCATAATAGTAGCACCATTTACAAATTTGAACAAAATTAACTAGTTGCACCACCATCTTCAAATCCAAAACCCACAACATTAACACCACCACAAATAAAATAGGGGAAATAAAATCAAGTAGGGGAGAAAGAGAAAAGAATAAATCCAAGTGTGTAGTGAAAAAAAAAAAAAAAAAAAAAAGATGGAGGAGTGGAGATAAGGGAGAAAAAGAAAGAAAGAAAGAAAGGAAAAAGAGGTCTGAAGAAGCTACAGGGAGACAAGGGATTGATAAGGTGAGTGGGGGTAGGTGGGGTTAGGTGGGTTTTGAATTTTGAATTTTGACCTATAATGGCGTTTGCAAACGCTATTATAGGTCCATTATTTAAAAAAAAAAAAAAATCTTTAGTTTTGATATATATATATATATATATATAAATAGAGAAATGATATGTTCACAATATTTTCACAAAATTTTTACAATAAATCTTAAATGGCATGTTGTTACTAGTTGTTATTGTTGAGGCAAAAAAGTAATCTTAGTGTTAAGTTCAAATTTGAACCAATAACAACTAACCACTTATGATTTGTTGTGAAAATATTGTGGACATATCATCTCTCATTTAAATATAAATATATAATAATATATACATTTAAATATATATATATATATATCTATATATATATATATAATTCGAATATTCTAGAATATGCCATAGAATATTCTAGGCATATTCCTAAAATATGCCATTCTTTGCTAAACCACTAAATCAATTCGGATTTGGTTTTTTTTTTTTTTAATGAATAGTTTGGAATATGCCATAGTTTTGTTTTACGGATTGGTTTTTTTTTTTTTTTTTTTTTTAAATATCTTTAAGAACCTATAGTGGTGTTTGACAAATGCCACTATAGGATGGCCTATAGTGGCGTTTGTCAAACGCCACTATAGGTCTTTTTTCTCCTCTAGCACTTATTAAAAAAAAAAAAAAAAGTTCCTATAGTGCCTGTTGTCAAACACCAGTATAGGTTCTTCTCTTAAAAGGGCCTATAGTGGTGTTTGACAAATGCCACTGTAGGAGGGCCCATAGCGGCATTTGACAAACGCCACTATAGGTCTTTTTTCCTCTGGCCCTTATTAAAAAAAAACCAAACCAAAAAAAAAAAAAAAAACATAAACAAAAAAAAAACAAAAAACAAAAACAAAAAAACTCTTATATAGGCCCTTTTTTAAACTATAGTAGGTCCTTTCTTCTTCTTTTTTTGTTAGTTTTTTTTTTTTTTTTTTTTTTAAAGACCTATAGCAACGTTTGTAAGACCAAGACAAACGCCACTATAGGCCCTTGTAAGACCAAGACCTATAGTGATGTTTTAAAAACGCCACTATAGGATTCCCTGAACGCAGCTATAGATATGCCTATAGCAGCGTTTATAGAAAATGCCACTATAGGGTACCTTTAGTGGCTTTTTTGATAAACGCCACTAAAAAATATAAGCCTAGTTTTTTGTAGTGTGAAACAGAGAGGAATTAAACTCTTATATTTAGTTATTTGAGGATACAGCTTTATTTCAATGTTTTTTAAATATAATGAATACATTGAATATTTAGTGGAAGTCATGAAATAAATGAAATTGAAAAATTTTTAAAAAAAAAAAAAAAAAAAAAAAAAAAAAAAAGCCATAGCAAAAATACATGGTATTGGGACATTTGCCCAATATGTGCAAATAAAAAACTGTTGGGAGGAACTTCAGCCTAAAACAGTTGCGGCTTTGAGAGATGATCAACTATTTAGTTATGTATTAAAAAGACCAGTGTACCTAGTTGGTCCAATAGTAACACAATCAGGTAACTCGTCCAAGAATGGCTTACTATTTGATTGGCTAAACAAGCAACCAAATGATTCTATGGTGTATGTGTCATCTTTTGGGACAGTAATGATATTTCATGTCCTTCTATTATGGATATAATTTTTACTTATTTTTAATTAAAAAAATTAGTAGCATTCTAGTGCATCGCACGAGTTCTTTTGTAATATTTATTAAACCAAATGTAAGAACACATTATGATTATTGTAATATATTACTTCATAATATTTGTATTTATCTCATATTTAATATTACTTCATAATATTACATATTTCATCTTATATTAGACCCAATTTAGCTTTCAATAATTGAAATTAGAGAGATGTTTAAACCTGAACATGTTAACATTTGATTTAAAACTAGCCCGTGCATTGCACGGGTTAGCGACTAGTTATTATTAAAATTAAAAGTCATTTGAAACAAGAGTTGCGCTGCGTCATCAAAAACCGCACTCCTTTAATAAATTCTTTACTTATTTTAAGAAAATATTTGTTTTAATGAAACTTTTTTTTTTAGAAGAAAACCTAAGAACTTGATAGTAAGAATCACTAATTTCTTTAATCAAAGAAAAAAAAAGGAATTAATTAATTTAGAGTTGAAGCATCTACCTTTTAAATTCTCCGAAAGGCCATGCATGAAAAGGATTAAGACCCTCCATCAAAAAAAAAAAAAAAAAGTTTTGCACCCTATAAATTATGTATTCTTTTTTTCATTTTTTTTTTTTTTTTTACCTTCTAACTTCTATATAACCCATAATAATAATAATAATAATAATAATAATACAGAGAAAATTATGAATGGAAATCTTAATATGATGCTTCTTCTGGCGATGATGATGGCGTTCATTATGCCTGGACTTGTTGTAGTACAAACTCATGAAGCCTTCGCTCCCTCTGTCCATAACCATCCTCCTCACTCTCAACTTCTCTCTCACATTCTCTCTTCTTTCCCTCCCTTTTATCTAAGTCACCCTCGCGTAGACTCCCCACCTCCTCTTGATAAATTTGAAAGGCTTAGTACTGCAAAATGCATCATTACCTGTGGTAGTACAGGTTGCTATAAACTTCATGGAAGTATTCCTAAAATTTTTGCTTATTGTTTTGGTAATTGTGCAAAAGAAGTATGCCGTAGCGATAATTAGAATCTATCCATGAATTAGACGTATGTGGTTTCCATCCCCATGCCCGATGGAACCACCACCTGATGAGTTGCTGAAAATAAATTTCGACAGCGCAATATTCTCAGAGTTTAATAGCTCGAGAGCTGGAGTGGTGATTAGCAACCATCAAGGTCTAGTCGTTGGCTCTCTCACGCAGAAGTTTTCCCAAGCTTTTGCTCCCATGGAGATCGAAGCTTTAGCTGCTGCAAGGGTATTGGAGTTTGCTGCTGAGTTAGGAATTACACACGCTGTTTTGGAAGGTGATTCCCAGATGTTGATTTTTTATGAAAAAATATAGATCTTGTTTTTCTGAAAGAGATATGAAAGAGATAGAATTAATTTTTCAAAAGAAACTTTAGTTCTAATTTTTTATGTAGAAAACAAAAGAAACCTCTTATGCATGAAATAATTGTAGATCTAAGACTCTAAGGATTCGTTTGGGAGGAGAGAATGGAATGGAAATGAATGAAAAGAATCATTTTAGAATATTCTTCTCTTCCCTTGTTTGGGAGATTTAATAGAGGGAATGGAAAGCCCGTTCCCTTATTTGGGAATTTAAGTAGGAGGGAATGGAATGGGTAAGAGGAAACACTCATTCCTCTATATTCCCTTAGAACCTCAAATTTTCATTCCCCCCGAAATTGGGAGGAATGGGAGAGAATAAAATTAGATTTAATGATTTTTTAACTAAAACTCCCAAAATACCCATGTATATTCAATTCTTTATTTTAAAATAGGGGTCTAATAGTAATATTGTTATAAAATAATTTCATTCTATTCCCTTCATGTTACTCCCAAACAAGATTATTTACATTCCACTCATTTTCATTCCTTTATTTTAAAACATCCAATCAAGGTTATTTAATTCCATTCCATTCTTTTCCCTTAGTTAAATACATTCCGTTCATTTCCATTTCCTTATGATCATTCCCTTCCATTCCCTTCCCTTCCCTTCCCTTATGAACTCCCAAACAGAGCTTAAATAGCAACTTAATCCTAGATCTAAGATTAAAAATTATGAACAATCAAGATCTAAGAATTAAAAAATGTGAAGAACCCTAGATCTACATATTTGAGCATGTGAATCAACAAGAAAACATATCCTAAACATGTGAATTAAGATTTAGAAAGGAAAATCATGCAAAAGAATGAGATCTATATATGAACATGCAAAGAATAAAATTTTAAGAACAAACATACATATTATTTAGAAATTATTAAAAACAAAATACATACTTGCATGAATAAATTCAAACCGAATTTCTTTAGAAATCAGAGAGAAGAGATCTCTCTAAAGAAGGCTTGCTAACACAAAAGAAAATCTTGAAGAGAATTATGAGAATGATCTTTGTTTATGCCCATTTTTGCAAATTCGTACCCAAAAGCCCATGAGGAGGAAAGCCCAATAAAAATCAAGGCTCAAAGGCCCACCAAGAAGACAGGAGAGCAAGAAAGGCCCAAAGAAAAAAAAATAAAATAAAAGCCTAGACTTATGCCTAGGCTGAGAGAGAAATGCAATGGAAAGTGGCCTGTAGCAGAATATAGTTCCTTTGTAGAATGACTTTGGCAAATTAAGGCAAATTGGGTCCAAGACCCATTTGATCCAGTAAAGATTATTTGACCCAAAAGGCCCAAATCCTTTTGTATAAAAGGATAAGAAGCCAAATCTATCTCAAGTAAAAGACACAATGAAAGAAAACAAAAGTAGCAGCAGCAGAAAATGCATGAATGAGAAAGAAAACAAAATCAAAGAAAAAGACAAAAGTAGTCAAGCAGGTGAGTAAGGTAAGGTCTGGGCTTTGCCCTTCTGCATCCCAGCCATGCAAAGGAGTAGGTCCCACTACTGATGAGGTTTAGACAATGTGGTTTGAAGGAGGGGGGAAAGGGCCAAGAACTGGTATCCTGCTGAGCCCACTTTACGGAATATACTTTGCTAGGAAGGCATCTTTACCAAAAATGGGAAGAAGGTAGGTAGGAACCATTTGATGCATGCTAGAAAGTGAAGACAGAAAATTAATGAGGGCTTTACCATTTTGGGAAGAGAAAGAGTGGTAATGGTGTATGGCAAATCGTCCTTTACCAAAATGATGAGGAAGTTTGTCGTAAAGCCAAGTAGTGGGATTGAACCCACCTACCCCCGACCAGAAGATAGTGGCCAATATGTTGTGGGTGTTTGCTAAATGCCTACAGCTGACAAAATGGTTGGTGAAAATAAGGGTAAAAATAAAAAAGAGCATGGATTGAGTTGTGGTATAAATAGGAACAGTACCCTTGAATATGGGAAAAATAAGAACAAAAACACAGTAACCAAAGAAATCTGAATAGTGAGTTGAAAGGGAAAGAAGAGAGAAAAGAGAAAGAAACTAACATTTGAGAGAAGAAAAAAAGTAGAGTATATACAGTAGGAGAGTATAGCATGCATCACTAGGAATCCTTTCCATCCCTCATAAAACACCAAAGCACACCCTTTGCAATCTCTAAAGGATGGTTACTCTGACTCACATTCCAAACTACTCAACTTTGTAGCCTAATCGGGTAACAAGGTTGTGTGAGTTGGAGTTGACCTCTCTTAGTCAACATCCTGCTGAGAATGTTTTTCTTTTGATTCATGATTATGCCTACAGAAACTTTATTTATTATTTGCTAACACGTGTATTAATTTTTTTTACTTTAACTAATCCCGCCATACGTATATATATACATTGCAGTCCATATTTTGTAGAGTATGTTTTATATATTTATAAGTGAATTAAGTGTATAAGTATATATATGAATATATGTATGTGCATATATATATACACACACTTATATATTTGAGAATATGTATGCTAACCCTTGTAAACTAACATTTACTTGATGGAAATTTTCTTTGGCTTTTAAAGTTTATGTGAAGAAAGTGGAGAAATATGTCTGTAGTAGAAAATGGAGAATAGTCATTCACATTGCAAAAAAGTGCAGAAAACTTTATTGCATAGCAAAAGGTTAAGAAAATTCTACTCTGCAGTAGAAGTTGGAGAAGTGTTCCTCCTACAGTAGAAAATGGAGAATACTCATTCACATTGCAGATAAGTTCAAAACACTTTACTGCATAGCAAAAAGTTAAGAAAAGTCAGTTTCACGGTAGAAGTTGGAGAGCTATTCCTTCTGCAGTAGAAATGGAGAATAAGCCCAGTTTTGCAGCGTTGCCCCTGGGACAATGGACTCGATATTTGTGCACAAACTGGCAGTAGCAGAACGGGACCTTGGAACCCATTCCGCAAGAGTGTTAGACCCAACTTCCTTCCTAGAAAAAGTCTAGACTAGAAGCTGTCTAATAACATTAAGACATGTGTCTAGGGTACAAGAAGTAAGAAAACCACCCCCAACAATCTTTAGAAGTTTATAGTCTAGTGAAGATCAGAAGTTCTAAAGGACTTTAAGAAGTTCTTTTACATTAGGGGAAAGGGTGCTGAATGTTGGGTGTTTCTGTCTATTTATAGAGGTGTGAATGGCTTAAAAAATAAGTCAAATCAGCTTAAAATATAAGTAAAAAAAAGTACAGAAAAGTCCTAAAAAAATGGAGATTTGGATAAGAATTTAGCTAAGTTTTCAAATCTGAACATGTTTCAGTATTTTAACCATATCTCTCTACTCAAAATTCATATTGAGCTGAAATATTTTAGCTGAAGAAAATTCAATTCCCTACAACTTTGCCAGAAATAACCTAGTCCGAATTTTGATGTTTACAATACCAAAAGTGCCCTGGAACGTGAGTCTGAAAACTGCTACTTGATTAACACGTTTTTGAAGTGTTTTCCATGTCTAAAACTGCATTTGGTCGAATTTTTAATGTATGTTCATGATAAGGAATAGTCCAAAGTGATAATTCAGATTTTTAAAATAATTATCTTGAAGATAATTACTTTAAAATCTTATTATCTAATAGTCTTCAAATCTTATTAGCTCACTTGTTTTAATCTTATACAACAAATCACACCTTAAGGAAAATACTTAATCAATCACAAAAATTCATTTAATATATTTCAATTAACAACCAATCAAAATTAATTTCAATTAATCACACGTGATATGTTTCACCCAAATGGATGTATGCAAACCGTTAAAACTTGATCTTGTGATATCTTTCAATCCAACCATCCGATTTGGAAACCGAATGCAACATTGTGATCGTTGAAACCTCAAGATCATTTTCATGTATGTGATAAATTAGTTAGTGACTAAAATGCAACCATGATCTTTAGGGTGAATAAAATGGCCATTTTGTCATCTCCCAATGTTAAATTATGGGTGTGAAATAAAGTGTCTATACACATCTTTAAGAAATACCAATGATTGGTGATAACGCCATACACCCTCATACCTACACACACCCCCACACACAAGCACCGTGAGTACAAATAGTGCAAACAATTAACCCACGAGATGAACTTAAGGGAGAGGGACCTTCAATTATCTCTTGCACATGCACTGTCTCACAAAGTCGTCGTTAACCCCCACAAGTATGCTATTATGACCCCCAATCCCCTTGATACTGAGTTTCAACATCAATGACTGAGGAACCTAATGTATTATCCAAGAATCGAACCTGATGTGGACGACTAAAAATCTCAATGTTTCAGGATGGTTGCACATTAGATCATTGGAGACGTGACTCTTTGTGTGCTTGTGTCTCTAGGGTGGGGTGTGTGCTTGTAAGTCCCTTGTTCTTACTTTTATTTTAGGAGTCGCCACCAATCATTGGTTTTATATTAGGTGTGATTGGTCACCTAGAGATCTAATTCATTTTAGGTTACCTAATTAACTAAACCAAATTTTAAGGGTTCATTAATTAAGGCAAACCAGAAGTCTCGAACCAAAAATGATGGACTTGGAAGTTTGGTTACGTGTGGAGAAGGTGATAGGCCTCCCATAAGGCCTGTCTGAAAATAGTACCTTGTTTTAATTTATTTAAAACATTATCTTTTTGTAAAGAAATGGAATACTTGGCATTTTGATTTTTTGAAAAGATTTTGCAAACATACATACGTATATACATGTGAATAAACATTTACCATATAATTAACATGTGAATATTAACTCCAATGAATATTTACAAACAAAGCATGTGAGGTATATACATAGGTAGCATGTGAGAGGACATTCAAAAATAATTACAAGAACATGTGAGTAGAATATTTAATATGTAGATAGCATGTGAATACTATCTATTATAAATAAACAAACTACAACACAAAGCATAAAAATGAGAGAGTTGGAAGAGTAGCACATTGTTGTCATCCACAATTTTCTCATTTTCATCATGCAAAAAAGATGACAAATAAAACTCAGTAGTGCCAAAGAAAATGATAGGGACAATGTAAGCTTAATGGGTGTTCAAGGTCTCAAGGGAATGAGCCATGAACACAAATCTTTAACTACAACTATTCTAAGAAAAGCTTTAAAAGGCATAAAGAAATATTTACAGCGTCAACTTTTATTGTTTTTGAAAAAGTATATTTTTTTTAAAAATTTTTTATCGAGAAGTTTTTTGAACATTTTAGAAGAAGGACCCTTAAATATATATTTTTCAAAGGAATTCCAATGTGGTGAAGACTATTTTTTTGAAGAACTTCTTTGTTTTCTTGGGCAAAAATTTCAGATTTTTATGAAAAAGGAAGAAAACATTTTTCAGTGTAAAAAAAAAAAAAAAAAAATGAAAACACACTTTTTCAGATTTTTTTTTTAAGTAAGTGAGAAATTTTTTTTTTTTTTTTTTTTTATAGAAAATCTCACGTGGTAAAAGCATTTTTCAACGTGATAAAAACACATTTTTTGAATGCATATCCCCTTTTTTTGCAAAATTCGGATTTCTCCTTAGAAAGAAGAAAAGGAAAATCAATTTTTTTGAAAAAACAAATATTTGAAAACATATTTTTTGAACGTGGTATAAATGTTTTTGAAAACGTAAATTTTTTTGATGAAAGCATTTTCTCAAAAAAAAATTACGTAGTAAAATCTTTTTGAAAACAAATCAATTTCAAATTTTTGAAAATTCTTTGAAAGAAAGGGAGTTTTTTTTCTTAAAAGAAAACTCACTTTTTTATTTGAAAGTCTTCACATTTTTTAGAAAGAGGATGAAGAAGATTTTAAAAAAAAAAAAAAAAAAACAAAAAGCATTTCCTAAAAATAGTGTGTAAAGAAGTTGTTTTACCCAAGTATATTTATTTTATGGCAACATTATTAATGAGAAAAGTAAAGGAACACAATAATGAAGTTCAAAAAATAAATTGCAAGGAAAGTAAAGTGCTGAAATTTAAATGACATTAAAGTATGGACAAAACTTAGGTACAGTACCTTAGGTACTGTTTTTTAGATTTTCCTTTTAAAATTTAGCCATGTGACTACTTAACTAAAAAATACACTTCCATCCCATGAAAAAAAAAATCCACATGGCAGAATTTTAAAATGGGAACCTAAGGAACAGCACCTAAGTACTGTACCTAAGTCTTGCTCTTAAAGTAAAGAGCTGAAATTTAAATGACGTAAAAAGTAAAGGCTAAATTTAAAGTGCAAAAATTTAAATGACATTAAAGGAAAGTGCAGAAATATTGTAAAGGTTCATTGGAAAAAGTTTTTTTTTTTTTTTTTTATGTCTCTCTTAAATAGATTTTAATCTCTTTCAACCCTTATGGGTTCTTCATTATAAAGAAAAGGGAGTTCTAAGCCATCAACCATTCTTATGAGACATACTAATATTGTGCATTATTTGAGGTTTAAAAACCATTTAAGAGAGAGGAGATAGAAAATCTTTTTGTTTATTTAGGTGTCTAGATATATATATATATAGGTGCAATAAAATAAAAGGGGAGAGGGATTGCTTGAAAATAAAATGGATGATGACATAGAAGTAAAGCAAGAAAAAAAAAAACCCTAGATCCCTAGGTGAGATGGGATTTCTTCACTCTAAGGATACTTCCCATACAAATCCTAAGAGATGGTCCAATACCCATCTAGGGAAACAACACAATATCACAAACAAGCAAATAATAATATGAACATGGAGATAAAGAGATATATTTAAAACAACATAGGGATTTAAAGCACTTGGGAACAATAGAAAAGATAAAGAAAATGATTTCATATATAGAAATATGATGTTACATGAGAGAAAGAAAGAAATGGGATGGGTGTAGTTATGGAAAAACTACCCCATCCCTAGAACCTTACCCCCAAATATTACAAGTAAAAACAGGAAGAGGCTTTTTTTTTGTGATGAGTTTCCTAGAGAGGAAAGAAATTTTTTTTTTTTTTTTTTTAATTTCTAGGGTATTTTTCTTAGAATTTTTCCACTCTTTTTCTTTTTATTTCCTTATTTGTTTCCTCTTTTTCTCTATATTTTTTCACAAAAATGATGAGGTATTTATAGGGAAAGAGGCAAAATGGGAGGCTAGCTAGGTGTAACATGTTGTTTGGAGGCCTTTCTGAGCTCCGTTTTCCTTAAACTTTATATGCCTAGAAAGCTCTGGATGTCTAGTTTCCAATGGCCCTAAACTTGTACAATTTGGAGCAACGGTTATCAAGTTATCGCGCTTGGAAGGAGGATGACGCAATGCTAAAAAATTTTGTGACATTTTTCCTTAAAAAATTTGCATCTTCCAATCCAAGGTAGATATCATCGAGCCCTTTTTATGAAAAGTGGCCAAGACCTTGTTCTTTAAGATGGTTAAGCCGGATCACTCTAGTTCTTGACCAATTGGTACAATTTATTGCATGAAGTCGGCTCAAAAACTGTTTGCTTTACCTTTAAAAAAAAAAAAAAAAAGTGAGATTTTTATTACAGTTTTTGGTATTTTGGTGATATCCCATCCGTTTTAACTCTGATTTTGGCCCATAAAATATCATTTTGAAAGGAAAAATATGCCCTACAAGACGATCTAAAATTCAACACGATCCGACAATTGGATAAAAAAAGTCAACCTTTTGACCATACCCGATTAGGGTTTTGACCTCGATTGCTATGAAAAGGGTTTTTAAATGTTGTGACCATTTGATCCACTATCCAATCATGTTGTATTTATTTTTACCCTTTTTAGGCTTTGAAAGATTTCAATGTTTTGAGATTGCTTCTTCGGCATAACCAAAAGATCATGCGCTTGCTGTCACCACATATTTTTGTTATGCTGGTTACTAAAAAGATTTAGGTATGTTCATTTCATATGTCACTCCCATTTTTATTGTGACAATTTGAGTTTAATTAATTCAAAACACTCGTATAATGATATCTTCCACAAATGAACTGATAGGCCAAAAACGTATTGACCCCTTGTGATGAATTAATTGATTAATTAGCCAAGTTTATTAATTAATCAAATTAACATGCAAATGCATGGTAGCACAAACAAATCACCAATAAACTAATTATGCAGCGGAAAATAAATAACACGGTGATTTGTTTACGAATAGGGAAAACCTAACGGCAAAAACCCCACTGGATGATTTTCAGGTCACCACTCTCGAAACTCCACTATTATCACAATAAGCGGTTACAAGTAAAGGAATCTCAAGTACCTTACCAACCTACAGTTGAACCCTTACCCCAATACCCAATTGAACTTGTTCTGTAATGACAGTTCCCCTTTCGATGCACGGCTCCCAAGTACGTGACTAACCAATTGCGCGGATCCCAGTACGCGACTTCAATCACCAACTAAGAAGGTTGTTGGCTGCAAAGTTCTTCAGTTCATTCACACGATGAAGATCAAGAAGATGCTTAGTCACAAAACCCTACGGTGCACATACACAGCAACTTCTTCAAGAGAAAGAGATGAACTAGGGCAAGAACTTCGTCTCCGGTCACAATTTGCTTGAACAGAGTTTGCTCATGCTTTTTCAACTTGTGAACTATTTGATGGCCCTTAAAACAATCATTTTATATGTCTAGGGTTAAGAGAAAAGAAGACCCAAAGACACATTCACGGATCCCAAGAAAATCATATCAGAATTCCAAAATTCTTAAACCTCGACAGATAGCAGGTGTCGAGCAACTGTTAAGAGAAAATCAGGCCCAAAGCACACGGACTGAACAACTTCCTTAAACCTCGACACATGCTAGCTGTCGAGCTAGCTGTCGAGCTTTAGTAATTTTGTACTTTCAGCTTGTTTTCTTGGACAGACTTAAAAGCTTCAACACTTGATCTTGAAACATGGTTTCCTAAAGTATTTAAACACATCCTAAATCTACCCAAATACAAGTAAAATGTGTTTTGTTAAAGGATAAGCCAATTACATAAAATCGTGACATAGGTTCTTAACATAAACACATATGTCCTAACATGAACCATGCACATTAAGATTGATTGTCATCTTGTTTGACATCACCTACTTTAGGTTTCTATCCAATTGCTCTTTGTGCTTTCTCAAGATCAACCTACAAACATCTTTATTAAGTCACACCCTACAGTTCGTTTTTGTTCTTTAGTTGACAAACTAGGTTGCTCTCTTGCCTTCTTCAATTTGAAGGAGGCTGTTAATGAACAAGTCCATTGGGCTCTAAGCCCACTGTACTTTACTTGCCCATTACACGCCTTATACTGCACACATATTTATAATACACTCGTATGTCTAACATAATTAATTCACTGAATTCAAAAGATTTTTTTTTTTTTTTTTTTTTTTGAGAGAGAGAATTCAAAAGAATTGATTCACAATTCTAACAGTTTTATTAATTATAATGGGCATATACGTATCACCCTTATTTAAAACTTTACTGCACATCGTGCGGATTTGAGATTAGCGGTGCAAAAATATTGTCCGGAATGCGAATAGGAAATATTACAATTTACAACCAACTAAACAATAAAATAATCCATCAATTATGTTTCTATATATCGAAAGTACAAAAGAAAGAAAGAAAGCAACATATTACAATCTTTCCAGACGTGTGAACTACATCAACTTTTTGGATAAGAGCCTGTTAATTGTCATGACATAATATCTTGCACAATCGCTTTTGATGATTATGAGTTTGTATTATCTAATAAAATATCCATATTGCTTTCTAATGATGCATCATGACATTTTTTTTTTTCAACAGCTTATGCGATTATTAATTTCTAGTGCTATTGAAATGATATTCTCTTAATTTCATGCATATCTTCTTAAAGAAGTTATTTAATATAGGGACAAAGTTTAGCTACAAAATTAGTTGTAGACTTATACTATAACCTTACTCAATAAAATAAACATTACTACAAATTTTAAAATTTTAACTATTGAATTGCATGTTCTTTATAATTTTAATACACATATCAAAATTTGTGTCAATATTATTACATATTTTGAAAATCTAACCGTTGAATTACATGTTTTTTTAATATACATATCAAAATTTGTGTCAATCCAATAAAAAGATATATTAAGTAAGGTTATAGTATAAGGCCACAATCAATTTTGTAACTAAACTTTGCCCTTGATATATTATAATAATATCTTAATACTACCTTTTCTTAACCCTCCCAAAAAAAAATTCTCTTTGGTTTTTTTTTTTTGTGGAAAAGCAGGGAACGAAGGTAGGTCCAGCCTACAACACAGAAAAATGTGGAGGGATAGATGTCCTGTTGTTAGATATAGGTAGAGGGTGAATTGGTTTTGTTAAACATAAACTGACAAGGCCTGGGGAAAATTTGTTAGTTTTTAGAATCATTGATTAACAAACATACTATTACTTATCTTTTTGAAACTTCCATATTGTAATTGTGAATTCGATTGAATTCTTTTTTCCTATCTAGAATTCATTGCTTACAGCGAACTCCAGAAATTAATTAAAAGAGGGGAATATTTTACCATTTGTGTCTTCACTCTATATATTCAGTTGGTTTATAATATAAACTAATCATGTGTAGACTGTAGAACAATTCAAAATCTCCCTGCCCCAAATTTTACTAAAATTACATTTTAAGCCATTAGAAAAAAGAATAAAAATTTCATGACCCATTCATTTTATACTTCATTGATGTTAGTTTGTTACATTTTTTTCGTGTAAAATTTTTAAAAATAAAATAAAATTCCCGGTTTACATTATACTAGCACAATTTAAACTTATAAAAATTCATTAAAAAAAAGAAATTAAACTTTATAAGGATATGGTGTAAAGCTCAAATTTTATACCCTCCAATTCCAGTGGTGAACAAGTGATGTAGTCTATCATTCCACTAAAAAACTTCTACTTGTTTAAAATTGTTAATTAGAAAATTTTTTTAAACAGAAATTAATTACTGACTCAGCAATTTTAAACAAGTGGAAGTTTTTTAGTGGAATAGTGGACAAATGACGTGGTCTACCAGAGGACTCTATAATTTCATTATCGTATTACATATTAAAGAATAAATACAACTACACCCAATCAATTCTAATATCCATTTGAAAATCCAACTCAATTCTGAGTTTATTGAAATGTTATTATTTATGGTATAATGCATTGGGTTTTAAATGAAAAGTTGATATGACAATTTCTTATTATATGGGGTAAAATATGAATTTTATATCTCTTCCTTATCAAATTTAGACTCTTAAAAAAGATATACTACATAACATATTGTAGTCGGTGAAACATATATAAAGTGAAACAATATTTGGACATATGATTTTTATTCTTAGAGAAACAAAATAATTAGATTACTCTAGATGAAATTTTAAAAGGCCTATTTTTTTCTTTTACAAAAAAAAATATTTATTTATTTTTTTTAATTTTCTTTTGGCTGCAATATGAAAGCAGGAAGCCTTTAGAATTTCCAAGAGAATGCCTGAAAAAATTGCACCCCTAGTCAACCACTAGGCTTAATGGGTGGGTATGTTTAACTTAGTGGAGTCTGAATATATGACAACCCACTGAGATCCACTTAATGGAGCTTCTTATTAGCCCTCCTAGTTTTCCTTTGTGTGAATATGCTTACCATATTCAACAAATATATATATATATATATATATATATATATATGTATATGTATATGTATATGCTTAACTTGATAATCTGAAACAAGTATTTATCATTATATTATCTATTAATATGCCAATAACTCTACTAGATTTAGTTGCACTAAAGATTTTTAGACATTTGAGATATTTTTTGCTCTTTTTTCTGTTTTTTATATATTTTTGTAATATATACGTCAGAAAAAAGCGATAGTCCCTGTCGTTAATCGCTGATAGGAGAGGATAATGGTGAAAAGTTTCAAATTGGCCATTCATAGGAGAGCAAATTCTGACATAGTTATAGCTAGGCAGAGCAAGAAGGGTAACTATAAGCGCTCATTCATTGAGTTTTACTATTTCTTGTACGGAGATTCCTGTTGCCTGTCAATTTATGGAATATTCAGGAAGCTGGGCAGGCTCTATTGTACTTACTAAGAAACCAGTGGAGACAGACTTTATGGAAAAGAAGCTGACCCACTTCATTGCCAAGTGAATCATCTTCATTTCGCGGAAAGAACTATTAATTTGCTAGCATCAAAGCAGTATATAAATAAATAAATTTAATGCGATGAATAATTGAGTGGGCTTCCAAAAAGTCATGTCAGTGCAAGTATTACACCAACACGATGTTCTTGATTTCATTCTCGTGTTTCTCATAATTTTGTTGTAAGGATGATGCTGTAAGATCCTGTCACCATATATATCTGCGGAGAGTATCAAAAAAAAACAAAAAATGAAGCTTTCTTTGGGATACCATCTTTAGTAACTGAAGTGATCATTATGATGGATTTTTGGTTATGTTGAAGTATTCTTGAGTTAAAAGATGTTTTTTTTTTTTTTTTTTTTTAGGAATCGATAGATGTAAGTTTGACTTAAAATTTATTAACTGGTTATATTTTACATAAATTACTTAAATTACAATTTTTATTAATTAGATGTTCATTTGTCGTCTCTACAAATTTTTATTGAATTATTTTAGTCCAAATGATTTAAGGAAAATAATTTTTTCAAAAAATATTCTTATTGAATATTATAATTGTATTTGTATCAATTAGTTCTAGAAAGTTTTTAGTTTTTTTCCCCCTCAAACACAAATCAAGTATATGTAAATTTTGGAAAATGAACCAAGGATTTGAATGGAAATATTTGTTTGAACTGTAATTTTATGAAATATGACTTTTGGTTTTGTATGGAAGTGAATCTAGTTAATTTATTTTTGAAAAATTAATTTTACAATTGTCCATGCTTTGGACCAAGCCAATAAAGGTTATATATATTAGCATAGAAACTAGTTTGTTTTGGGGCATTTTATGGGCATACATGCATTCTAGTGCTAGCCACAGGAATACAATGTGTAAATCTTGGTAAATGAACCAAGGATTTGAATGGAAATATTTGTTTGAACTGTAATTTTATGAAATGTGACTTTTAGATTTGGATGGAAGTGAAACTAGTTAAAATTTGAAAAATTAATTTTACAAATTTCTATGCTTTGGACCAAGCCAATAAAGGCTATATATTGGCATAGAAACTAGTTTTTTGGGGGGCATTTCATGGGCGTACATGCCATTCTGGTGCTAGCCACAAGAATACAATGTGACTATAATCATAAATATTGTTAAGTATACGGTATTTGATTGAATATGGTTATCATTACAAGTCTAATGAAAATTTGAAGCTTTTGAACTCATCACAAATTACAATTTTTTATGTCGTTGGACTGATTCCCATTTGAACTGAGTTATAGCTTATAAGCTTATGAAGTTCCATCTTATGTAAAGTTTATTTATTTTACTTATATATATATATATGATTAGGTTCAAGTTACAACTAGTGTAATTTTAAATAATATTACATCAATCAATATTTTTTAATTGGATGCGAATTTTGACAAATCCACCGCTAAATTACGTTATCTTTGTATATTCTCCATACTTACAAACTTTCAACATGATCAAAGATCAATAGCCATATCATTAATCAATTATTTAAATTCAAGTTTTTGTAGTTCAAAATAATGTATAAAAGATGAGTTTGTGGATCAAATGATAAATAACACCCGATTGGCATAAAAATTGGTATGAATGTTAAAAATATATAGAACATATAATCCAAAGTGAGATTTTCAAAATATAAATTCAATAATAAATTATTGAATAGTGTAATATTGATATGTTGGGATTTTGTTATTTACTAAACTATCAAACTCAACCGGATCCCTTCTCTCCTTTTAGATACAAATTACAATAAGAAATAGTACGTTTTGACGCTTTCGTTAAGGATGTGTACATGAGAGGACTTTAGGATTTTGAAACAAGATCAGACTTCTAGCATTTAGTATTTTTGTTTTTTAGTATGTTATGCTTACGTGGTTTTGGACTTTTGTTTCTAATGATAGTCTTTGAAGATATTTTCAGCATTCAAAATTAGGGGTGTCCACATGTCGGTCTAGGTCAAGTTTGTGCCCAACCCGCAACCAACCTGATGACATCGGGTTTCCGGCAAGAAAACCCGCCGCCGACTGCAAAAACCAACGGGTCAGGTCAGATCGGATTTGTTTAATCGGCGGTCAAATCAGTCGAAGTCGAAGAAGATGCTGCTAGAGGTTCCTTTTGGCGGTGATCTGTATTTTTCGCTTGATTTTCGCCGAATCTGAGAAAAAAACACCAAATCGTTGCTGGATTTATGCAAAACTCACTAAATCAAAGCAAAAAAAAAAAAAAAAAAAAACCAAATTGTTGCCGGATTTGTGCAAAACTCACGAGATCTGAGCAAAAAAACACCAAATCGTCACCGGATTTGTGCAAAACTCACGAGATCTGAGCAAAAAAACACCAAATTGTCGCCGGATTTGTGCAAAACCCATTAGAGTTTCGTCAGATTTGAGCAAAACCCATCAAATTTTCACAGAGTCTGAGTCGTATTTGAGCAAAACCCACTAGATTGTAGCTGGATCTGAGTGAAAACGACGAGATCTCCCCAAGATCTCGTCGGATCTAAGCAATCTTGCCGAAAAATGCTATGTATCTCGGTCGGTTCGGGTTTCTTCGAGTTTTGGGGAGAAGATCCGAGACCTAACTGATCAGATCGGATTCTAGAGAAAAAGACCCGCCATCGACCGCCGGAGTAGTCGGGTTGGCCGGCAATCGGCCCAAGTCCAGTCGAGTTTATCGGGTGGGTCAGGCCACCGGTTGAGTTGGACACCCCTATTTGAAATATTAAGCTTAGCTTTGGATTTTATTTGACATGTTATTTCTTTAATGATAATTTTTTTTTTTTTATGGGACGATGATGATAATTATTACTATATAATTAAGAAGGTCCTGCACATTTCTAAGGTGAAAACTTTGTAAGTGCAGTTGTTGTTACATGCCCAGTTTATTCGTGGGCATGACATGCTCTGTTTGGCTCTTCTCAACTAGGTCCAACCCTATTAATTAGTGACATTCTTCGTGTTGGCTAGGTTATTCAAGTTATTATCTAAACATTTTGGTCGTTTTAGTTAAGAGTATGTGATTTTATTGTATGATTGTTGTAAAGTTGTGATTTTCAAATATGTATTATGTTGGCTTTTATTCTGTGCCAAATTTGATTGTAATTTTATTCAATCTTATATACCCTGTATTTGTTGTGGAAATTTATTGTAAGGGTTGTGTGATAGTGAGAAAGAGTGTGAAGACTCAAGCGATTGAAGCAAGGAGGGTTTTTGCGGGTATCTCGCGACTAAGCATCCCGCGAAAAGATGCATGTGCCCTGCACATGACTGGAATGCGAAGAGTCAGTACAAATGGAGACAGCTGTGTCTCGCGAGTATCTTGCAGGTAAGGCCTTCCCACGAAACACCCGCGAGACATTCTGTTCTGCCAGACTATACTATCTGATACATACTTTCTGCACCTACACTATATATACCCACATTACCCACAAATGAGAAGGAGAGCCTCTTAGAGAAAACCCTAGCAAAAACACTTGAGAGTTAGAGATTGTTATACCAACATTTCTCTACACATTTGTTTGTGGAATTTCCTCATCTCCTACCTCTCCATTTCCATACCATTGAGAGGTTGATAGCCCAAACACTTACCACACCCTTTCAGAGTGTCAAGTGATCGTTTGGGGCTACTGGGAAGCATTGGAAGAAACCAAGGATGGCAGATGCAACATAGAGCTTGTTGCGGGATCCGAAGAACTAGACAAGACACGGTTCCGAGAAGCCTTATTGGAGTAAGAGCTTGGAGGGCTTAGGTACATCGGGTAGATTAGGCTTGGAGGGTCTCTTGCTAACCCATGTATCCCAACTGATTGTCTAGTGGATCAATTTCCGCTTGGAGGGCGGCAAAGAGGTTTTTCGCTGAGTTCTTCGGTTTCCTTTTCGATAACACATCGGCGTGTTATTTGTGTTTGCATCTCTCTTCCCTACTCTTGTTCATTTCATTTTACTGCTGTGTTGCTTTAAATATGGATTAGAGTAGCTCTCTTGCTTGTATGCTTGTGTTTACACTATTCCGCACTTAGTATTAAGTTAGTATAAAAACAATCAAGCCGTAACTTTAAAATTGGGGGTCTAAACAAGCTCTTGTGTTTTCAACACATTTTCGAGCTTTCAATTGTTAATTGAAAAGAACAGTTCTCAAATATGAGTAACATCCCCAATCTAGACCAAAAGAAGAAAACAACCAAGAGCAACATATTTACCGTTAATCATGTTTGGGCTACATGGAGCCTAATTATATTTGTTTTTTATACAGATTATGATCCGACTTGAAATAAAAGTATTACGATTTTTAATAGGAAATTTTCTGATATTTAGTTTTTTTGGCCATTTTTTAGCCCATTGTGAATCCTACATATGAGATATATATACCATTGTTTCATATTAGGGTTTAAGGGTCATGTTGTTTTAAGAGAAAGACATTGAACTGTCGCATCTTGTAATTTTTCTTGAAAATAGTAAATCACTACAACTCTATAGATATAGACAAATTACCAAACCACGTAATTTTTGGTGTGATGTGATTGTTGTATGTGTGTTATTTATTTTTTTTTTTTTTGATAAGTGTATGTGTGTTATTTTAATATTAGTTTTTTTTCAGCTTCTCACATGTCAAGGAATTTGTGTATTTAGCAACCATCAATCCACTATGATGCATGCATGAAAAATGCCAAGACTAAAGTCAACCTAATGTTTTCTGCTATTTATGCAGTTTTACTAAGTTCAATTGACTTGTTCCATTTATTTATACATCTAGTGCCTAGTAATTATGGGCAATGACAGCACTGCCATCATGATCAGAGCAATATCAGGCACCACCATAACTGTCATAATTATCTATGTGAAACATAAACATACATATTCATCCCTTTTGTCGTAGGATTGAGGTTCCACATTAAACCAGAAAGGATAAAGTGTTTTCCACATAAGGGATATTCGGTAGTCACCTATCGCGACATTTGATCAACCTGATTTATAAGATAAAAAGGAATTATGAATATATATATATGGGATTTTCGGTAGTCACCTATCGTGACATTTTATCAACCTGATTTATAAGATAAAAAGGAATTATGAATATATATATATATATATATATATATATATATATATGTTAGGTTCTAAAGATTTTGGATTAAATGTTTAGATTCTTATTTTGTGTATATTGGCAAACTGAGAACAAAAATATGTCTAGATTAGGTGTTAGACATTGCTCAAGATTGTACAAATCAAGATTCAAGAACATTCAAGCCGTAGAAAGGAGAGTTCAATTTCAGTGAAGCTCAACCGATCAAAAATTAGATCCGACCGATCAAAAATTGCTGTAAATCAAATTCTGCAGAATTTAAATCAAGCCCAAGCCCGTGAAAATGTTTAGGGTTTCAGTCCAACACTTCTAAATATAAAAGAAAAACCCTAACTACGTTTTGAAAACTTTTGAAAGACTTGTGAGTTACTCCTATGAAATCTATGAAGTTCTGTAACTTTCTAACTCTACATTGTCTACCGGAACGAGATCTACAATCAAGTGTTGGTGGAATCTACTTGCTATTACAAGATCAACAACTGGTGATCTAAACCTTTGAGTGGGATCTCAAAGTCATAAGCGTGGGAGCTTGTGTTCTGCAAATCCAAGGGAGAAGAGTCCATGGAGTCGGAGCTGCACATGGTTATGTTAGTAAGTTCTACAAGAGGTAGCATCAGATTTAGGGTTAAATCTTTTGTAAACTTCAATTCTTTCTAGTGAATTTGTTTACCTTGAGAATAGCTAGGTCAAATCCTCCCCAAGTTTTTACCTTGATACGGTTTGTTTCAATGGTTTTCCTGAGTAATTATATCGTTGTCTTATTTATTTTTCCGCACTACATGATATGATAATTTGCTATTTAACCTAGATCTCATAATTAACCTAAGAAACTACTTGGCTAATTCACTAGGATTAAACAATCTGTTTTAAGGGGTCTAAACAAACAAACAAGTGGTATCAGAGCGGGTTCACTCTAATTGGATTAACGTCCTGAGTGAGATCCTTGATCCCTACTGTCAAGGATAATTTTAAGTCTCATTCTACTCATATTTGTGATAATTTGAATAAAGAAGATGCTAATTTTTCTATTGATCTTATTGATGCATGTGAAACTCTCCGTAGGGAATTATCTAAATCTATGAAAATTGCTAAGAAATTTAGGGAAGAGTTAAAATTGGCTAATCTTGAAAAAGAGGAATTGATTGTGAGATTAGATGAATCTAATAAAAAGAATGAATTTTTGAGAAATCAATTTTCCTCTCAAGATGAAAAGATGAAAAGTTTGAAACAAAAGTTAGCTGAGTCTGAAGCTAAATTTGAAAATTTGTCTAATACCAAACTTGCTATTGATAACAAATCTGTTTCTATTTCTGTTCCTGTTCCTGTTCCTGTTAAGCCTAAGGACGAAATTTATAATCCTCATTTCAAGAGGAATCATAAAGAAAAGGCTTATGTTGCTAGGTTAGACAAAGGTAAAAGTTTTGATATAGAAGTTGAAGTTTCAAAACCTGTGTCTAAACCTACTATTAAAGTGCACAAGAAATCTATTTTTGTGCCTACCTGCCATCTTTGTGGTGTTGTTGGTCACATTAGACCAAATTGTTATCTGAGACTAGATCTGTTGTTAGGAATACTGAGGTTCCTAAATTTGTTCCTGTTTGTCACTTTTGTGATGTCCATGACCACATTTGTCCTAACTGTCATAAATTGAAATTTAAGAATTCTATGTTTCAGTCTAGGATATGTGATGATATAACTCTTGCTACAAGTCCAAATAAATTGTTTCATATGCTTTTGAAAAATTTAAGCTTGTTGGCTTGTGAAAGGAAATTGCAAGATATTAGTCTCTCTCAGAAGAAGTGTGTAATCTCTCAAATACACTCTACTTCTCATGGTTCTTCACCTACAAAGCCAAAGACTCAGGCTATATGGGTGAGAAAAGATTTGCTAAAGTGAGTGTTACTTACTTGTCCCTAATTTAATTCTTTCATTTATTTGTGGACATAATTACTTTCTGTTTTTGGCTGTCTTGTTTTTTAGGTTGCTTTGATTATTCCAAAAAAAAACAAAACAAAACAAAAACATTGAAAATTTTCAAAAAGACAAAAATATTTTATTCTATGTCTAGTTTTGTTTTTCTTGAGGATTACATGAATTATAATATCTCTCTCTTGATTTAGAACATGATTGATATTGTGGAGAAACATAGAAAGTATGTGTTGCATAACTGAGTGCTGAGCTATTTTGGATTTTGTATGAGTATGTACTAATTTGTACATGTACTCATGGGTTAATTAAGAAATTGATATTTCTTGTTTATGTACCTTCTATAGCTTAGTTAAGCACTGTCATGCATTGCTGTTGCATTTTATTCATTTAGCATAATGTGTGAATTTTGTTTTTTGTCATAAAAATTTTGAAAATCCAAAAATATTTTTGTTTTTTTTCGTATTGCACACCACTAAGTGGCCAATGAAATTTACATTTCATGACTGTGTACTTTGTTTAGCTTTGATGAGCTATTTTTTGCACTTTACTAGTTTGTGCTATGTAGTGCTTAATTGTGTGAGTTGTTTATAGTTTTTAAAAAAATTATCTTGATCTTGATGTCACATTATTTTCATTGTAAAGACTAGAAAATCCTAGGAGAAATGCATAAATAACCATCTTACAACTATTACTCGACAATCATGAACATCTGTGTGCAAATTATAAAAGTTGTACTCAGTAAGGTGTAGCACTTGCACAGCAAAATTTTATAAGGTGTTATTTTAAAATATGAAAAAGAAAGGGAAAAAATGCATCAAAAGAAAAAGAAAAGAAAAGAATGAAAGAATAAAAAAATGCATTTAAATGATTGCAAGCGTGTTTTCTAGGAGATGTGAGAGTTATATGATGTAACTCTTTAGGTGATAATCACTTTCAAACCAGTGTGATTAATGACGTAGAAAATTTGTTTAAATACTATCTACATATCACCTTTATGTACTCTGTACACTTGCTAGTTGCACACATTACACGCAAATCAATGCTAAATTATGTACATATGACTATGTGTTGTTTAATCTGGCCATTTTTAATTGCATTTGATTTGATGTGTAAATGCAAAATTTTTTTTGTTTTGGTTGGGAATTTGAAAATAAGATTTTCATGTTTTAGAAGTTTAAATTATGTGATTTTAACTTCTTGATTGGTTTTGATATTTGCATTTAAGAGGCATCATGTTTTTAAAACTTTTCTAAATCATGTGCAACTGTATTGAGTCTTAAAAATTTCTTTTTAAGTTGTTTTTCTACATAAAATTTTCATATTTTTAAAGTTTTAGAATTTACATTGTTTGACCGATCGAAGATGCTCTCGACTGATCGAAAATGTTCAAGTTTTGAATCAAAACTCTCTGCCTCTCTCGATCGCTGCCTGATCGATGTTCAGCCGACTGAAACTGGAAAATTTTCAATTTTAAGATTCTTGACCAATCAAATTTTTCATGCATCATTTGTGATAGGATTCACATGCATTAAATTGTTTTCTTTATCTATCTTGCATTTTTGCAGTCATATCTCTAATAAAATGTCTCACACACAGCAGACATACACTTTGCTAAATTGGGTACTAAACTTGATTTAAAAATTGATTGATTAATTTTTGAGTTCAGTACATTTAAGTATATGCTTTTTTTTTTCTTTTTTTTTTTTTATGTGTGAATTGTAAAAATAAAAAAATAAAAAATAAATAAAAAAATTTTAAGAGATATTGTGGATAAAACATGTGCAAATATTTTCTCTAAAACACTTTGCATGCTGATTGTGCCTGGCATGTTTGCATGCATCTGTTTATGAGTCACATAGTGTAAAGTTTGCATATATTAAAAGAGAGAATATTTATATTCATGGGTATCCTCAACTTATTTTTTAAGTTAGGTTTGTGTTGTTTTAGCTTTCCCCATCTCCTAAATTTTCCCCAAAACTGTTTTTCCTATTTTTATAGGGGGAGAAAGCTATTTTTTTAAAACCTATGTTGTTCTTAGGAGGGGTTGCCTCTGTTTTTTATAAAGCTGAATTGTTTTGTATTCCCTTGATTCTCTATTTTCTCTTATCCTCTGTTGTGTATGTTTATTATCTACTCTTTATTTGAGTAGTCTTTGTCAATACGTGACAAAAAGGGGGGAATTATATGAAATTTGGGAATCATGTTGTTTTTTATTTAAGGGGAGATGAAATTGTTTTTGAAAGGTGAAGAATATAAGGTTTTTTTTTTTTTTTTTTTTTTTTTTAATGTATCTAACTTAGGAGGAGAGTTAGTTTGCATATTTGTTATTTATTGTTTATCTGTCTTTATTTCCACACATGCGTTGATGTGCTCTTATGAGTGTTTCAGGAAAGACAGGTATATTCCAATCAAGATCTTTTGCCTCTTATTGCAACTTCTGGGTTATGAGTCTTAGATTGGGATTTGTGATGTATTTGGGCATTTTATTGTATATGGGCATTATGTTGTACGTAAGTTTTTTCACAAATTGCCAAAGGGGGAGATTATTCGGATTTGAGTTTGTAGTATTGGCAAACCATGACAAAAAGTAAGTTTCATTGAGTTAGAATGGTGTACTTTCAAGTCCAAGACAAAAAAACTCAAGTTTAGGATGAAAAAAAGTGAGTTGCAATTTGGTTCTCTGATTGCTATTCAATTGCTCTCGATTGTTGTTCAATCGGTCGAAAGTCACATATTAGCAAAAATCAACAAACTTAAAAGGCCCATAACTTGTTCGTTTGAAGCCCAAATCGCGATCCCTTTTTTTCCAGTATTTAAAGGACATTATAAGCTAACCCTAGGGGTGGTTTTCAAGGAGAGAATAGTGCATCTTATGCCTCTAATTGTAGATGTAAAGTTGTGATTTACAACTATTCTGTGTTGGCTTTAATTCCATGCTAAATTTGATTGTAATTATGTTCAATCTTTTGTACCCTGTATTTTATGTGGAATTTCATTATAAGGGTTGTGTGTGAGAGAGAGTGTGAAGACACAAGGCAATTGAAGACCAAAGAAGTTTTCGTGGGTAACTCGTGAGAAGCCTTCCTGAGAAGTGAAGCATGTGCTTAACATATGACTGGAATCGAAGAGTCATGACAGATGGTGACAGCTGATTTTCGCGAGTGTCTCGCAGGTAAGGCCTTCCCGCGAGATACTTATGAAACATTATGTTTTGCCAATTTGTCATATCTAATACACCCTGTCTCTACCCACACTATATATACCCATATTACCCATATATGTTAAGGAGTGCTTTCAAAGAGAAAACCCTAGCCACAACCCTTAAGAGTTAGAGATTGTTATACCCACAATCCATTGTGGTTTTCCTCAACTCCTACCTCTCCATTTCCAAATCCTTGAGAGGTTGATAGCCCAAACACTTACCAGACCCATCCTGAGTGTAAAGTGAGGTTTTGGTGCTGCTAGGAAGCATTGGAAGAAGTCATTTGTTTGGTAGATGCAATCGAGCTAAATTGCATGATCCGGAGAGCTAGAGAAGACAAGACTTGGCGAAGTCAGTTGGTAGCAGAAGCTTGGAAGGCTTGAGTACATAGGGTAGATTAGGCTTGGAGTGTCTTTTGTTATTCGTGTACTCCAACTTATTTTCTAGTAGATCGATTTACCGCTTAGAAGGCGGCGGAGAGGTTTTTCGTCGAGTTCTTTGGTTTCCTCTTCGATAACACATCGGCGTGTTATCTTGTGTATACATTCTTCTTCCCTACTCTTTTATCTTTCATTTTACTGCTATGATTTGATGAATATGGCTTAGAGTAGTTATATTGTTTATCCGCTCGCATTTACTCTATTCCGCATTTAGTTTAAGTTGGAGTAAAATGAACTAAGCCGTAATTTTAATTTAGGAGTCTAAACAGCTCTTGTGTTTTCACACATATTCGAGCTTTTAGTAGATCTAGAGTTTTTGTACCCAAAACTCTCTCAAGTCTCCTACCAGCAATATTCTTTGAAAAAACTCAAGATTCGATATTGTAGAAGTTGCTGCAACAAGATCAACTACTGATGGTGATCTGAAACCTTTGAGTGGGATCTCAAAGTTACAAGCGTGGGAGTTTGTGTTCAGAAAATCCAAGATAGAAGAGTCCGTGGAGTTGGAGCTACACATAGTCATGTTAATAAGTTCTACATGAGGTAGCTTTAGATTTAGGGTTTAAATCTATTGCAATCTTTTATTCTATCATAGTGGATTTGTTTACCTTAAGGATAACTAGGTTAAATCCTCCCCAAGTTTTTACTTGAAACGGTTGGTTTCATTAGTTTTCCTAGGTCATCATATTACTGTCTTCATTACTTTTCTACACTAAGTAATATGTTTGCATGTGTTTAACCTAGATCTCATAATTAACCTAAGTAAATAATTAGCTAATTCATTAGGTTAAACTAATCTGATTTTCAAGGGGTCTAAGCAAACAAACAAACAATATATATATATATATATATATATATATATATATATGGGTAAATAAAACACCTAATAATTTTATTTGGAATAATAATTTGCAAATCACACCGACAGATTACATGTTTTTTATATCTTTAACATGCATGCTAAATTTCACTTTAATCGAATTTTATTTACTATTTAATTCATAAACATATCTTTGATTCATAATTATAAACTATAAAGACTTGAATTTTAAATATTTGATTGATGCTCTACTCATAAATTTTTTATCAAGGGGCTCACATGTACCACATCGTTATATCCTTTTCTTATACGCCATGCTTTATGCTTATTATGATTATTTTTATATGAGTTGGCAGAAGATTTTCTCATTATGAGAGTTGAGTATGATATTTTGTTAAGCTTAGTTGGCTATCCAGATCATTATATTAATCATAGATATTTTTCTATGCAATTTTGATAATTATTCTAATCTCATCAGCCTTTTCACCTTCCTGTTATATTTGTGACCTAGTATGTGCTCAACGCAACGGTTTCATGTGACAAAGGATCATTTGAATGTAAAACCCGCATGGAATAGAGCGGTCTTCTTAACTTTTAAGTTTTTTGGAAAGAATTCTTTTTTTTATTATTACTCCAGTAATATTTTATTTTCTAAAACTGACAATATATACAAAATATTACATTATTGAAAATTTTATATGAGTTAGGGATATGACTTTAAATTTGTAATATCTATTCGAAAAAATGAATTGTTTAAAATAGAAATAATATTTTAAACAAAAAAATGGACCCTACTTGTTTGCTGATTATGAGCTGCAGGTTTTCATAATTAGAGCACAGGAAAATAATGTATATTCTGAACCCTGTCAAAGAAGAAGAAGTAAACTGTTTTTCTCCAATGTATTAATTTCATGGCTACACTGTTAACTTTGCATGTTAATTAAGCGGAAGAAAATAGTTAAAGTTTGAGAGACTAGCTAGTATATACATGTAAAATTTACTAGTTTACTTCAGGTATGCTTTCTAAATCAGGCTTCCACCCTTTGCTATCATCATCAGCTGTGAACTCATCTGCGCTATCTATGCCCTTTTTGATATGAAGTTGAGAAACCATTTCATCAACAGCGACTACTCCCTTTTGTATCATCTCTTGCAGTTCTTTCTTTGTAATAACCAGTTTAATCCTCACCACTCCACTTTCTTGCACAGCTTCCTCTTCTGGGTTTGCAAACCTCACTGTTTTCTTCTTGCCTACTTTTGGTGATGACAGAGGAAGAGGTAGTAGATAGTATACATGATTTCCGAGAAGTTTGGTGTCTGGTTTGAGATGCCTGAGGGCAGGAAGGGTGTCTGATATTGCATGGCCAGGAAACTCTGACAAGATTTGGTGGGCTTTCATGGGTGCTTTGTATGTAAGGATTTTCCCATCTGTTTTCCTGATCTTGATAACTTTATCTTGCAGGCCTAAGCTATTCCCCATGGTTTTGTTTATTGAGAAAAATCTTATAGTTTAATGGTGGTTTTCTAAGTGGAGAGTTTTAGAACTAGATTGTGTTATATTTAAAGGAAGTGGTTATAGAAAGTAACCTCATCATGTTTAAGATATTACACAAAATGACCTTATCTCTCTCTGGACCCCATGAAGTTGAAATTCCTGTTGTCTTTGCTGGACCTTTCTTTTTTTCTTTTTCTTTTTTTTTTACCTTTTTTTGGGAGAACCGTCTTGGCTGGACTCAAGAGTTCATATTCTATGTCATGACCTCCTAATTGAAGTAATCATGACCTTCTTGAAAAAACTTGAGGATCGACTTGTGATTTCTTTGAGTAAAAACAGGGGTGAGACTGAGTCAGGATTGCTGGAAATTAATATGTAAGTGAGATGAACCTGCACGAGGAATATGTTATTACTTATTTTCAAAAGGCAATCCATGAGATTTTAAACTTTTTAAATGAGATTTTTGAGTAGAGACAGAGCAAAATGAGATTATCTCCTATGATACCACGAGAAATTATTAAGAATTACTAATTTAAAACCCAATTTCACAGCTTATGTCAATTTTAAGCTAACTAACAAATTAAGCCTAATTGCTAATGTAATTAGCCAATTAACATATGCATGGATATAAAAACATAGAAGCAAATCCCAATTAAAATACAAGCAGCCCAAACACATTGAAGTGTGTTGTAGGAAACACAATAATAATGGAAATAACACAACAAGAAATTGAATAATACTTCTTTGAATATTATTAATGTAAAGAAAGAAATTACACAATACTATTTGAACTGAGGCGCGGCACTTACTCTCTTTAAGGAAATTCAAGCCCTTAGTTGGCTAAACTTTGTACTCTTCTTTGCCAAGAACCTCCCTATTTTTTGTGTGTATATATGGGCCTCACGAAATTACTACCCAAATTATTCTTTTACTCACCAACGAATATGGTAATTATTCTGAATGTGCTGTCAAGTAGGAGGATTCAAGAGGCTAATTCATTTCCATTTTTGATACCTCTACCCTTCACCTCTCCCTTGCGCACGTATCTAGTTCAATATCTGAGACAATTCATGTTAGCCCATTAATCACCACAATTAAGAAGAATAAAATAGTCTCTCTTCTTTTCAATGTGGGATTAAATATTTTCACTAACTCCTCATCTTCCATATTCACTCTCATATCTTTACATTTATGTTATAACATTTATTCATTTTAATTATTTAATATTAAAATGCTCCAACAATCCCCCACTCATTTTAATATTAAATTTTTTAGTTAAAGAGAAATTACCAAGCAAAGACGAGTCACTATGCATCATGAAGGTGTGCTCTACATTAAACCTTCACTTAATAAAATAGCGATCTTAACTCCAGAGTCATAGTGATCTTTGACTTGAACTAGGATTGCTTTAGGGAAATTAAGCGTCACTGCTTACACATAATAACCCAGGTGTTGACATGAGCTTTTATAGCTAGCACTTTACGACTGTGTGTTGATCCCGGTTTCATGAGTGTATTTGAGATTAAGTCCAAATCTCATAGGGAGCAGCCCCAGCCCCACACTCACATAGGTGAAATTTTGTCAATGGTGCTCCTATAAATCTGACACCCTACTCATACAAGCTACAAATATAATTAAGAGTTTTTTACTCAACCTCTCCACATTACAGGATAAATGCACTTACATCATAGGGATGAACAATTAAAAAATTATTTACAAAATAAATGATTAAAAATAAATAAATTGTGCATTTCTTACGACCATCGTATGATTCGTTTTTCCCATTGAACCTAATTCTCAGGATCTCTGGTCCTTGGGTTGGGTATTCTCATACATGGCTCATGATTTTATGGACTTTAGTCCTATCCCCCTCGATGTATTCCAGACCCTATCTTTTGCCAAGGCCTTAGTAAATGGATCTGCAAGATTATCATTAGATTTAATATAATCCACTGTTATGATGCCACTACTCAAATAAGATCGCACAGTACTGTACTTTCTTCTTATAGCTCTGGATTTACCGTTGTAGTAACAGTTTTTAACTCTGCCAATTGCGGCAGTGCTATCACGATGAATTAATATAGATGGAATTGGCTTTTCCCAAAGTGGAATTTCATATAACAAATCTCTAAGCCAATTTGCCTCTTCACTAGCTGAAGCTAATGCTATTAATTCAGCTTTCATTGTTGAATTAGCAATTATTGTTTGCTTTTTAGATTTCCAACAAATAACACCACTACCTAAGGTAAAAATATAACTAGTGGTAAAGAGAGAATCACCTGACAAAGTATTCTAATCAGCATCACTAAAAGCTTCAATCACAGTAGGGTACTTTTTATAAAATAAGCCATAGTTTTTGGTACAATTAAATATCTCATGACTCGCTCAATAGCTAGCCAATAATCTTTACTAGGCTTGCTAGTAAACCTGCTTAGCACTCCTACTGCATATGCAATGTCATGTCTAGTACAATCAGTAGCATAACGCAAACTACCAATGATGCTAGCATAATCCTTTTGATTAAAAATCTCATCATCATTATTCACAGGAAATAAATGAACACTAGAATCAAAAGGAGTAGCTACACTTTTGTAATCATGAAAATTATATTTTCTCAATATTTTCTCAACATAATGTGATTGATCAAGAAATATTCCATCACATGTTTTTGTAATTTTCATGCCCAAAATAAAATTAGCCTCACCAAGATCTTTCATATCAAAATGGCTTTTAAGCATATTTTTTGTCTCATTTATAACATGCATATTTGAGCCAAAAATCAACATATCATTCACATAGAGGCTAATAATAACATGTAAATTATTCCATGATTTAGAATAAATACATTTATCACATTCATTTGATTTATAACCATTCTCAATCATGCAGGAATCAAACTTTTCATGCCACTGCTTAGGTGCTTGTTTTAAGCCATATAGGGATTTAGTTAGCTTACATACCTTGCTTTCTTGTCCAGGCTCTACAAAGCCTCCGGGTGGATCTATATAAATCTCTTCCTCTAGGTCCCCATTTAGAAAAGTAGTTTTTACATCCATTTGATGAATTTTCAAATCAAAAATTGCAGCAATAGCAATTAACAATCTAATAGATGTAATTCTTGTTACCGGAGAAAATGTATCAAAGAAATCAAGATCAGCTTTTTGTTTAAAACCTTTTGCAACAAGTCTAGCTTTAAACTTATCTATTGATCCATCCGGTTTCAACTTTTTTCTAAGGACCCATTTACAACCTATGGTCTTACAACCCGGTGGAAGATCTACTAATTTCCAAGTTCTATTAGAAATTAGAGATTCCATCTCATCATTTACAGCCTCTTTCCAAAATATAGCATCAGGTGATGTTAAAGCCTCTTTTAAATTTTGGGGATTTTCCTCAATGTTAAAAACATAATAATCAGGACCAAAATCCTTTTCAACTCTAGCTCTTTTTTACTCCTTCTAGGTTCCATTTCAAAATTTTCTTGATTTTGTAAATGTGAAGTAGAAGAACTAGGTTGTGACAAAATATTTTCTTCACCCCCACTATTTTCAATTTAAAAGGAAATTTTTCTTCATGAAAAATTGCATTACCAAATTCAAAAATTATTTTGTTTTCAAGATCAAAAAATCTATAGGCTACACTATTAATCACATAACCAAGAAAAGCACAAGTAGTAGCTCTTATACCTAATTTAGGCATTTTAGGGTCAGTAAGCCTTACATAAGCAAGACAACTCCATACTCTCAAATATCCCAAATTTGGCTTATGTCCTTTCCACATCTCAAAAGGTGTGGTGTGTGACTTTTTATGTGGCACCTTATTCAAAACATGACATGCAGTTAAAATAGCTTCACCCCAAAAATGTAAAGGTGCACCGGATTCAATTAACATGGCATTTGTTAACTCAATTAAAGTTCTATTTTTTCTTTCAGCCACACCATTAAAAGCAGGTGAATATGGTGCAGTAGTTTCATGGATAATTCCCAAAAATTGAACAAATGAGTTGAATGCACTTGATTCATACTCACGGCCTCTATCACTTCTTATTCTTTTTATTTTTCTACCGAATTGATTTTCAACTTCTTTTAAAAAATCTTGAAATTTTTCAAAAGCATCACTTTTATTTTTCAACAAATAAACAATTGTATATTTTGAGAAATCATCAATAAAAGTGATAATATATCTATTTCCTCCACGAGTTAAAATTCCCTCAAATTCACATAAATCAGAGTGAATTAACTCAAGCAATTCGGTATTTCTTACAACACTTTTGTGAGGTTTTTTTGTAATCTTAGCTTGACTACAAGTTTCACATGTTTCAAAATCTTTTGACAGTCTTGGAATTAATCCTAAACTACTCATGATTCCCACATATCTACTATTTATATGACACAAACGAGCATGCCAAAAATTAATAGAAGAAAGCATATAAACTGAACTGGTAGATGTTTTATTATTCTCAACATTCAATTTAAACATTACATCACAAGCATAACCCTTGCCCACAAATAATCCTTTTTTAGTGATTACATAATTATCAGATTCCATAGTTTGCTTGAAGCCAGCCTTGTTAAGCAAAAAACTTAACATCAAATTCTTCCTCATAGACGGAGTGTAAAGAACATCTTTCAATGTTAGCACGTGTCCAGAAGTGAATTTCAATTCAACCTCACCACTCCAAAGAACCTTGGTTTTGCTAGTCACCAAGCATAACAGTTTTTTCTTCTTCAAAAGGAGTGTACAATTTGAACCAATTTTTGTCATAGCAGACGTGCCTAATAGCACCAGAATCTGCCCACCACCCTTCAACATATTGCACCATATTGATGTCTGTAATCATAGCCACTAAAGGCTCTTCGGTTACGTTAGCTTGCGGGACAGATTCACGTTTCCGAAATTTGCAAAATCGGGCAATATGCCCACTCTTGCCACAAACAAAACAGGATCTATTAAATTGATCTTGTGAAAGGGGTCCTTGGTTCTTATTGTAATTTTTATTCGGGTTTCCCCTTCCTTGAGGTCTATTATTATTTTTAAAGGCTCTCTTTTTAGGCTTCAATTAACCATTTCTAGGAAAATGATTTTTGGACATATTATTATTGGCTGAAATAAGGTTTACCTTTATGGTGGAATTACCATTACTCTCTTGTGTCATGAGTGCATCTTGTCCTCTAGCCTCCTCCTCCACACAGATGCGTGTGATCAAAGTCTCCAAGGATGTCTCCTTTTGTTTGTGCTGCAAAGTCTTTTGGAACTCCCTCCAAGATTGTGGTAGTTTATCAATTATGCCAGCTAACACCAAATTGTCTCCAATCTTTATGCCTTCAGATCTCAATTCTGCCACGATCATTTGAAAGTCTTGTGCTTGATCCACCACCGATTTTCCATCCACCATTTGGTAACAAAAAAATCTACTAGCAGCATACTTCTTTGCACCCGCCTCCTCGGTATCATACTTGCTTTATAAAGCTTTCCAAATTTTCTTAGCAGAATTATAAGTTGTATCATAATAATCATAGAAATGATCGGCAAGACAATTCAAAAGATAAGAGCGACAATTATATTCATCTTTTGTATACTTATCTATTTTTTCTTGATGGAAACTATATTCTTCCTCACTCATCTCATCGGTAGGAACTTTTGATGGATTCTTGTCAGTGAGGATGTAGGAGACTTTGAGAAGACTCAAGTAGAAGAGGACCTTTCCTTTCCACCTCTTGAAGTGGAAGCCCTTAAAGTGAAAGGGTTTGTTGAGATCTCCAACAGGCTCATTTGGTTTCTCTTATGTAGACTCCATGTGATGAATCTCCTTAAAATTGTTGGTGGAAACACAATAATAATGGAAATAACACAACGATAAACTGAATAATACTTCTTTGAATATTATTAATGTAAAGAAAGAAATTACACAACACTATTTGGACTAAGGCGCGGCACTCGCTCTCTTTAAGGAGATTCAAGCCCTTGGTTGGCTAAACTTTGTAACCAGTGCAGACCTTCTTTGACTTGTCTCCCCCAGGATACAATAGCCCAACAAGTGTCGTATGGTTAGAACAACATCTGCACAAAGTGTTCAAGCCCAAATCTCCACCAGAAAGAACACCCCTCTTTGCCAAGAACCTCCCTATTTTTTGTGTGTATATTGTATATTGCAGTTAATTCGATTGTGTATGAATGAGTCTATTTATAGGCTCAATGGGCCTCACGAAATTACTACCCAAATTATTCTGATTAATTAGGTCCATTATTCTGCTGTAGTGGATGTTACAAGATTAATTGTTTGTCAAGTAGGAGGATCCAAGAGGCTAATTCATTTCCATTTTTGATATCTCCACCCTTCACCTCCCCCTTGCACACATATCTAGCCCAATATTTGAGACAATTCATGTTAGCCCATTAATCACCACAATTAAAAAGAATAAAATAGTCTCTCTCTCCTTTTCAATGTGGAATTAAACATTTTCACTAACTCCTTATCTTCCATATTCACTCTCATATCTTTACATTTATGTTATAACATTTATTCATTTTAATTATTTAATATTAAAATGCTCCAACAAAGTGTTTATGAAGTGTAAAACAAAAATCGAACAAAAAGCTCTTCAAAGCCACTATAAAGATCTGTCTGGGATTCGTTTATTTTGTTGAAACTGAAAACTTTTTGCTAAAAGTACTGTAGATAAAGGTAAAAGTTAGTTGAAATAGTACAGTGAGACCCATGAATAGTAGCAAAAATAAACTAAATAGTAAAATAAGCTGACTTTTTAATTGGTAGCCAAACACACACTAAGCCTCCGTTTGGATACTAATGAAAAATGAAAATTATTTCACTATTCAACTTATTTTTGCTACTATTTATGGCCCCACTGCACTTTTTGATACTATTCATGGGGCCCGCTGTACTATTTTAGTTAACTTTTACCTTTATCTACAGTACTTTCAGCAATAAATTTTCAGTTTCAGCAAAATAAGTAGTATCCAAACAGACCCTAAGTGTGCATTTGGATTGAGATGGAAAATTAAAATTAATTTATTATTCAGCTTATTTTTGCTACTATTCATAGGCCTTACTGCACTTTTTGTACTATTTATGGGCCTTACTGTACTATTTCAACTAATTTTTACATTTATTTACAATACTTTCAATAATAAGTTTTCAATTTCAGCAAAATAAGCGGTATTCAAACACACCCTAAGTCTACAAGTCACTTAGCTACAAAATCTTAATTTATTAGGAAGGGTAAAATATAATCAATTAACCATTATTCCAACAAATAATGCTACCTCACAAATCAATCCTTAGCTTTGGTCTTCACAATTAATTTTGGAAATTATGATATGACAAAAAGAATAAAATATCAAAATTTGTAAAAATGTTTAAGAAATATGAATCCGAATTAGTAAGAATAGCAAAGCTCAAATAGCTTACTTATCTATTACCACATAGAACCAAGTTTACTGAGTTAGATCTCGACAATAACATTTGCCAAACATAAATTTGTTACCTAATTTTTTAAACAAGTAGACTTAGCATGTGTTTGGCTTCAAATTAAAAAGTCAGCTTATTTTACTATTCAGATTACTTTTGCTACTATTTATGAGTCCCATTATACTTTTTGTTACTATTCATGGGTCTCACTATACTATTTCAACTAACTTTATCTTTATCTATAGTATTTTCAACAAAAAATTTTCAGTTTCAGCAAAATAAGCGAATCTCAAACATACCTTTGTTGAGTGCTAAGGCAATGAGTCAAATCCATAATGTGTCATCTCTGCGTTAGGGAGTTGGGACTACCAAGTGGATTCCCACCAGAACCCATTTTTAGCTAACTAGGGTGAATGATCAAGTAAGAATAAGATCCAGTGGGGCTGCTACAACAACTATTTGTTTTGGTGCTTGACCACTGTGCACCATATATTGGCCTAGCTAGCTATGTGGTTGACTACATCTATTGCAACATTGACATCTGCATCTGCTGTGCTCTTTTAGCAGAAACGTCACAACGTGCTTATTTAGGCCGGCTAGGCACTGGACCACGTTACACTTTTCTTCTTTCTTCTAGTGTTTGGATGCCAAATTAATTTCTCTCTTCAAGATAATGAGAATATGTTTGAGTGAAAAGAGAAATATATACATGATTTATATTGTGATGCTAACTATTTACTGAAATTAAAGTACCAATTAAATCGCAAAAAAAAAAAAAAAAAAAAAAAAAAAAGAATAATCAAACGGCCATGTGTTCAATGCTTGTTGTGCAAATCTTACTACGCATGATGCATTTGTTGATTAAGACTATTAGTACCCCCGCCAAAAAAAAAAAGAAGTAGAAATAGAAAATAAAATAAAAACAAAAGAGTGATGAAACTTCCTAAATTAATAAACAAATAGGCATACATGCGTGCAATGCGTTTCTGTAGATGTACCTATGTATAAGTAAATCTATTTTTGATGGACACTTTTAGTTTAAAAAACAAGGGGAAAAAAACACCATAAAACCACAAAATATATAATAGTCAAATATTGAAAATTAAAAACATGCGTGTCATTTGCCCTCATCAATAAAAAATAACGAGTGGCGAGTATAAACTTGGTAATAAACTTTTCCACCTTGTCATGACTCATATGAGGAAACATTGGCATGAAACGCACTGTATTTCCTCTTTAAAATTATTTTTTAGATGTCAAGAATTAAAGACTACAATAACATGATCTAGACATAATAATTTTTTCAGTCATTTTCATAATTATTGACATTTTAAATTCTATTGAAGTAACATCACTTACATAATTTTATTAGTACCGAGCACAACATATTATTTCAACAGTTATGAAAAGAATTATAAAAATTGTTGTGTTTCTCCATTTTTTTTAATTAATATTCACCCAATCATCCATTTAGACTATAATCATTATGAAGCGGATTCATGTCATTGTCTATGGCATGTGTGGTCCATTGGTTAATTGATTTTGGTTTTTCGAGCTCCATCTACATGTAGGATATGCCTCAAAGACCCAAAAGTTTGAAGAAAAAAAAAATGAAAATGGTTTAATTAGAGGAGCAGGATGAAAGTTGCAGTTTGAAGCCAATTGATCAGTAAAGGAAGAAAACAATGGTAAACGGTGTGCTGGGCAAAGTGATAATTATTACAAAGCAGAGTCTGGCCAAGTTGAAACAAATTGCAGGAGAAATGTCAGCGTGAACCATGAAAACGATTGTGAGGCATTTGGTGCATGAATTTTGGAGATTGGAGAGCTTCACAAAAAAGGGTGGGCTTAGTGCTGACAGCTGAGTGATGATGTTTTCAACACGCTTGCTTGATATAATACCTCTCTAGCTCGTGGGTAATTCTATTTACTAGTGGAGGTAGGAAATGGGTTCATTCAACTGGAATTTCCAATGGAAACGGAAAAGGACAATGATTTTTATTTCACCAAGGGAGCACCACTTTGTTGGCTGAATTGCCCTATTGGTTATCATCATGATTTAGATGTGACACTCAAATAGTTTAATTACGGGAAAGCTTTTTTTTTTTTTTTTTTTAATGGCTGGGTGGAGTAAAATTTTCAAGAACTCATTTGAGAACTAAGCAAGAAATAATGTGACCCATGATAAGAAATGGCATATTGGAGAATGATTTTTAGCATTGAATTTTTCAGTTAAAATATTTGTGACTAGTTAAAGAACTAGTTAGTTGTATTGGAAGATTTATCATGGTTTAAACTTCATATATGATTTGAAGTTAACCCCATGAAAAATAAAGAAAAATGAAAATCCTAAAGAGCTTTCATATTCTATAATCATGGCCTATCACATTTTACGAATTCACTCGTATATCAGTGTCACTGTCAATGATGCAAACTTTTCTTTAATTTTTTTTTTTTTTTTTTTGAAGGAAAAAAAAAATACAACTGAATAATAATCATATAGTTATGAATGATTGGTCATTAGGAATGAATAATTTTGAAAGGGATAATTGAAGGACTCAAATAGATAAGGTGATATTATTCAACCAAAAAAAAAAAAAAGATAAGGTGATATACAAAATGGATTGGCAGCCACCCAATAAGCAGGGTTACTAACCTTTTACTGCCACTCAACTTCCATCACTTGTGTTTTGTGATGGAACTTATGCTGCATTGAATTTGAAATCGCCATCTCTGTATATTTTACTTCTTTTTTTTTTTTTAAGACAATTTATCCAACTGTTGAAACTTACCAGAAAACGGAATAACCAAAAGACTAAAATTAAAATTGAAAATAAATAAATAAGAAGAAGAAGAAGGCATTGCATCCTTCATGGACCGGGAACAAGAAAAGAGAAAAAAATTTGAAAAAAAAAAAAAACACTTGGCGGTTCTAGAATGGCACCTAATTTACCATTCTAGAATATCTCTAAACATAAATAGAAATTATTCATTTAGACTTATATATTCATACGTACAAGCAATCATAGAACTAGGCAACGATTATTAAGAATAAAAATGAAAGGGGGAAAGACCTTGGCCAATGATTGTTTGCCAGGAAGAACAATTGGATTATTTCCGTAACGAGGAAAAAAATTATTTTCATAAATTAAATATATACTTTTTTTCTATTATTATTTTCATCTTAATTTTATGGTTCTAATAGAACAAGTTTAGTGCCACAACTTGTGGTACAATTTGTGCTACAACTCGCCCATGTAGCGAGTTGTGGTTGGTAGAGAGGTGTTCCCACATAGCATAAGTGTGGCGAGTTATGGCACAAGTTATGGCACTAGACATATTCGTTCTGATTAGAATTAAGATGGCGTAATCAGTTATGTCAGCATGATGAATGCACCTTCCTTTTTTTTTTTTTCTTTTTTTCTTTTTTTCTGAGAATGCACCTCCCTATATTTAAGAACAAAAACAAGAAAAAGTAAAAGAAAAGAGCCACTTTCTTTGGGGCCTAGAAAGAGACCTATAAAGTTCAACCCAAAAAAAAAAAAAAAAAAAGAGAGACCTATAATGATGTTGCATAGCTTTTCTTGCACATACTATAGTTTATGTTGCAAGACCGTTGCAACGGTACATGCCACAGAAAATTCTCATCTAGAGTTTTTGGGTTTTTGTTTGTCTTTATCCATGTTGTTTTCTTACTCCAAGCATGAAAAATCTATATCATCATTTTAAGTTCATCAACTTCAAAATTGTACGATTAAAGTTTATACAATAAGGGTAACGTTTCTTCTCTACTAACAAGTATATTTCTTATTTCTACTACCATTGTGTCTGTGACTGAATTTTTTATGATACTTCTTATAAATTTTTATACGGACAGGATATTTGTAGTAGAGTTCTTGCTCTATATAATGTAAGTTATCAAAATTACAATCATGTGTGACTTTATTATTGACTGTATCTAGTGACTCAAAGATAGATAATAAAATAAAAAATGAATAATTATATAAATATTAAAAAAAAATCAAGTAAAAATTTTTTATACTATATAGTTATATATATAATTAAAGTATGACTTCTAAAATTTACAACCCCAATAATTTAATTGGTCCAAAGAATCATATATATATATAGATATGAATGGCCAATTGGCCCGTAACATGTACCCAATCTCTTAAAATAAAAAAGAAGCTTTTTAACATAAAGCATTTACTAAAAATTATTTTCTATTAAATCGAGAAATAAGAGACTACAAGCCTTTCAGCAATGTTCCTCATTTATTTCTATTCTATGGTAGTTCCTCTTGGATATGCGTATGTCTGCCCTTTTTCTTTTTCTTTTTCCTTTTCCTTTCTTTTTTCCTTCAAAATTTTGATAGAGATAATAATATACATCCGAAGCACACATAAATGTTTTAATTCGTCATCATATTTTCAGAATTGTTCAAATGATTGATAAGGAATATAAAATCAACAACCTACGTATTGTTTTATAGAGTTATCATATTTTCTACTGTAATTATTGAACCAAATTTTCAATTATGAATATTAAAATTAGGTTCACAACAAAACGAAGATGATTTTTTAAAAGACTATATGATTCTATACATTGAAAGAGAAACTATTGTCAAATTTAGTATAAAATCAATAACAAATGATTTTCAAATTTTAAAAAGCGTCGAGCTCCATTTTGATTGATAATTAGTTTGAAATATATTGAGAAGTAATTATATTAACTAGAGACAAAGTTTTCCTGCAAACTTAGTTGTATCCAATAACTAACTCTCACTAAAAAGATTAATATGACTACATATTTTAAAATTTTAACTATTGGATTACATGTTCTTTATGTCCTTAACACACATGTTAAATTTCATATCAATCAAATTTTATTTAGTATTCGATTCATAAACTTATTTTTTATGCATAATTTTAAATTATAAAAACTTGAAATTAAAACATTTGAATGATGACATTGTTATTAATCTTTAATCTTTTGAAAATTTGGCAAGCATGAAACATATAAAAAGAAAATGCAATTCAATGGTAGATTTGTTGAAATTCATATTTTAAATAAAAAAATATTGAGTAGAGTTGTAGCCATTGACTACAACCAAGTTTATAACAAAACTTTTTCCATTAACTAAATAGATCCTAGCTTAAATTTTTCTAGATTAATTTAATCTTGAAATTTTTTTAGTATATTCTTCATTCCCAAATTCCAAGAAAAATAAATTGTTCATGTTTGGCACCCAAAAATTTAATTTTGATTCTAATGTGAGTTATTAATGGATGTAACAAAGTTATTATACAATGTGTGACCCTTCTACTGCTTGTCCAAATTAAATCACATTAAAAAAAAAAAAAAAGATGAAATTTTGAAAAAAGAATAAGAAACCTAGGTTACAACTTACCACACAGCATGATAGAGTCTACCATCTGATTTAACATAAACACTATGTTATGTAACCCATCACAATATAATAATAATAATAAATAAATAAATAAAAGGTGTGAGTACTTAATATGATGTGAGTTCCCAATACAAACAACAACAAAGCCTTAGTCCCAAAATTTGAAATCGGCCATTAATTCTTGACAAATTAGATTGGATCATCCACATGAAATTTTTTTCTCCATTCTATCCTATTTGAAGTCTTACTCTTTGCAACTTGAGTTCCGAATAGATGTAATAAAACTACTGTCATATGTGACATGAATAAGAATCCTAGATTACAAGGTAACATGGTTGTGTTTACAATCAAATTTGAACGCACACACTATATTGTATGTAACTCTCTAATTAAAATAACTAGATAATGTCTCACGCGACGCGCAAACTACTTTACAATTTCATTTTAAATCATTTTTATGTATATTAAGACCTACATATAACACTTATTTTGTTGTATAATACTTATATTTGCCCACAATATTGTTGAATTTTTTGAAACTTGATTTTCTTAATTCATATTTTATTTTAAAAAATTGTATGAAACTATAAGACTATAACATATTCTAATATTTAATGTCAAAAGTAGATTTTATTTTCTAAATTGACTAAATGATTTTGAAACCTATAAATAAGAAAGCATAAAATACTTTTATATCCTAAAATTACATAAATTTAAACAATCTCTCAAACACTTCCTCAACCACTCTATTCTCACAACCAAATATGGAGAACTCAATCGCAAACACTCAATTCATTATCTCAATGAAATTAAAGAAATCATTTGTAAGTATCAACATAAAGAGAACGTGAATAAACAAAGAGAAATTGACTAAAAACACATCCATTTATCAAAATTTAATTGTCTTTAGTTGGGATTTTGTGTCCTTTTTTTAAAAAAAAAAAAAAAAAGCATAAAATACTTTGAAATCATCATTAATTTTTATTTTTATCACTATGACTCATGCTGCACAAAGTAGCAGTAAAAATTACCTACAAAGAAACCTACAAATTATGAGTTCTAACACAACAACAACAAAAAAAAAAAAAAAAAAAAAAAAAAGGATAACTTCATAAATAATCAATTAGAATATTTCATTTTTTCTTTATTTCTAAAAAAATAAAAAATAAAATACAACCACCACACACCCTTAGTGTAATGGTCACTCCACAAGTATAAGTGTTTGTGGAGTGTGGGGGGCAAGGGCCGGGGTTCAAGTCTCCAAGAAAGAGTTTCACACACATATACACTTAGATTATGCTAGAGTAGAATTTTTGTCTTGTATTTTAAAAATAAAAAAAATAAATAAAAAAACATTTATGACTTTCCCAAACCAAAATTTCAAATAACCAAAAACTCAAAGCGAATCATAACCTTCACAAAATCCATAACATCCGACTTTGACATCAAAACCGTAAGCTACCATTTCTAAATAAAAAATTCAAGCCCCCTTCCTTGGTCATTGCCTACTTGTACGGGTTAGGATCAAATGGTACTACAATGTTGGAGTTATGTAGATGTCATTGAAATGTTGATGGTAAATGATATCGTTTTGGTTTAAGTGTATTTGAGATGAGATGGCATGAAAGACTATGGACATGTATATATAAAGGAGTAGAAGTGAAAAGGGTAAATGGAAATACAAAGAGTTTTTTGTGAGTGGGAAAGAGGAAAAGTCTTGAAACATTGAATCAAATGAAACAAATAATAGTCTTAAAACATTGAATAAAAAATCTAACAAAAAGTTGTCTTGAAACATTGAACCAAAGGAAATAAAGAGTCCCTATTTTTAAATTTGCTCTTATCACTAATGTGACTTAAGAGTATTTCAATTCTCTTCATAGAGTACTTGGGATGTAGGGGTTCAAGATGTCCAATCCTATTTGAATGCGACTCCAAGGTTGTTTGTGATGCTATGACTAGATGCAATGTTCCACCTTCAATGATATGCAACATAACTGAAGGTATTTGACATAAATTGCAAGACTTTCAACAGGCACAAGTTTCACATGTTCATCGATAGGGTAATTGCCCCGCTCATTTATTAGCACAATATGCTAGGCGTATTGTTGATTATGTAACTTAGATAGAGGAAACACCTTCCATGGTTGAGTATATTGTGGCTCATGATATAGCGATGTTACCTTCGTTTTAATAAAAGTTACCATTTCTTATCTCCCAAAAAAAAAAAAAAAAACTACAAGAAAATTTGGCAATGTTATTGTCATGTATATTGTGATATGCCTTTCAAAAATTCATGTAAATACCATATATTATTTAGGGACAAAATGGGCTTCTGCCCTTTTTGGGCAAACTAATTAGCCTTTTGCCCTTCTTCCCAAATTAAATAGGGAAATGCCCCTCTTTTGAAAATCGAGTTTCTCAAAATCGAGTTAAAAAATATATATATATATATATATATATATATTCTGAAGCCCTATAGTGACGTTTTTAAGGACCTATAGTGACATTTTAAAAACCTATAGTGACGTTTTATAACTTGATATCCATGAAATCGAGTTATAGGCAATCAAATTGCCTATAACTCGATTTCATGGATATCAAGTTACAAAACGCCACTATAGGTCCTTATAAACGTCACTATAGGTCTTTGAAAACGTCACTATAGGGCTTAAATTGATTTTGAAAAGGACAAAGTTTAGCTACAAAATTGGTTGCAGCTTAAGGCTACAAACTCACTCAATAAAATAAATATTACAACATATTTTGAAAATCTAACCGTTGAATTGCATGTTCTTTACGTCCTTAATATACATGTTAAATTTTGTGTCAATCGAATATCATTTACTATATGATCTATAAGCTTATATTTTGTGCATAATTTTAAATTACAAAAACTTACAATTTAAAAAATTTATTGATGACATAACTATTGATTTTTAATTTTCTTGAAATTTTGCAAGCATGGAGGATATAAGAAGAATATGTAATCCAATGGTGGATTTGTCAAAATTCACCTCCAATAAAAATATATTGAGTAAGTTTGTAGCCTAAGGCTACAACTAATTTTGTAGCTAAATTTTGTCCTTTTGAAAAACTCGATTTTCAAAAGAGGGGCATTTCCCTATTTAGTTTGGGAAAAAAGGCAAAAGGCTAATTAATTTGCCCAAAAAGGGCAGAAGCCCATTTTGTCCTATTATTTAGTATTCAATACATCTAAATAAAATGGTAATAAATATATAAAAACTATAGAGGTGTTATAGAACAATTATGTACTACTATCTAAATAAAAATAATGACAAATTTGTTTTTAAGTTAAGAAACCGTAAGATTCGAGTTAATATTTAAATAATAAATTTAAATTTCAAACTTTACTTACACCAAAAGTTAATTAGAACTATAAAATATTATTATATAAAAAATATGGGTTTAAGTGATAATGATAAAGTACAAGTCATAAATTAAAATACTATTACATTTTATAAATAAAAAATAAAGACGTCCAAATTGGACTGTAGGTACAGTAGTCAGGTTGTGTACCAATAGGTGTATGATTTTCAACTTATTGCCGTGGATCCAACAACTAGTTTACTCAAAAGAAGTATGGATCTTTTTTCTTCCCTGTTGTTCACGTTGGAATTATGGCCTTCGAAGAACTCAAAATGTAGAAGCAACTCAAATGGGACAAAGACAGTAGTAATCTTTCCTCATCCATGATGATCCCAAACTTTAAAGGCAACTAAAACTTTGATTTTCCTCCCAACATTCCTTCACTTTTTTAGTGGCTTCTAGACTGAGTCAATTAATGAGGGGAATCATGGTCGGCCGACGTGGCGCACGAGACCATGACACTATTGCCTCCTAATGGTTGAGCGGCACCGCCTCGAAGAATTCTCTTCATTCTCTAACTTTCACTTGACTTGGAGAGTAAACGGTCATTAAAAACAATAATTGATGATGCTTCTTCTTTTCTAACTTCAGTGCTGCATTTCGTTTTCACCACAACAGTGTGACGTGTCTTGCAAATATTTGTGGAGACCCAAAATGTTACTTTTGCTTAATTGGTCATGGTTGTTGTGGAAACCAAGCCAACTCTAAGCTTTTGTGTAGAAGATATTCACGTTAGTGTAGGCTTTTGAAATATAGAATGGATCCAAGGAAAAATTTTGGACGTGTACGGAGATTGAAAATCCAAAGATTCATTAACAAGGAATAACAGTGTATATCACCCACAATGGCGGAGTCAAGAATTTTGCCTAAGGGGTAACAAATTTCCTATAATAAAGCTCTCTTTTTTTCTAGCCCGTAACTATATAAAGTTGTACCCTACATTCTTTCTTAAGACCAAATCAAAAATAATTTTTTTTGAAATAATTTTTTTTTTTACCGATCTTTCATGCATGGTACTAATTTTTCTTTAAATTATTATTAATAATTTGAAAACATAAATATTAAATTTTGTTGAGTTATAAATTGACCCTAGTATATTAATTCAATTACCCATTGATTAATTACCTAAATTATATGCAAAACAAATTAAGGTACAAACAAATCACCAATCTAAATTAGAGTGCAGCAACAATTAAATTTGACACAATGATTTGTTTACGAATGGAGAAAACCTTTGTAAGCAAAAACCTCACTAGGTGAATTTCAGGTTACCACTCCTAAAGAATTCACTAATCAAGAACAAGCGGTTACAAGTACAAGAAATCTTACCCTCGTGACCTATTCCAAAGTACCTACCTACAATAGAACCTTAGCCTTAATCCCCAATTGAACTTGATCATGTAGAAGCCTTTTCCTTTGTATGGATCCCAGTATATGACTAACTTCTTTGCACAAATTTCAACATATGACTAACTCCACAGCAACCCAAAGAGGTAAAAACTCCCAAAAGTTGAACACTATTTTTTGGCCAAATCCTAGGATAAATATCTTCTGAAGATTTATTGCTAATTGGTACTGATTTTGTCTAACATTTTTTGCTAATCACTCCCCTAAACTCAGTTATGAATAAAGCCTTTCGCCAACACACACCAACCCCTCATAAATTCTCTACTAATTCTCTTGTTTCTAGATCTTAAATCAGCTCCCTAGTTCTTAAGTGAACTTCTAAGTTTCTCAGCTCTTAAGTTCTTAGATCAGCCACTTACTCTCTTAGTTATTAGTTCATAAATATCCCTCATACACTCACCCATAAATACCCATATCTCTTATATCAGAAAAATCCTAGCAACATAAATGTCTACCAACCCCATGGCCAAAAATTCTCACTCTTTCCATTTTCATTTACCCGTACTATCAAAATAGCCTTCACTACTCACTACATATACAATTATCATCATAAGCATGACATGGCGTAAAAGTGATCTTGCTGCCCTAACTAGAATCTCTCTCTCCCTTCATTTCATACTAAGCTTTCCTCATTTATTTGTTATAATTACAAAAATGGATTTAGCAAAAAAAAAAATTACAAAAATGGAGCCTATAATCTTTGTCTATAGTTTTTTGATTGAGAGCTATAATGTATTTGTAACTATGGAATTTTTTCCACATGTTAGTTTAATAAGACACAAGAGTTTGGTGATGTAGACACTTTCCTTGATCTATGCAACCACTAACAGCTGGACATCCATTGTTTTTTATTTCACTACTGGACTATTTCTTTGTTGTAGCTGGATTTTTCTCCATTTGCTGACTCATTTGCTGTAAAAAAAAATGTTTTGGGCCTTCTTATAATCCTTGCTAGGCCTAACTTAGGTGTGAAGCATAAAAAGTGAATCTTTTAAAATCTCAGCAATAACCTTTGGACCGTATGTTAAGCCTAACATTGAGTCTCAGTTTTGGCCTCCCCAATTACTATATTTGTCAAAGGGAAAATTTCGCCCCTAACAGGTACTATCCTTTGAATAAGCAGTGTGAGGTTTCTACCACCTTCCCCCACATCATGGTTGTCAAAATCGTGATCTGGATCAGAGGATCGCACGATTTTACAATCCCACCTCACCAAAACGTTTAGGAACGCAATTGGATCGTAAAAATGGTAGGATCATACGTAGGATCGTGTAGGATCGTATGGGATCATAGGATCGTATGGGATCTTACCAATCCTACCAAAAACATATATTTTTGGTTTTTTTTATAGGATAAATTTTTTGTTTTTATGAAGCTTTAAGGGTTTTTACTTTTTCATGTTGTGATGGTATGACTTTTTATTTTTTATTTTATAAATTTATGTTAACCTAAGCAAATGTTTTCTAGTTTCTAGTTCACTTGTAATCAAAATGAAGGAATGCTTCATTATTTCTAAATGAAGAATTTGATGTTGGCTTTGCTGCCTTTTAAACTATAATGCTGTTAAATTTGTTTGATCAATATACTAAAATGTGTTCTAATATTACTAAAATATTTTTTTATATATAATTTTATCAGTTGTGCTTGTATTTGTATATTGATTGATTGATTTTTTTTAGCATGCTTTTTAAAATTGTATCTTGATGTCTTTTGCAGCTCTAGTATACAAATATATAATGTCTACATAGATGATGATGATTAGGAATTTAGGACGGTGGTTATAAGAACCTTAGAATGGGAATAATTAAATGTTCACTTCACCTTAGTATTCATCTTGCTTTTGGATTTCATATTATAGTTAGCTAGTTTCCATTTGCTAACTTATTTTGGATTTCAAACTTGGAACTTATAACTTGGAAAATATTTTCCATATGTTTTAATAAATATTTTGGTATTTGGTTGCTAATTAAACATTTATTGAACTTTTCAGATACATTGGGTCAAAACTTAAATATATTTGTTTCATTAATATAGACTTGGCAATGTATGACATGCAAATTACATCATATGATGCAAATCTAAGTTTTTTTATGGATGAATTTATAATTTACGTGATCATTTAACATACAAAGCCATTGTCAATATATTTTTTGCTTTAAATCTGAAAATATGTAGAATCTTACAATTCACGATCCGATCCTACGATCTACGATCCCACCTACCTTCAACAATCCTACGTAGGATCCCGATTTTGACAACCTTGCCCCACATATAACTGAACTTCTGAGTCTAAGAATTTTTGGATTAAAACTTTCATTACCTTAATTATCTTAAGAGTCCCTAAGAATGACTTTTAGTTTAGGTGATTAAAATGAGTTAGACAATAGGTGACCAATCACACCTAGAATAAACCAATGGTTGGTGGCGACCATAAAATTAAATAAGTAAAGAGACTCATTCACACATACATCACCCTAATGATACAAATACGCACACGTCATCACATGCAAGCAAAAAGAAAAGAAAGTAGTGTTGTTTGAATGAAAATAACAACACACCCTTCAATGTGGGAGTCAAGGGTTCTTTTCTTTTTCCTAATAAGAGAGAAAACCGGCAACAAATGGCGTCCACAATCACCTTCTTCTACTACCTTCAACAAAAACCCTTAGCAAACATCACAAGAAAACCCAGCAACAAGCCCTGTCCAAAAGCCCCAAAAAACCAAAAAATCAACTCATAAAACCCCACTATAAAACCCATAAAAATCCATTGAAAAACCCTTAACAAAAAAAAAGAAAAATAGACAACACCGAAATTCCCAACCAAACACCGTAGAAAATCAACTCAAAAAACTCTATTGTTAGTGTGATAGACTGCGCCCTCAACAAAAGAGAAAGCATCGGCACTTCTCTTTTGGGGTTTTGATTATTGTGGAGTTTCCATTTATTTTTATATATTGCAAAAAAGAAATAAGAAAAAAACTAAAAAAATACAGAGTACATGAATAACATCGAGTTCTTATTGATTTGAACAATTACAATTGATAAAAATAAACTATACATGGCTTTGGTCCTAATTACAATCTAAGTAAATAATTACAAAGTTCTTTATCCTAGTTACAATCTATCAACAATAAAGACTACTCTACAAACCTAAGATCTAGACTCGGGGGCTAGGTTATAGGATGGGAAGGTATTAGGCACCCATCCTGCCCGAACAAAATTAGGTCTTCTAGACTTTAATGACCATTTAAGTACCCATGACCAATGATATGCAATAGATTATGAAATGCAACATGTTGTGTTAGTTTTTTTAGATCTATGGCTAAATGCTATCTAGAGACTTTAGATCTACATTTTACTCTTATGTAAAGAATCGAATCTGATGTTTAATGTGGACAACAATGTTTTGAATAAAAATATGTAGATCTAATATCAATTTGTAAAAATGAGTTTTGATGACAAAGTGGAAATCTGGATTTTAATAAAGAAATCTATGGTGAGAAAAATTCAGATCTATTTTTTAGATATGAAAAAGAATGGGTTTTTAATGAGAAAATTTCAGATCAATTTTTAGATGTGAAAAACTATGAGTTTTTTAATGATAAAATTTCAGAGCTATTTTTAGATGTGAAAAAGAATGAATTTCTAATGAGAAAATCTCAGATCTGTTTTTTAGATATGAAAAAGAATGAGTTTTTATTGAGAAAATTTCAGATCTGATTTTAGATATGAAAAAGAATGAGTTTATAATGAGGAAATCTCAAATCTGGTTTTAGATATTAATAAAAAAATAAAAATAAAAATAAAAAAGATGAATCTTTTATGAGAAAATTTCAGACTTGTTTTTTAGGATATAAAAAAGAAAAAGAAAATTGCAGATTTGAAACCTTTAATAACAAATAACCATAGATCTAAGATTATGTCATGAAAAACCCTAAATCTACATGTTCAAGCATGTGAATCAAATAATCATTGTATTCTAATCATGGAATCGGGATTTGAAAGAAAGAAAGATCATGCTAGAGATTGATGTTCACATGTTAACATGGAATGCACAATTAAACATACATGCTAATAAAGAAATAAACTTAATACCTATCGATGCCCGGCCTCGAGACGGAGAACCGTCGGGGCCTTCGTTCAACCACCCACCGTGGTGACACTCCCGCAAGCACGGGGCCTATTGGAGGCCCCTCTCGAATGATGGTAGTATTGCGTGGTGTGCGCATGTGTAGTGTGTGGTGTGGTTTACGCTGGACTCCGGGTGCTCTTTCTCTCGATGGAGGAAGGTAGGTCTACCTTTGGCGTTATGGCAGGAATCTGGGCCAAATTTTAAAGGATTACCAAAGGTAAGTGGAGTCGCCACCAATCATTGGGTTTTTCTAAGGTGTAATTGGTCACCTATTTCTAGTTGATTTTATTACCAATCCTAGGTTAAGAACAAGGGCATTTTTCCTAATCTAATGTGGATGGCAAAAAATCTTGATTCTTAGATCTGGAAGTTTGGTTACGTGTGGGGAAGGTGTGAGGCACCCCACAACGCCTGTCCAAGGACAGTCCTTTGTTTTGATAAAACCTTAATTTTCATAAATTGGCAGTAAAAACATTATTTTGGCACTGGATTTCGGGGCTTTGCATGCATGGAGGCTTTAAGGTTTGGCTTTTGAATGGGCGTTGTCCCAATCTATGCTTTCCTTAGGCATACGAGCACAGTACCAGATTTCCACGGTGAAAATCTGGAGACATGTCACCTTACTTTCGCGGCAAAAATTAGGCACTGCTTGCCTTAGGTGACACGGACTGTGACAATCACACTAGAAAGGGTAAGCAGGTATATATAAACATACATTATGCACAATGCAAGCACACAGAGCGGGAAAGTAAATGCCTACATCCCTAGAGCATGGCCCAAAATATAGGTGCGGAAAAATAAACAGGGGTCGCCATACTCTAAAGATGAGGACGAATGGTACATGGCATGATATACCTAATACAACCCATCTAAGAGAGAAATGGAGGAAGAAGGAAGGGGTTTTAAAGAGTACAAAACCAAAAGGGAAAGGCTAAACTCCTAAATCTACTGAACATTACCGCTTGGCTTATATCCACATGCTTGCACCTATGCTCCTTTTGCTTGCCCCTAGGAGACTGTGCCCTAGCTCCAAGCGTCTTCACTCCATGTGTGTACATGCAAAGGCAAGGACAAGAAACCAGTAGACAAGCAATGGAAGGAAAAGCTACAAAGAGCATATGAAAAGGCATAAAGCGCATAAGCATGATCGGCATGGCAAGCACAGAAACAAGAAAGCAAGCAAACAAGCGAGAAGGCAAACAAACAAGAAAGCAAACAAAAGGTGGTGTCCACGAGGGGCAAATGTAGGTTTAGATTGGATGTCCATAACTTCATTGTGTTGAAGTATGGATGACACACTAGCAAGCAAGACTCATGCATGGACATGTAAGCAAGCGTGTAAAGATGCATAGAAAGCCAACGGGTGGCACAAACAAGCATGGTAAGCATATCATCGCACGAAGCGGAAAAGGGAAGGGTTCGCACGGAGCAACCCAACATCCGGAAATGCTTCCCAAATGGTCACATCCGAACAAGGCCTCATGGGCGTCGGGTGTAACCACACAACCACAAACCTGCTAAGGGCATCAAGCGTGGCAAAGCCTAGAACAAGAGAGGTTATCACAAGCATAAAGCATAGATATGCAAATAAGGATGATCTGAACCCTTTGATGTGGGCCAAGGTGTATGGACAATGACAAAGACCATAGGGTCTAGATCAGGTCCAAACCGATAGGCCAAAACACATGAAAGAAAGACAAAGCGACAAAAGGGCTACAATAGCACATGGCATGACAAACATAGCCTAGGTCTAGGCACACAAACATAGCATGGAGCGCACAAGCACATGGAAGATAGCATAAAGCATGTAGAGAATGTAGATCCAAGCACATAGGCATGTGAAAACATAGATCTAGACATACAGGCATAGAAACACACACGTAGACATGTAGAACTTAGCACATAGACATGGAAGAACATGAATCCAAGCATATAAGCATGTGAAGACAAGGATCTAACCATATATCATGGGGAAAAAAAAACATAAAACACATAGATCCAAGCAAGGCATAGCCAACAGCATCATACAAACATGTGAACATGTAACCCTAACATCAACCTAGAACAAAAAGAGGCATAAGACATAGGAAAACATGGCATAAAACCTAAAGCATGTAGATCTAAACACATAAGCATGTAAGGATGTAGATCTAAGCATGAAACATGACAAAAAGAAAAAAATCAAAGAGATTTAAGCTAGAAACACAAATAAAGCAAGAAACATGCCAGAGAAAGAGTAGTAAATCATGTTATTAAGGCAAAAGAGCAAAATAAATGCTAGGAAAAGATTTAGAAGGTTAAGGGTGTGGGTAGTAGCTAGAAAGCTATATCCACACCCCTAAACCCCAAATCCAAGATGTAGAACCAAGGAGAAGAAGATTGGGTATAAGAACAATACCTTGTGTTTTTGGTGAAGAGAGAAGAATCAAGTAACTTTGATGTGTTTTTTAGGTGTTTTTTGTATTTGAGAGAGGGGAAAACGTGTAGAAAAACCATGCAAAGAGCAAAACTCAAAAAAAAAAAAATTAAAAAGAAATGATCCTCCCCTAGTCTAAAGGGTGCCTGGGGCTTTTTATAGCTGCGGCACGAATTTCAAGGCGGCGGCTCAAGGACCACCACCTTCAAACTTCCTCGGATGGGTTTGATCTTGACATGTCTGGAAAGGTCTTGACTTTCTGTTTCTGAAAAGGCATGGATCTTGAAAATCCAACGGTCAGGTCAAAAGTTATGGCTCTCGGGAGTTAGTGGTGCGTCAATCAGTACGTTATCCCGATTTTCGGGACATCTCGACCGTTCTAACTCCAATTTCAACCCATGAATAGTCATTGGAATGAGAATTTGATAATCTTTGCAATGGCATTGGTTTCAGCCCGTTCTAACAGCCTGATCAAAATTAGGATTTTTAGGCCCCCTTAGGATCGACTTCGGGTCAAACTTGGTCGAAGTTGTTAAAAATCTACGAGAAGCTCGGGTTTGATGTAAAATTATGAAAAAAATGTTGTTTTGTGAAGGTTTTGACCTTCGGTCAAACCTAGGGTTGACCAGGGGTATTATGGTCATTTTAACTGAAAAAGGCACTTTGGGTGCTTCGGTATCCGAACGGGTTGCACCACGATATTTTGGATGTTCTCACAGCCCCATGGAGAGAAAATAATATTTTTGGATTTTTCGGGGTCCAGCATGCAAATCGAGAGTGGACAAAATATGGTATCAACAATACCTACACTAATGCATAAATGAATTCTACTGGGGGAATTGCTTTAGAAGTCAGACAAAATGAATCTCTCTGAGTTCTAAAGAATTATCACTTAACGGAAAAGAAAATCTTAAAGTCAGACTTCCAAAGTTTCTTTAACATTAAGAGGAGATAGGTGCTGAATTTTGGGTTTTCTCCTTTATTTATAGAGGTGTAACTACTTCAAAAATAAGCTAAGGTTGCTTTAGAAGTTAGCAGACACGAGTTGGGTCAGACTTTATCCCTAAAATAGTTGAATCTGATGAATTTTGACCTAAACAAAACATATCTGGGTCAATTCTGGGATTTGTGCCAATTGGCACTATTGAAGTGCTGATCAACACTTTCCAACTGCCGATTGGCACACCGATTAGCACTCTCAGCAGTTTTGCCCAATTTTGTCTTCTTACACATTTTGGACTCTTTTTGGGCATTTTTCTGAGTTGGGAATTGTATTTGGACGTGTCTTGGACTTATATTCCTGGAAAAAATTCATCATAACTTGATAATTAAATCTATAAAATAATTATCTCGAAGATAATTACCCTAAAAACTTAAGTATCAGTTCAATTTTAACATTATCATATTATTTCTTTTATTCCCAAGCAACCAAACTTATTTTAACAAAATAAACCACCAATCACAGAAACTCATCTAATTAATTTTAATTGTCAAACAATCAAAATTAATTTCAATTAGCCACGTGTGATCAGTTCCACCCAAATGAATGCATGCAGACTGTTAAAACTTGATCTTGTGATATCTTTCAATTTGACTGTCTGATTTGGAAACTGAACTTATCGTTGTGATTGTTAGAATCTCAAGATCATTTTTATGATATGTGATGAATGAGTTGATGCATAAAATGCAATCATGATTTTTGGGTACTTAGAACTATTTTGGTCTTCTCCCAAGGTTAAATTATGGGTGCAAAATTGAATGTCTACAATTAGCAGTTGGGTTGGGTTTGACCCAACCCATAACCCATGGCCCATGAATCGTCCACATGGGTTAACTGATAAGTAATTTTAAGGGAAAATTACAACTTACCCACCTGTGGTTTGGCCCGAATTTAAGTTATCTACTTGTGGTTCGAAATTTGACACTTTATCCACCTGCGCTCTATTTCGTAAATCTTCCATAACCCACTTCTACATTTGCTGTTAGAAAAACATATTTTAATTCAAAAATATAACATAAAATAGATCAAAAGGGTAGGGTTTAAAATTTTGCAAAATATGGATGAACATTGCATAAAAAATATTCAAACAAATACAAATTAATATCAAGACTTCTCTCAAACAAAGTTCTAAATGTGAAAGCTTTTTATGAAAAAACCCATCAAAATAAAAGCAAAGTTCCAGTATTAGCCTAAAAGACCAAAAAAAAAAAAGAATTGAAAATATAGCATGAATCTTGGCTGGGTTTTTTAGAGAGAGAGAGAGAGAGAAAACTTACACTCCACTAAAGACAACACAAAACACAAAAGACCATACAATTTTTTTTTTTATAACATTTTCTGTTGCAAATTTGTGTATAATATGGCAACTTGATATAGTGTGAAAATTTTTCTTCAAATCCTAACTGTTTGATCTGTTTTGTGTCATGTTTTTGTATTAAAATGTGTTTTTTAAACAAAAAGTAAAGAGGTGTGTGGGTACAAGCGCCCGCGATGGTGCATTTGGGGTTTCCCCAAGTCCGTGGGAAGTACGCCTTGGCCTAGGATGGATATAGCACCCTTCATGGAAAGACTGATCTTTAGTAGAGCACGTGTCTGGAGTTTAGGTATGGGGATGGGTAGGTGTTAGGCACCCAACCCCAGCCAACTCGTAGGTTTACTTCCAATAATTGTGTTCCTAGTCTTAATCTCATTAAAGGCACATTTAACACATTATTCTAACTCACACACACACTAGCATGCATCTAAAGCAATCAACATGGCATAATCATCCCCAAAACTAGCATTCATCTATCATGTCATATAAGCATATATCTTAAAGGGCAGAAACATCACAAGGCAGATCAAGATAAGCATGTTATAGCATGTAAACATCAAAACATGGGATTCAATCAAGCACAACATTTTAATCACCCATATCATATTCACAAACCAAATGCATGTTCATGTGATAATGCATGGCTTACCTCACTGCGTCACAGCACCTATGCATCAATGCATGATCATATTCAAATGCATGGCCATGGTATTTAAACAAATTAAAACCCTAATAAGCATAAAAGAGATAAAACAAAGAAAAGTGAAAAAAAAAAAAAAAAAAACAAAAAAAACAAACAAACAAAAAAAACAAAACAAAACAAAACAAGGTAAACAGGTGTATACAGATATGAAAACTAGGTTAAACAGAGGCTAAACATGTAGATAAAACAAAGGAAAAACTAACAGAAGGTGAATTAAGGTTTCTGGGCAAGAGTATGCATGCACATACATAGGGCATGCGTACACAACCCATCTGTATGCATATGCATACTACGAGTATACATACGCATGCAAATAGCATGCACACGCATACACGCCCTAAGAACCCTAGCCCATAAACTACAGAACAGAAACACAAAAACAAAGAATTTAACAACCTAACATGCTCAGAATAAAAATAAAAAATAAAAATAAAAATAAAAATAAAAATAAAAATAAAAACACACATATATAAACACAAGTTCAAAAGAAAAGCGAAGAGCCAAAGTTAGAAACTTTACCTCAACACTAGAACTCTCTAGAGCTTGATTTTGACTGTTCCCCTCATTCAATCTATTCACAACCAAATCAAAGATGAGTCAGTAAACTTAGAACTTAAAGATCAAGACCAGAAAAGATCCCAATCAAACAAAATTTGACTTGAGGATGCTTTGTGAAAAACTCTCTCTTTGATTCACTATTTTCTAGTGAATCTAATGTGTTTTACCACTGGAATTTGTCTTCCTTGAAAAAGTACCTTTTATTGCTTTATATAATCGAAAAATAGGGGTTTGGGGCGGCTCTTAGACGATGTGGGATCCGTTCCAAACCTAATTTAAATGCAAAAAACTTGCCTTACATAGTTTCTAGAATCCTAGCATGCACGTGTATGCGTACGCATACATGAAGCATGCGTACACAAAGCTTAAGAATGCGTGCACATATGCATGTATGCGTAGCATATGCATGAATGCGTACGCAAGCCCTAAGGTTTCCGTGATCTTTCTTTTCCAAAACTAGTTTCTTCAATCCAAAAATAAGTTATATTTTCCATAAATATTTTCCTCAAGTCAATTTTCATCTAATTGGGCCATAAACCAACCTTGGGCTTTGGAATTCTAACATCATTGGGGAATAGGGGCCCGAGTCGTAAGGGGTACAAAATACGGTGTCTACAGATACCCATCTTTTGATTCATGAGCTCCACTAACGGAATCAAAAGAATAAAAGAAAAAACATTTGTTTCGACGTACGGCTCGAGCCCAACCCACGCATATAGCAAACAACACACATACATGGGGCGAGGTGCAACTCCATAGAGTTGCGTGGGATTCAATGTTCGAAGTCCCACAAGTGTTGCTCGGGAAACGAGCAACCACAACTTCACTATCCAAGAACCCAGTTTGCCAATTACAATCAAAAGGCGAGTGACTCACAATCCTAGAGTCACTAAAAAAGAAAAACAAAAATGGCCAACAACCTCAACCATCAACCAAAAAAAAAGGTACTCTTACAAGCTAAAAGGATACATATCTGTGGTGTCCATCTGGGGCTCTTGCTTCGAACTTCTCTGAGTGGCTGTCACCTATGGGTAGTTTTTGTCTCTATCTCAATCTCCTATGATTTGGTGAGACTCTTGCCTCTATGTGACTTCTATCTCTATCTCAATCTATTCAATTCTGTGTGGCTTACGCCTCGATTCTAGTGTACATGTTCAAGTCCAAGAAGGATATGTACTCAAGTTCCGTATTCTTCTTTTCTCTCCTTATCTTGGGGGTCTATGCCTGCATATTCAACTCTCGAAGGATATGTGCACAAGTATGGTGATGATCTTGAAAAGAAAAGCTCATCCAGGGGTCTCCCTACATGCATGGGTTTTCTTGGTAATTCTGACTCACGAGGGAGTTTTTATGGGTAGCTTTTGACTTATAAGGAAGTCTCTAATGATGTAGGATCCACTAGGGAGGACCCTTCCTTTATGACTCACTAGGGAGTTTGTGTCAGTTCCAACTCAGGAAGAAGTTTCATTGGTAATTCTCGACTTACTGGGGAAAATTCTTTTCCTCGTAACTCACGAGGGAATTATCTTGGTGCTTTGGACCCACGGGGAGGTCCTCGAATTCACTTGGAGAAATTTTTTCTATCTGTGACCCACTGGGAGTTGGTGGATAGTTTTAACCCATGAAGGAGTTTCCTTAGTGTTTTTTTGTAACATTCTTGATAATTCATGGTCCATTAGGGATGTTTATGAATTTTTTCTTCTTGCATTTCCCATCTGCCGAGAGTCCACTGGGGATTTTGTGAATCTTTTTTTTTTTGCTAAACTACACGTAGTTTAGTGAGAGACCTAAACTACACATAGTTTAGTCATCAGATGTCTTCCCACCTTTTCATTTGTCTCTAATGGTTACCAACCGTTTCTTTTTCTTCTTATTCTTCTTCATCTTCCCCATCTCTTCACATTCTCTCTAACTCTTCAACTTCCATTTTCTCTCTACAAAAACCTCTGCATTTCTCACAATCTGAAACTCTCATCTTCTCCCAAACTCGCTCATCTTCTCCAATGGCACTCAAGACCAAAACCAAGAAAACCTCTTACATGATTTCCGATAAAGTCTTCAACCTCACCCATTGGGATGGAGCCATAAGGCTAACGGAGTCTCCTCCACTGACTTTTAGGCCACAAAACCACCTTTCAGATGGTGCACATACCAGATTGGTAAGTTTTTCAAACTTTTCTCATTTTCAATTTTTGCTTCTGATCTTCTATTTTGATTCGTTTTTGGACTTGTAAATGCTTGGGTTTTTTTAGGGGATGGGTCTAGATGAAATCCTGTTGTCTTAGGAGGGGTAGGAACATGTTTAGGATGAGTTATTGTCAAGGGAACCATTTTGCCTATGTTCATGCGTGTGCATGCATCGTGCATGCATGCGCAAGTGGTCTTCATGTGTACGCATCTGTGTTCATCAATTCATTACAGACGTATGCCCCAGCATGCGCACGCATGCAGGACCCTACGTACGCACACACGGGACCTGCATACACATGTTGGTACTCAAAAACCTCATCTTTTGTCCAGTTTGATTTTTTTTGCTTATTTTCCTTACCTAATCATGATTCTTATGCTCCTTTTCATCCTCTTTTGCAGGTCTTATCACCTTTTACAGGTAGGGGCAATACTAGCCATATTTCTTCATGGAATAAGGCCCTAACCAAGGGTACAAAGGCCTTGGTACACATGGCCAGCTTTGAACCTGTCGTTCGTTTGCTTCCGGAGGGTTCTACCAAAGGCATTCTGGTGTAGACACTAGCTGAGAGGTGGTGGGATACCACCCACACCTTTAATATTGATGAGAGGGAGATGATGGTAACTCCCAATGACTCTCATCAGAAGATGGGTTTGAGATTCGATGGACCCCTCATCGATCTGGAGGGTGAATTAGGTATTCAGCTGGGCATAGACCTATTGGGGCGCAGGTACTCAAGCGAGAGCATTCGCTATTTTGATCTGGAGGTGGACGGCCTTATTCTCAGGCAACGCCGGATGACTGTGCCCAAATGGCTAAGGCATTCTTGTTATATCTGCTGAAGCCATATCTCTTCGCCAATAAAAGGCAAACAGTATCCTTGAGGTGGTTAAGTCTCTTTCATAACTTTGAGCATGCTTGGGAGGCGAACTGGGGCCAGGCTTGCCTTGCCTACCTCTATTCGATCCTGGATAACTTGAGCCGAGGGACTCTACATCAGCTAGCGAGGCCTTAAAAGCTCCTTGAGGTTAGACCCTTTCCTTTTCCTCATGTAGTTTCACAAATTGTACTTCATACTCTTGCAAACTGTATTTTTTCATATGTCATCTAGGCTTACAAACTGCATTTTATGCTTTTGCAACTGTTCCCTACTTTCTTGCAAACTCTCATCTCACAAATTGTATCTGTGTGCTTTATCTTGCAAACTATCATCTTGCAAACTGTGTCTCTATCTTGCAAACTATCATCTTGGAAACTGTATTGTGCTCTTTTCTTTGCAACAGTTGGCCTTGAACTATGGCCTCATCGACTATGGTGCAAATGTGGACCTGAAGAACTTCCCCTCAATCCGAACTCATCTCAACAACCTCTCCTCTGAAGATGTAAGTAAAATTCTTCTTTGCTAGTTATCATTGCATGTTTAAAATGTTTTCTCTCTAACCATGAATGCTTTTTACAAATCACTTGGGGACCTAGGGTGGGTGTTCCTCCCGCTGCTGACCCTAGTTTGGAGGCGACTGCCATTATCTCTTCTGTGGCCACCCAACCCTTGGAAGGTGTTGGTATAAGGGTTCTTTACTTGGCTAAGAGAGCTTCTTATCAGCTAGCGAGTGCAGACATGCCTCAAATTCCGATGGATCCTCCTCTGTTCATGCTTGCCCCACTCTTGATGACTGATGCCGAGTATCAGTTGTGGAGGAATGGCATCCCTTATTCCAAATGGCTCGTAGGCGACCTTGACTATAAGGAGTTCAGCGAGACTCGCCTCATGCCCTCCTTCCCTATCGGAGTATGTATCCCTTCTCTTTCATCTTTCTTTTCTCTTTATCTTGCACATGTTGCTTGTGATGATGCTCAAATGTGATGATCATGTCAGGATACGGCTGGTCCTATCGCGGGTGGCCCCGTTGACCCTCCCTACTTGCCTTAGTCAGTCTACACCTATGGTCCTGATGGCTTTGCTCGGGAGCACCCTGTGGGACGTAACCCGAATGTCATAGGTTATCCCTTCCCTCCGAGTATATGAGCAGTGAGTTCTTTTTATCCTTGTCCTCCTTCCCTTTCTTTCTTTCCTTCTGTCTCTCTCTTTTCTTTCTCTTCTTCTTCTTTTTTACATCCCTCAGGCATGTCTTAACACTGTCTTCTTTCAAATCTAGCCTACCGTGGCAGAGCACGAGGAGCTCGTCTGGCTTGCTGGGAACCTCAAGTTGGAGGTGATTGAGCATTCTAGGCAGATCTAAGGGCCTGGGGGGTATGCCCACTAGGGTGATGATGATGGTGATGGTGGTGGTGGTGGTGGTGGTGACGATCCTAAGACAACTCCGAGCTATCAGCTGAGGAAAAGACACTACCGATGATGACCCTGCATTTCAAACACACAGACATAGACATTCACAACATTACTTTTATTTTAGGACATGTACTTATTTTACAACTCATGGGAACTTTGGATATGTATCCATCTTGCTTTTCCTTTTCTTTTTCTCTTTGATGCGTGAAAATCTAAGCTTAAACCTATCTTAGGTAATCCTTAGGCCATAGAGGTCATGAGAAAAGCCATGGTAAGGAAATCACACTCCAAATAGGAAAGGGAATTTGAAACCCTAATGAACCTGGGCACATATAGCGTGCGCACGTACGCAGGCGTTGACCATGTGTATGCAATTAGGACCATGCACACACATGTCGCCAGACAGAAAAACCCTAGCCAACTTCTTTCACTATAAAATAGTTGTGGGAGGCTTCCAAACCTTCATAAAACGTGGTTTAATCCCAGGAAAAATTCTGTAAGATCCCCAATGGAAAAACTCACTCATTTGGAGGTCTCGATGTGGATTAACAAGCTTAATCTCAACTTCAAAGATGCTCCCATCCCTCTTGGTCTTTCTTGTATTTTTTTTCTTCCATCAAATCAAAGTGAATGAGCCTCTTCTGCGTACTGCCACTGAATTTTGGATCCCTACCCAGAATGTTTTTCAATTCAATGGTGTGGTATTATGACCCACTCTTGAAAAATTTGGTGCAATCATGGGTGAGCGCAACTTCGATGCTATCATTCTTCCTACTCTCGAGGAAGATCTTTCTATCCTAGCTCATCAACTCTTAGGGGTTCCTCTACCTATGGCCAAGAGATGGTCTAAATCCAACAAATTGAATGCCCTCATGGTTTTCAAGTATTTCTCTAAGATGGATATCCTTTCGACCAGGGCAAAGCGTTCTCAGCATCCTAACACCTTTTTCCTTTGTATTCTTGCAAGGTTCTTCTTGGTGCATGAAACACCTCGTGTGGATTTTGGAATTCTTCATGTGGTTAAGAATCTAAGGAGCAAGAGTCCAATAGCCATCATCTTAGCTGAAACCTTCAATGGTTTGGATGCTGTTCATAGGGAGGAAGCAACATTCTTTACGGGGAGTCCCCTTCTTCTTCAAGTATGATCCCTAATTTTTGCCTAGGTTCTCAACCTAGCGAGATTCCTCTAATTATTGCATGGATCACCTTTTGGTTTTCAACCCATCAAGGCTTTTTATATTGTCTTTGAATATTTCTCTATCTTTTTCCTTTTCTTTTTATCTCTTATTTTTTTCACTCAACACTCATGCTTTCTTTTTCTCTCCCTCAGATATGGCTATACGAGAAGCTTAAATTGCTTTATCCTCCCATTGTTTCTCCTAGTCAGTATCAACCAAAGCACTACCGTGATCACAAGCTCAAAGATAAAGAGATGGATCCCACCAAGCTTACTGAGCTCTTGAAGCATCTTACTTCTTTAGATGTCCAATGGGTGGTAGAATGGTGGCGCATCAAGGCCATGTCTAGCTGTGGTTTTAACGAAAACTATGTACCTTTGGTTAGGCTTCGCCGTACTCTTACTAACCTACATGTCGCATTGCGCGGCAATTCAATGACCGTCAAGGGGTTCCTTGTGGTAATGGTTCTTTTCATACCTTAGCATTCACTAAGAGAATCTTGGGCAGAATTCATGAGACTTGGCCGCGAAGGGCGATGAATATGGACATTCATTTTCCTCAGTTTCTTCATCCAACTTTGGGATTCAAGGATTGGTTGTCCACTAATATGAGAGCAGTCCATAGGGAAGAAAACGATCACAAGAAGTCCAACAAAAGGAAAAGGATTGAGTGACTACTTAGACATGCCCCAAATTTTACTTTTCTGCACTTTATGATTCTATGTCCTTTCATTTGAGTTAATAAAGGATTGGAATGTTCCAAATCTCCTATTAAAACAATTTATCATCTTTTAATTTAAGCAACAAGAATCTATCATTTTATTATCTTTGCTTATTGTCCTTATTTTTGTTTTCTTTTTCTTTTTCTTTTTCTTTTCTCTTTTCTACGCCATGTAATTTTTGCCTATGACATCTTTGTGGGAATTTTTTCCATGCCCATGGTCTTTTCCCCTACTTTTTGCCTAGATCGTTCTTTTGGGTTTTCAACCCAGCAGTGTTTCATTGCCCTAAATTTTGCCTAAGCCGCCCTTTCAGGTTTTCAACCTAGCAAGCTTTTCGTTTTCTTTTTCTTTTTTCTTTCTCAAATGTTATATTTCCGGAGCCTATCCAAGTTGATTGGATGAAGCATCTCTTCTCCATCTAAATCTGTAATTCTTGTAACATCTCCCAACATGATCTTTTTGATAACAAAAGGCCTAGACCATCTTGGCTTCATCTTTCCTCTTGGATTAGAAGTTTCATCACTAAGCACTTTTAAGACTAGATCTCCCTCCTTAAGGTCTCTAGGTTTCACCTTCTTGTTAAATGCTCTAGCAATCCTCTTTTGGTAACCTTGTGCATGGTATTGGGCATTCATCCTCTTTTCATCGATCAAGGCTAACTATTCATATCTTTCTCTCATCCAATCATCTTCTATGACTTTGGTCTCCACCAACACGCTTGAAGACTGTATCTCAACCTCAATTGGAAGCACTGCTTCACTCTTATAAACCAAAGAGTAAAGGGTTGCCCCAGTTGATGCATAGATAGAAGTTCTATAACCCCATAAAGCGAAAGGAAGCTTCTTGGCCCAATCCTTGTATGTCACTACCGTCTTGGCTAAAATGATTTTGATATTCTTGTTGGCTGCTTCTTCGGCCCTATTAGTCTGTGGTCGATATGGTGAAGACTTGTGATGCTCAATATTGTACAACTCCATGATCCTTCGGACCTCCCCCTCAAAGTTGGAACCATTGTTAGAAATAATCTCTTACAGTACTTCGAACTGGCAAATGATGTTGTTCTCTATGAATCGAGCCACATGTTTGGCCTTCAATATGGAATAGGAAGCTGCCTCTACCCACTTGGTGAAGTAATCAGTTGCAATTAGGATGTACTCATGCCCATTTGAAGCTTTAGGAACTATTCTTCCAATCACATCTATGCTCCATACTGATAAAGACCATAGAGAGGTCATACTGCATAGCTCACTAGGTGGCACATAGTTTAAGTTAGAATGGGTTTGGCAATCATGGAAACTCTTCGCAAAGTCCATGCAATCGAGTTTCCATCGTATTCCAATAGTACCCTGTTGGGTTAAGATAGATTGACCCTAGTTAATTAATTCAATTACTCAAGTTAATTAATTAAGTCAAATTACATGCAAATCATGGAGGCATAAACAAATCACCAAATAACTAATACGCAACGGAAAATAAATTAACACAGTGATTTGTTGACAAATAGAGAAAACCTTTCGCAAGGCAAAAACCCCACCAGGTGAATTTAAGGTCACCACTCCCAAGAATTCACTAGTCAATAATCAAATGGTTACAGGTATGAGGAATCTTACCACTACCCTGGCCTATCCCAATATACCAACCTATAGTTGAACCTTTGCTCCAATACCCAATTGGACTTGATCTTGTAGTAGTCTTCTTTCCTTTATTGCACAAATCTCCAATCTGTGACTAACTCCTTTGCACGAATCCCAGTACGTGATTAACTCCAGCAACTTAAATGATTGTTGTTAGCTGCAAAGTTCTTCACTTCATCAATAATGAAGATCAGGAAGCACTTGGTTACAAAACCCTAAGGCATACAAATGCAGTAGCTTCACACAGAATATATGAGTTCTAGGTCTCTATTTTCGTACTTGATGACTTTTAAAATAAGTCTTATATATGACTAGGGTTGTGAGAAAAGAAACACTAATCATCCAAGTCATTATAGGCCGAATTTCATATCTGAAAATTCTGAAATCGTAGATTTCGATAGATCGAGCTTGTGTCAAGCTTCTCCATTAAACTTCGATAGCAGCATCTATCAAGCTTCTGTCGAGACTTAATGAAACAGTCTTTTTTCACTTGTTTCTTGGATCAACCTTCATGTCTTTAATGATACTACTTGATATGTTTGAACAACATACTTTTTGATATATTAAACCCAACTTATGGCCAAAATGGGGATATACCCCTTTCGCTGAAACTTTCCAGCAAAATGCCCCCTGTCTGAAACTATTTAGGGATATGCCCCTGTTTTAAACTCAATTTTCTAAAAATCGAGTTTCAATAAAAAAACTCGATTTGGAAAAAATCGAGTTATAGGCAATCAAACTTCAAAAAAAAAAAAAAAAAAAAAAAAAATCCTGCATGGAACTCAAGTTCCATGCAGGATTTTTCAAACAACTCGATTTTCTAAAAATTGAGTTTCAAAGCAGGGGCATATCCCTAAATAGTTTTAGACAAGGGGCATTTTGCTGGTAAGTTTCGGCGAAAGGGGTATTTTGCCATTTTGGCCCCCAAATTAGATCTACCTAAATACAAGTAAAGTGCATTTTGTCAAAAGATTAGCCAATTACATAGAAAATATGATCCTAACATACCCAATCCTCAAGATCTTCTTTGCCAACATCCTCCCATTCATGTGAGGACCACAAATTCCTCAATGGATTTCTTTCATGACTCTCTCAACTTCTTCTTTCTTTAAACAACGAAGGTGTATCCCATCATAGGACCTCCTATAAAGTTGGCCTCCATAGAGAATGTATTGTATATTTGTATTGCCATCATTGTTGTGAAATTTTAAAGTACACACAAGTGTATGAACCGTACCGAAGTATAGTTTGACAAGAACGAGGTCAAACCCACAGGGACTTGTATGAACTTAAGAAAATTAATTAAAGCTTAACCAAATTAATTGTAATCTAGTTTAATAAAAATTGGCTGTTTTGAAATTAAATAAACTAAATAAGAAATTGATCTAAGCAAATATATTATATAAAGCAATAAAAAGATGTAAACAATCTAGAGAAAGGAATTCCAGTTTTGGAATTTGCCTTGTTAGTCATATCAACATATATTTATGATCATTAATTTTTCCCAACCACTACATGATAATCTAGAAATCAATCTCGCTATCATGGAAAATATTATCATTAAAACTTGTGTTTAAAAATCTAAAGCATGCTCTTCTTCGCTTCTTAGGTATAGAATCAAATTATCAATTGTATCCATAGCCAAACAAATCACAAAAGATATCCAATTTAAAATCAAAAAATTATAAAACCAAGCATTCATATCTAGAATCCTATCTTAGTCAATGGATGTGAAGCAAGGACAATTTAAATCATTAAAGAACAACTGTTGTAGGAAAAATCGAATCACATAAATAACACTGATAATCCTTAACAAGGTTTCATCCTCAACCTTAATTGAAAATTTAGCTAATCATAGTAATTGTAAAAAGACACAAAAACAAAATACTAAGCATTAAACTTGACAAATAAAATAAAGCTAGGGTGAAAGAGATAAGTCACCGTGCTAGAGAAAAGCAGGAAGCCACATGCGGCACTGCCTCTTGCTCTTGTTTCCTCTTTTTCACACTGCCTCTTGCTCCTATTTCCTCTTTTTCGCTCCAGCCCTCGCCATCCTCTTATTTTTCTGATTTGCTCTTATTTTTATATCCCACATGAACGCCGACCTAAAGCACTTAAAAGAGAGAAGCCGAAGTAGCCTCTATAGACTATAGCTCACTTTTTAGTGTTTCGGTGAAGGCCCATTGCATTACTAGCTATCTCAACAAATCCAACTTAAATACTTAGTGGGCTTCTTATATTCTTTCTTTATGCCTCACACCATTCTTTGCTTTATTCTTCTTTTAATTCATACAAGGCTGGATTTAAGTTGGCTTGAGTCAATTGGCCCAGCCTAAGCATTCAACTTTATTATAAATTGTTCTAGCATGGCCACGTCAATAACTTCTTTCTTTTCTTTCTCTTCCACTTCTGATTAGGCTTTATTCACATCTTAAAGGTCTTCAAGTCTGATTTGGGTTCAGCCCACCTGAATTAGAATCTATCATTTTGTCTCAAATAAAGTCCACTAGCATGTAAAGCCTTTATAACCTACAAAACATAGATAGATTATAATCAGTCACAAATTAACATAAAAATTAGGTTAAATATGCAAATATGAGGGTACTTTATTGTATATATTTCGTGCACATCAATCATCCTAACTGAACGACACTCCTTACTGGCTCCATTAGGATAAATTCCTAATTCTAGAAACTTCATGATGTCGTAATACCAAGGGACTCCGTACTCTTCTATGGCCAAGGTTGACAAATCTCCTTTTTCTTTGTGTACTGACTGATAACTTTGCTCGATTTCTAAGGGTCATGTCCATACTCCATCGGGTATTTCAAGGTGGCCAAGGCATTTGTAAACTGGTTTTAAGCTCTAGGGATGATAGTGTATTCGATTCTGTCGAAGGTTTTTGCCAACCCCTCCAAGTATTGTTGGTAAGGCTTTAAGTGTTCCTTTTTCACCTTCTATAACTTTTGTGCATGTGCTATGACCAAAGTCGAATCTCCAAAGACTTCAGCCTCCTTTACCCCTAGCTCTCATAGGGCTCCCATTCCAATAATACAAACCTCATATTCTGCCACATTGTTGGTTGCTTCAAAGTTCAACTTGATGGCCAAAGGTACATGAGATTCATCAGGGGTGATTAAGAGTAACCTTATCCCATTTCCATATTGGTTCATAGCTCCATCGAAATACATCTTCCATGCCCCTAGTTCGATATCTAAAATGTCCTCAACTAGGAAATCTTCTCTACCACTTTCTCCTTCTATAGGATTCTCAACACAAAAGTCTGGCACGGCACTTCCCTTGATGGTCTCTCTAGCCACATATTTCAAATCAAATTTTGCCAATAGGATCAACCATCTTGATAACCTTCCACTCAAGGCAGGCTTCTCGAATAAGTATTTCAACGGGTCCATCCTAACAACTACCCATACTTGAAATGGTAGGATGACTTGTCTCAATTTCTATACAACCCACACAAGAGCAAATCATGACTTCTCTATGGGTGTGTATCTAGTCTCACAGTTGTGGAACCTCTTGCTCAAGTAATATACAACTCTTTCATTCTTATCACCATCTTCTTGTGTTAACATGCTCTCTACTGCATCCTCTATGATTGAGAGATAGAGAAGCAAAGTCTTCCCAGGTTCTGGAGGTACCAAGATAGGCGGGTGGAGAAGATACTCTTTGATAAGCTCAAAAGAATTATGACATTCGTCATTCCATGTATGGGGTTCATTCTTCCTCAAAAGTTTGAAGATTGGTTCACAAGTGAATGTGAGTTTGGCGATGAATCGGCTAATGTATTGCAATCCGCCTAAGAATCCCCTTATCACCTTTTCACTTTTAGGTGGTGTCATGTCCAATATGGCTTTGATCTTCGATGGGTCAAATTCTATCCCCCTATCACTTACTAGGAAGCCTAGTAATTTTCACACAGTTACCCTAAAAGTACACTTCTGTGGGTTTAACCTCAGTCTATACTCCTTAATCCTCTCGAAGAACTTCCTCAAATTAATGATGTGACTTTCTCTATTCTTGGACTTCATAATCATGTCATCAACATATACCTCCACCTCGTTGTGCATCATGTCATGCAACAAGTCTATAGCCATCCTTTGGTAGGTTGCTCCCGCGTTCTTAAGCTCAAATGGCATCACCGTGTAACAATAGATCCCCCATTCAGTGGTAAAAGTAGTCTTGGTCATGTCTATAGGTGCCATTTTGATTTGGTTATATCCTAAGAAACCATCCATGAGAGACATCAAGGCACTACCAGCGGTGTTATCTATCGAGACATCTATGTAAGGTAAAGGGAAGTCATCCTTAGGGTAGGCTTTGTTTAGGTCTCTAAAGTCCACACACATCCTCACCTTCCCATCCTTCTTAGGTACAGGCACAACATTGGCTATCCATTTGGCTTGGTGTACGGGTCTGATGAACCCTAATTTCAACTGCTTGATGACTTCCTCTTTAATCTTAAGAAGTCATTCAGTTCTCATGCATCTCAATTTTTACTTGATGGGCACCATGTGAGAATAGTATCAATGTGATGTTGTGTTATCTCAGGATCAATACCAAGCATATCTTCGTAAGACCATGCAAGCACTTCTTGGAATTCAGCGATGAGTTCTTTGAGATCTTTTCTTTCTTGTTCATTCAGAGTTGAGCCAATTTTAATTAAGCATGGATTCTCATCATTGCCCAAATTAAGAGTTTCAAAAGTTGGTTCTATAGGTTCAATTTTCCTTTCCAATTGTTATTAATTTCATTTTGAAATTCATTAGAATTATTTAAGTGCAAAATTTCAATATTATGAGACATATCAGAATAAGCCAAATCAAAATTCATCTTATTAAAAATGTTGAAAAGTACATTGGAACTTGCATTACAAGACATCTTTCCCATGCTATTAGAAAACCCAACCCAAGTCCAATTGCTAAGTTGCCCATTGGTAGGCATGATGAATTCTATCTTTCCTTCCTTTAGGTGCCCTTGACATCTTCTTCACCTTCTCCCTCAAACAGAGTCGACCAATCCTTTTTTTCCCATGGCTTCGATACGCACAATGCCTTGAATAACTCATCGAGGCCTTCTTCTTGGTAAAAAAAGGTGCAATTTTCCTCTCCACATGACCAATTAAGCTCAATATCAATGTAGTAATATATATGGCTAAACTTGTCGTCATCTTCATCTTCATCCTTGTCTTGGGCCAAGACAAAGTACCGTTCAGCGTCGAGAGATGGGGCAGTGTCTTGTTTAATCAAAATGCGAGCAGGGATGACTTGGGTTGTTCCAACCGTCAAGGTCCAATCTGGCCAGTCATGATCTTCCTAAGATCCCGCGTCTCTTATTTCAGAAAAGTCATTGACATGAGCCCTTGTGAAGGTCCATGGCCCAGGAATATGCTTCAGTACCGGGAAAAGCAAACAGACCATTCCTTCAATCATCACATGGTCAACCTCCTCTTGAGTCATGTGATCAGACATCGTGCCACGTAGGAAATCTGGAAGAAGCCATCAAAAGTATAAAGGAATGTCCCCTAACAAAAGCTTCTTTTATTTAGATGTTCTTAGAAAGTCTTTAAGACCATTTTAATGAAGGCCCAATTACAAAATCACTCATTTTCCTCTCATGAACCTTGCCCCTTGTTTCATATGGGCTTGGTTCATTTATAATAAAGCTCTCATCTTACGCTCATGGGCTTTCATTAGAATGTGTTTAGAGATTTTCAACCTGTTGACTCAAACATGGGCCAACAATGTATTCATCACCTTTGGGCTCTTCCTTTCTCATATTCATTATCATCATTCTTTTTGAAGTAGCCTTCTAGCTTGAATATATTGTGGCCTTCCACTCAAAGCCCATGAATCTCTCATCATTTTGAGCCTTTACATGCAACAAGGAGGGCCAAGCTTAGGGAGATTCATACTGACTTTGTAGGATCTTGGATGCTAGGTCCATAGCATATTTGTTACCTTAGGCCCCATACTTTCTTTCTCAAGAGGCCTTTGAGTTTGGGCTTATGATAGCAAATAAACTATGATCCTATGAACCTTTCAAGTTAAAACATAACTTTTTATTTTGGGATAAACCTCTTATATATGAGAACTCTTTTTTCTTTTCATCCCATTACTTTAGGGTATGCCATAACTTTTGGACCCATCCTTTCAAATTTTACATCTTTTATTTGTCCCTTAGAATAAGGTGAACACAACATATATGGTTGAACAAACAAGAGATATAAAGGGTATCCTCTTTAGATAGGATCTAAGATCTCTCTAAGTGTGGGTAAGCTCCTTAAAGTTAAAGGGGTAGATCAATAGGTCACTCACAACTAAATGGGTCATAATTCCAACCTTAGGCCTAAATGGACCGTAATGGATCGATGGCAAACCATTAATGTACTCAAAGCCCATTATAGGCAATGGCACGGATTATGAGTTAGTGGGATAAATTTCGGAAAATTTTGGCCCGAACGGAGCCTCCACTTTCCCACTCATCACTAACCATGGAAAAAGGACAAAAGAACCAAGTGAAAGTGTGTACAAACAATATTAAACGAGCCTTTATCAAGATTAAGAAATGGAACACATTGGAATCAAACTCTCTATCCCCAACGGGGTCACCATTATGGGCGCAAGCGCTCGCGACGATGCATTTAGGGTTTCCCTAAGTCCGTGGGAAGTACGCCTTAGCCTAAGGTGGACCATGTCAGAAGGTGTAAATGGAGTCGCCACCTAGTTGAAGTCTAGGAACCATAAATATAATGCCCTTTGTGGAAGGACTGATCTTTACTAGAGCATTTGTTCAGAGTTTAGGTATGGGGATGGGAAGGTGTTAGGCACCTAACCCCACCCGACCCATGGGTCAGCTTCCACTCATTGTGTTTCAAGTCTTAATCTCATTAAAGGCACATTTAACACGTTATTCTAACTCACACACACACTAACATGCATCTAAAGCAATTAACATGGCATAATCATCCCCAAACCTAGCATTTTTCTATCATAGCATATAAGCATATATCTCAAAGGGCAGAAACATCACAAGGCAGATCAGGATAAGCATGTTATAGCATCTAAACATCAAAGCATGGGATTCAATCAAGCACAACATGTTCATCACCCATATCATATTCACCAACCAAATGCATGTTCATGTGATAATGCATAGCTTACCTCACTTACCTAACTGCATCACAACACCTATGCATCAATGCATGATCATATTCAAATGATGTTCATGGTATTTAAACAAATTAAAACCCTAATAAGCATAAAAGAGATAAAACAAAGCAAAGCAAAACAAAACAAGGTAAACATATGTATACAGGTATGAAAACTAGATTAAATAGAGGCTAAACATGTAGATAAAACAAAGGAAAAACCAACAGAAGGTGAATTAGAGTTTTTGGGCAATAGTATGCGAGCGCATTCATAGGGCATGTGTACGCAGCTCATCTGTATGCATACCATTGTTATTAATTCTGTTTCGGACCTCGTTTCGGTTTGTCTAGTGGAACGGAATATTTCGGTACCGGCCTATTTCGGCGTACCGTTTCAGGGTGTTTCGGGATTCCTAAAAATATATATATATATATATGTATGTATGTATATGAGCACACACATATACAACCTATTATTTATAATTTATTGTGTAAGTATTGTGAAAATATTATCAATATAACATTTTTCTAATAATCATTTTTTTTTTAAATAAATTAATATTAATATAAAGTTATAAACCATTGTAAGGAAAATAAAAATAACACCTCTGAGTCTCTGACATTTGCTTTTGAATTTTTTAACTTTTTTTGCCATTACCAAAGCCACTCACATGATGGGCTTAAAAGTTAAAGCTGAAATTTGAAATACTCTAGAGTCTAGAAGACACCAGACACTCAGACAATGGAAAATAAAAGAGCAAAACACCAGTCCCACTAACCAGTGGATACAAAACGGAGAAGAAGAAGAAGAAGACAAAGAAGAAGAAGAAGATGAAGAAGTGGGCTGGGATGCTGGGTTCATTCAGGTAAATGGTAGGCCGGTGTTGTTTGGACGTTACTGTTTTCCTTTTTTTTTTCTTTTTTTCTTTTTTTTAACTCAGAATCCCGTACCGGCCGAAATTTTCGTACCGGCCGAAATTGGCCGGAATTGGCCGGAACGGCCGAAACGGGCCGAAACACCCCGAAATCTGGCCCGAGGTGGAACGGGGGGGTTTCCGGTACCGGTCTTCATGCCGGCACGAAAAATTCCGTCCGTTCCGGCCGGAACGGAATGGAATTAATAACAATGATGCATACACATACTACGAGTATGTGTACGCATGCAAGCAGCATGCGCATGCATACATACCCTAAGAACCCTAGCCCAGAAACTACAGAACAGAAACACAAAAACAAAGAATTTAACAAGCTAACATGCTCAGAATAAAAACACAAAGCAAACCTAAACTAAACAAACATATTAAAGCAAACAAAACACATATATAAACATAAGATCATAAGAAAAGTAAAGAAAAGCGAAGAACCAAAGTTAAAAACTTTACCTCAACACTAGAATTGTCTAGAGCTTGATTTTGACCATTCCCCTCAGTCAGTCTATTCACAACCAAATCAAAGATGAGTTAGTAAACTTAGAACTCAAAAATTAAGACCAAAAAAGGTCCCATTCAAACAAAATTTGACTTGAGGATGTTTGTGAAAAATTCCCTCTTTAATTCACTATTTTCTAGTGAATCGTATGTGTTTTACTACTGGAATTCATCCTCTTTGAAAAAGTACTTTTTATGGCTATATATAGTTGAAAAATAGGGATTTGGGGCGGCTGCTAAATGATGTGAGATTAGTTCTAATCCTAGTTTAAATGCAGAAAACTTATCTTACATAGTTTCTGGATCCCTAGCATGTGCACGAATGCATGTGTTTGCGTACGCATGCTTCATGCATGCATACGCAGAGCTTGAGCATGCGTCCACATACGCATGTATGCATATACATGCCCTAGGGTTTCTGTGGTCTTTATTTTCCAAAAATAGTTTATTCAATCCAAAAATAAGTTATATTTTCCATAAGCACTTTCCTCAAGTCAATTTTCATCTAATTGGGCCCTAAATCAACCTTGGGCTTTGAAATTCTAACATCATTGGGAAACGGGGGCCTAAGTCATAAGGGGTTCAAAATGTGATGTCTACAAGGTGAGTTATGGAAGCTTAATAGAGCAAGGCTCAGGTGGGTAAAGTGTCAAATTTCAAACCACATATAAGTAACTTAAGTTCGGGCCAAACCATAGGTGGGTAAGTTGAAATTTGCCTTAATTTTAAATATAAGTTTAAATTGAAGTTAAATTTAAATCAAAAGATCTTGATATGAGTTGTCAAGATCAATAGTGGAGTAATTTAAACTTAGTGGTTGAGAATTTCAAGTACCACTCATCTAACAGTTGATTTATCTGTACTAGTATTTAAATACTCCTATAGCAGTTAGATAACTAATCACTAAGATTGAGTATTGTAAGAAGAAATATATATATATATATATATATATATATATATATATATATTTACATATGTTTTCTTTAAGGTTCGTTTGGTTGAGGAGATGGAAAAGTTCGAGAATAGAAAATTATGGAATGATGGAAAAATTGAAAGATAGAAAAGATTTAGTTTTCCCTCATTTGTGTTTGGTTGGAGGAGTAGAAAAGTTGAGAGATTGAAAACTTTTTTGTTTGGTTGAGAAGAAAAATGAGAGGATAGAAAATAAAGTTGGTATAAATTTACAATTACATCCTTATTAAATAAAACAAAACAAAAAATAACACATTTTTTTATCAAAAAATTTTGTACAAGCACTTCACTTTTTTTTTTAATTTATTAAAAAGGCAAATGACAAAAGGATCCAAAAATAATGAGAAAAGAAGAGAGGAAGAAATAAAAACAACAACAACAAGAAAGACAAAAATGTGAGATGAGCACCCAAAAAAAAAAACCAATACCAAAACCAACTAACAGTATAAATAAGAAGAAATGGAAAAAATTTATCCAAAAAAAATAAAAATAAAAAAGAAACAGAAAAACAAAAAGAATAAATAGACAAAAATTTGTCAGATGGGTGGGGGAAGAGCAATTTCATCCAACACACACTTTTCCCCTTTTCATTTTCTCCCCATTTTGGGAAGATTGAGTTTTGGTAGGCGTAAGTGAAAAAACTTTTGCGGAAGCAATATAAAACAAAAATCATACTTTTTCATTTAAAGATCGTTGTACCACACAACCATGGATTCTAAATAGAACAAAATTGCGTACCTCTCTTAGCAACCCAAGCGTGTTGCCTCCCAAGGTATTCACGTCTCTCTCTCTATTTCTTTTGAGTTTTCAGAAGACTGCAGTATCACACAATAGTTCTGATGGCCAACCACTAAATATGATATTATAAAATCTTATTTTATAGTAGACTTCTAAAACCCTAGAGAGAGATTGGACGTGGGATCCTTAGGGATCCTAATCTTCAGCCGTATGATTTTATCAATAACCTTTTTGAACGTTATTGACTTATCTAGAAACTCTTTCCAAAAATATTTCTTAATTTTCTCAATCATATCAAGAAAATATCTGAACTTCTACAGATTGCAATAATGTCCATCAACACATTGCAATTGACCCCTGAAGATTAGAGAATTACAAATGAGGTCCCATTTCATACAATTTTATATCTATGTCCTTCCACCATACTATATTCCCACAAGCCACTAGGACTGGATAAATATCACTGTCATGTCCCTAGCTTATGTGACCCTTAATTTCTTGATTTCATAATTTCTATTGGACTCTAAAATATCTTTAAAAACTCTTTAAATATATTTATATAATATTATATATATGAAAAACATTTGTGAAAAAATGTCACCGGCCGGTTTTGTTTTGAGTCCAACTTCAATATGAAAATCAACTGAATATACTATCTTCTTCAGAGACTGGTGGATTCATTGTTGAGCATTTATATATTTTACTCATTACACACATGATCCAACGTATCTGTATATAGCCTTTAAAATTGGCATCACCAGTTGACATTGTCAAAGTTATGTGCATAATAAATAAATATACACAAACCCCTCATGTTTGAGGACAATAGAAAAATTGTGATAGAACAACCTTTTAATTAACAATGATCACTCCATAAGGTGTCCTTGATCAGATCCAATTCAGTGTATGTACTTGTTACATTACACCCACTTGTTTGCTTAAAGTCACTACTTCAATGATGGAGTAAATCATCCTATCATATAGCAGCACAACAAGTGTAGGCTTCAGTGGTAATATTCAATTAATATACACAGCCTAGAACAATTTAATAATATATGAAAAATCATTACTCCCTATCTTTGGTTCCTTAACCATTAACATGATTTTTCCTACAGAGGTGACATCACATGTCACATTTAAACAATGAAATATACCTATAAAAGTTATGAATGTGAAAATAAAATTTTATCATCAAATAAAAATGCATAGTATTGTTTTTGAGGGCACATAATTCTAACAATAAGGAGAAAACAACTGGTCCCCACCATTTTTCTCTCTCCTTCCCCCTCCTAACCAAACACCCTTCCCACTCATTTTCTCTCATATTTTCCACTCCTCTTTTTCTATCCTCTCCAAAATCCACCCAACCATTGGCGGTGCATGCAAAACTATTCTGCTAAGGGATTTTAATTATTTATTATACTATGATTTCTCTCAACCAATGTTGGTTACTCTTGCTCTTGTTGCGTTGTCCCCCCGTGGGTGAGTTCTACCCCTATCTATACACAAATTCTTGGGTGAGTTCTACCTTAGCTTTGTTTAAGCTTTTATGGTATATTAATTTACAGCCACCCCTTTTCCCGCTAACTATCTTCTTTTCTTTTGGCACATTCTTTGACAAAAGAGACTTCAATTGCTTTCCCCATTCGGTAAATATGCTATCTATTATGCAAACTTTCAAATTTCAGTAGCCATCATTTTCTGATGAGGATTCCAAAGGGTTGATTGATGGAGAACGGTTATCCTATTCAACTAAGGTTCAACCTTAAAATTTTCTAAGCGTGTACCTTATGGTCCACTGTATTTTCTATACTCTTGGTTAAAGCACTTCCCAGCAAGGCTTTTTCCCAATAGGATCACAGCAAAATAACTAGAACCAAAGACTCCCTCCCCTCCACCAAGCCATAGCTCCCGAATTTAGTAAGTCCTCCTCTCCCTCTGGGTTTGGGATACAGCGGAGCAGAACCCATTCCTCCTTTCACACAGCTCAATATCCAAAATGGACTTAGTTTAGGTCTAATACATCCAGTGCACTGGACCCGGTCAGATAATGACACATGTCATCATCTCAACAGGTCCGGTACTACTATACACTAGACCTAACCCTGACCCATCCAAAATTCAGGTATTGCATTTAATGCTCCTGTACTCCCTCATGTTTTGCAGCTCTCCCTCTTTTTTCTTTTCATTTTTTCCTTTTCCTTTTCTATAGGAATGTTGAATGTTCGAGGACTCTACTGTTCTTATACACAACGCCTGTGACTCTTTGGGCTTATTTGAAATTCATGGACAATCCTGCAGGAGCTTTTCTTAGTGGGCTTCCTCTTTTTCAATGTGTTTTGAGTCTCTCGTGGGTCTGCTTTTCCTCTTTTCTTATGGGCTACGCGGTGAGAATTGTTTTCTTCGTTTTTTTTCTTGACCAGGCCTCTGTTAATTTTCTTATCTTTGCGTATTCCGCAGCGAGTCCTCCTCCTTTTTGATCACTAGGCCGATTCTTTACTCTCTTTCCCTGCTCTTTTGGGCTTTTACAACTGGGCTTGGGGTTTTGTTGGCTGGCCCATAATGTTAAAAAATGGGTACCAACAACCCATGTCTGCACTATAGACTACATCTTTACCAATCAAAATTAATCTTTTGTAAAATAATGCTCCAAGCACTGTTCTGCACTTGGAAGACACCAATTTACCCTTAATTGCATAATGACTGCGTCTGCATGTGATGTGAATTTACATGCCAATGTTCAATTATGGAACCCACGTGATTATCAAAGTAATTTTAGATTCCAGATTCCAGAAACTAAACAGAAAAGTGGTTTTTATTATTATTGTGGGGGCAAATTTTGTCAGTCAACAGTGGGCCTTGGGACCCGGATGAAGCCCAGCCATAGCGGGAAGCGAAAACAGGGTCGGAAGACTTTTAGCCCAATCCTGTTGGGCCGGGCCGGGCTTGTTTAAGGGTCGTCCGAGGAGGAGTGTCTCCTCGGACACACTAAATGGAAGTCCAGCGCGCGCCCTGTCCATGGTGAGGAATCATTCTAAATGGAAGGAAAATGCTAGACGGACAGGGAGCAACCACAACTGCCGCATTAAATGCAAGGAAGCTACTTTTCCAGCCGCATTAATGTGGATTGGACAGGAAAATAGTATTATCTCGGCCATTGCAACTCACAGAAAAAGGAGGAGGATGTCCTTTGGGACAGGCACTCAAGTAGAGGCCTAGATGGTTAACAAATGTAAGGTCATTATCAATTGAAGGAGGATATATAAGAGAAGAAAGTCCCCATAAGAAAAGGTGTGGAAAAAAGAAGGAAGAAAGACTTTCTAAAAACAGAGCAGAAGAAACACTAAAACAGCCCCACGGACTGTTATCTCATGAAACTTAACAAAACATTCCCACGTTCCATTTGTTGCATGGTTCACCAATAATCACGTTCACTCTGTCAAGACCTAGCTCTGAGACCCACTCTCTACAAATTCATTGTCGAGGGTCTTTTGGGCCAGAATCGCTTGCTTGCTGGGCCTGGGCCCCAAAAACCGCCCTTACAATTATTATTATTTATTTCTTAAACAAATATCAATTCTGGTTTGGCGGTGTTAGAATTGGTATTGGCTTCTTTTTCTTTTCTTTTTCTTTGTTTAACTCTTTTATGTGGGGTCTCCTTGCTGAAATAAAATTGGAGGTTGGGTGTTGACACAAATTGATTGATATTGTGCTATATTCCATAACATTTTCACAACAAATTTTAGATAATAAGTTTTTTTTTTTTTTTTTTGGGAAGCCGAAACCAACCAATTTTCATTAATTTAGAGCATTAGCATCCAAATACAAAGCATCCACCACAGGTGGGGGATCCTCCTCCAACCAAACAATATCATCATCAATTAATCTAGCCAAAGCATAAGCAACACTATTAGCAGTGCGCCTAACACAATTAATCGAAATGGATCTAAAGCCTGCAGCGAAGCACCAAATATCCTCATAAATTAATCCAAGCCGTGAAAGATTCAGTTGAGCCTGGGAAACCGTCTGCATCACCACCGCACTATCACCTTCCAAAATAATCTCCATGAAACCAGCGTCTATAGCAGACTCGAGGGCTTTACGACATGCCAACACTTCCACCTCTTCACTATCCCTTACAGCACTGCCCTTCGCAACAAGAGCAGCCATTACTTCACCCTTTTCATTTCTAATCACAGCCCCATAGCCCGAAGCAGTTCCCTCATCAAAGCAAGCACCATCAAAATTCAATTTGAACAAATTTCCTTGCGGAGGCTACCATATATGTTGCGGTGGAGACAGAATTGGAACTGATACACTCAACTGGTCTTATGCTTCTGTATACTCTCTCAAATACTCCAATGCTCACTGAGATAACCTTGAAGGATGCTGGAATACACCCTCGTGCATGGTTGTATTGTGTTGAGTCCATATCTGCCAACAAATGACCCAAAACAGATCCCATTCCTCCCTTGAAAGTTTCGACATTAAACCTGTAACCAACTACAGAAAATCAACCTGCTCAGTACCTGATTTTTGAAGTCAACGTAAACTCCCAGCCTAAACATCCTGTGCCACCCCACAGCCCCATAGCACATGTAAGACCGATTCAACCTTATTCTGACATACACAACATCGTGCCTCCTGCACTACCCTTCTGCGTGCCAGATTTCCCTGTGTAGGCAGAATATTCAGACATGCACGCCATGAAAAAATTTTAACCTTGTTAGGAACATTCGCCTACCAGATACGTGACCAGAGTGCCCCATTCGTTCTTTGCATCGATGTCTCCCCAAGGTTGCTCTCTTCCATCTGTAGCTGCTTTGCCACATAATACCTTGACTTCACTGTATAATTTCCCTTCTTTGAACAAGACCACACCATCACATCTTGCACCACCCGCCTGCTTAAAGGAACTTGGAGAATAGCTTCGCAATCAAATGGATGGAACATGGCAGTGATACGTTCTTTGTCCCACTGGTGATTCGGCCAATCAATTAAATCCGAGACCCTCCACTCCCAAATCTCCTCCTTCAGTTGAAAAAGAATTTTTTTTTGTTGGTTGATTAGGCAACCAGCAATCCTTTAAAACCCGAATAGAAGCCCCATCACCCACTCTCCAGTAGCATCCTTTCTTCAAAATTGGTTGAGCCGCTATCAAACTCTTCCAAACATAGGAACTATTTTGACAATCCTTCACCTCAAGGAAATCACACCTCAGAAAATATTTTGCTTTGAAACAACTATACAAAAGAGAGTTTTTATCCTGCAATAACCGCCAACCCTGTTTTGCTAGCATAACTAAATTAAATGATCGTAGATCTCTGAAACCCACTCCACCCTCTTTCTTTGACAATGTTAAAAAACTCCAATTTTTCCAGTGTATTTTCCTCTCCTCCCCAATTTGTCCCCACCAAAATCTAGCACACATAGCGTCCAACTCATCACATAATTTCCCAGGTAGCTGAAAAACCCCCATTGAATACATAGGAATGGATTAAGCCACTACTTTTTATGAGAACCTCCATGCCAGCCCAAGAAAGCAACTTCCCCTTCCAACCTTGCATCTTTTTCCAAACTCGTTCCTTAATGAAAGCAAAAGTATCATATTTCCTTCTTCCTATCAAAGTAGGTAGCCCCAGGTAAGCATCAAACTTCTCCACTTCCTTTACCTTTAATTTGTCAATTATCCATGCTTTTTGTTCCACATACACATTACTACTGAAATAGGCAGAAGACTTCTCCAGATTTATGCATTGGCCAGAAGTTTCAGCATATAGTTGTAAAGTATCAGAAACAACCTGCACTTCATTTTTATTAGCTTGACAAAAAATCAAAGAATCATCAGCAAAGAGTAGATTAGTTACAGATGGGGCACTTCTACATACAGCCACTCCATGCAACCTCCCTTCAAATTCGGCCTTAGCAAGGAGCGACGTAAATCCTTCAGCATATATCAGAAACAAGTAATGGGGCAAAGGATCACCTTGTCGTATACCCCTAGTAGGCACAATATTCCCATACGCTTTGCCATTAATTCCGACTGAAAAGGAGGGTGTAGAGACACAACTCATAACCCTATCCACCCAAACCTCCGAAAACCCCAATTTAATCATCATGCCTTTAAGAAATCCTCATTCCACCCTATCATAGGCCTTATTGACATCCAATTTAAGAGCTAAAGCCCCCTTCTTCCCCTTTTTCTAATATGCATGGCATGCAAAGTCTCATAGGCTACTAACACGTTATCAGTAATAAGGCATCCAGGTACAAAAACACTTTGAGTAGGAGAAATTATCTGTGGCAATATCAACTTCAGCCTATTCGCCAAGACTTTTGAGATAATTTTATATATCACATTACATAGACTAATAGGTCTAAAATCTGACATTTTTTCCGATTTCTTTACTTTAGGAATCAAAACAATATGAGTATAATTAATATCTGGCACCATATGACCAGTATGGAAAAAATCTAACACAACATCAGTCACCTCATTACCAACAATATGCCAAAATTTTTGATAAAAAAGTGCATTCATACCATCGGGTCCAAGAGCCTTTGTTGATCCCATATGGAACAACGCTGCTTTCACTTCTTCACTGCTATACAGCCTGGACAACACCTCCAACATATCATCAGTTATTTTTCTGTTAACTGTATTAAGGCATTCCTCCATTCTGTCACAAGTACTTGCTTTAAAAATATTCATGAAATACTCTGATGCCACCTCCACCACTTCATCCACTTCCTCCACCCACACCCCATTAGCATTCTTGATTCCCTCAATAAGGTTCCTTCGCCTTCGTTGGGACGCCTTGGAATGAAAAATTTAGTATTGCTGTCCCCATACTTTAACTATGACACTCGAGACCTCTAACGCCAAAAAATCTCTTGCTTAAGCATTAAATCATCCAACTGTTTACTCACATCAAGAAATTCCCTTCTGCTATCTTCGGTCATCTCCTCTGCATTCAGCACTTCCAATTTCTTTTGTAATCTTTTAATTTCCTCCGTTTCAGGTTTAGTCTTTGAAGAACCCCACGCATTCAAATCAGCCCCACAACCTTGGATTCGATCCATAACACCCCTCAAACCCAGACTGCCCTGCCCACCTTTTGTCCACGCCTCATGCACAACTTCCTCACAATCATCCCATAACAACCAACTCTCCTCAAACTTAAAACCACCAGCCCCCCTTCCCCTAAGCCGCTTATCATTCATAGTTCTCAACAAAATAGGAATATGATCAGAAGCATGGCTGAACAAGTGAGACGCCGAATTGGCAGGGAACTTTTCAATCCAATCTTTGTCAACAACAGCTCTATCTAAACATTGTTTTGTGTGGGCTGATCTTGGCCACCGGTTTGTCCAAGTAAATTTATGCCCAATAAAACCCAAATCTGTCAATTCACAATTCTCCAAAGCAACTCGAAAATCCTCCATCTAATTATGATAAGGTGCATTAACACTTTGTTTTTCCGATGCGTGAAGTATGGCATTGAAATCCCCGATACAACACCATGGACCCTCAACAAAAGACTTTAAATGAGATAAAAGTGCCCACGGCTTCCGCTTTTCATTTGCCTCTAGCCATCCATAAAACCCTGTGAGATACCACACAAAACCATCCTTCTCCACAACCTTAGCCAAAATATGGTTATCAGTAGAATTAATAACATTTAAAGTCACCTCCTCCTTCCAAAGCAAAGCCAACCCTCCACCCAAATTAGGCTTTTTCACTATTAATTTATTTTTAAAAGGTATATCACCACAGTGCTTCTCAAATCCACTTCGATCCAACCTTGTTTCCATTAAGAAGCAGACATCAGGAGCTTGTTCCCTCACTAATTTGTGAAGGCTTTGAACTGTCCAAAGGTTCCCAAGCCCTTGGCAGTTCCAACTTAACAACCTCATTGCTCTCGGCAAGGGTGTTGCAACACCCCCACCACTTCAGTCATGGTTAAGTCCTCACAAACCTTCCCTTTTTTCCCAATATTCTTTTCTGCCTTTGCCTCCCCATCAACTCCCATAGTCAGGTTATTTCTTTTTCCCAAAATGGATTTAGCTCTCTCTTTTAATACTCCCACAAGCCCAACCTCCATGCGAACTAGTCTGGTCAATGTAAAAGGCTTTCTAATTTTATTCGGCCCAACCCCAACATTACTGATTTGCACGTGCTCTACATGAATTATTGGCGCCACCTCAGACCTATCGTGAAGGCATGGTTTCTGCCCTCCTAACATCAAGGAACCAGAATCTCCACCTCCCTCATCCACGCCTCCACTCCCTTGATTCTCGGCTATGTTCCCACTGTCAACCCAATCTTCTCCCACAGTTCCAGTAGCACCCCCCTCTCCCTCCATAATCATTTTGGAGTGTTTATTCCCTTCCCCACCATCGCCGGCTCCCACCTCCGCCATATTTTGTGAATCAAACTGGCCCTTACTATCACCTTTCTTTCCCTCATGCTCAGCATCCTTTGTAACTTCCCTCCTCTGTGGTGATCTCATTCTACCCCCCGAAGCCTTCAACCAATCTCCATAACCGCATTCAACCTCAGTCCCAGATTTTGTTTTGCTAAAATACTAAGCACAAAACCGTAGTTCATGCCCAAGCAGTCCACAGTAATGGCACAATATAGGCAATCGCTCATACTTAAAATCCACTCAATATTTCTTCCCATCCAAACTTGCCAAGAAAGCCCTGCAACGTATCTCTTTTTCTAGCGGATTAATTCTAATTTGAATCCACTATTGAAATTATTTTTTTACCCACCAGTAATAACTAGTAACAACTTGTCATTTAAAATTTATTGTAAAAATGTTGAGGACATAATATTTCTTTCGATAATTTTACTTGTGAAAAGTTCTAATCATAATTAATCATCTAATCTAGATAATAAAATCCAATTATTTTCCAAAATGAAAATACTACGTGGGTTCTAATGCAATTTGAGTGACGACCAGCATTCATTGGGCTTTATAAAAACCCATCTAAAAGTCTTATCCATTCTGGACCCGATTAAAGATCTTCAAGTCATCCTCCTTTCTACTTTTAGACTTCTAGTTACGGTAAAGAATAAAAACAGACCAATCCAGTCAACTGACTTATTATTAGGCGCCAAGTTGGACCAAATTGACCCATGAATAATAAATGTCATTTTTGGGTTGTCCAAGTCCAACTAACTTTAGGCACTTAATACAAATCCATTCACATTAATAGCAGTGCACTAATATTAATCATAATATAATTAGTGTTTTTTTTTTTTTTAAGAAACAAAGGAATAGTTAAACACACACTTAGTTACAAGCTCAAACACGTTATTAAACTCAAAGTACACTATAAAATGATTTAACTCTTATACAAGAATGGTGGAAGTTACTAATTATTAATTATTAAGAGCTTGTCACCTCAGAGTTATTGTACTTATAGATGTTACTTTATATAAATATTTTTACAACAAATTTTAAGTTGTAAGATGATATTGATAAATAAAAAAATAATATAAATAATACGGTGAAGATTAAAACGAATAACAGCTGGCACACTTAGGATTTACTTAGAAAAGTATAGTAGCATTATTCATTCAATAATATAATAATAATAAACAATGACATGTCACGGAAAAACAACCAATCATAAATGCGTGTTGCGTCACTCTTCTATTTGTAATAAAATTGGAAGCGCCGCTCAATCTCCGAGAAACACTAACCCTGGGAACTCACATTTTTGTGTTCTGAAAAAACAGAGACAGAGACAGAGAGAGAGGCTTTGGTCGTGTTGTTGTGTCGGCATGGACAATGTTCTTCATAAGCTTCGGAAACTGGATGCGTATCCTAAAATCAATGAAGATTTTTACAGCCGTACTTTCTCCGGTGGCCTTATAACTCTCGTCTCCTTCATTGTCATCTTCTTACTGTTCTTCTCCGAGCTCAGTATGCTTCTCTCTCTCAAGATTTATTTATTTATTTATTTGAAGCTGTGTGAATTTTGATATTGTGTATATATATATATAGGGGGTGAAACAATCTCTTGTTTTCAAGTTATGGGTTTTAGAAAGTGAAAAAAAGTCAATGTTGTTTTGGGGTCTTGGAAGCTCAATTCTGTTTGGAGACTCACACTTTTTATGTACTGCCATTATGTCAATGCAAAATTTTATTACTATATTTTTTGTATACTAGCTATCAATCCTTTTCACTTTGTTCCACTAATTCTCACAAGTTTTTCATTTCTTTTTTTTTTTACTACTACTATTTTCATACATGTGAATTCAAAAAATGACTTGGGCTTCTAGTGATTGTTCTCTAATTTTGGATTTTTAGACTAATGATTGAATTCTGGCTCTTATCATGATCATGATTATGCTGTTAATACCGTACTAGAGAACATCTGAGTTTGTACATTAGAATGGGGTGTCTTGTTACAGTTTATATTATTATGCACAAAGCAGTTGTAAATGCCTTCTTTTTGAGAGAAACTTTTGTTACAAAATACTTTGCCTACTTGAACTTACATAGGAATAGGATGATTAGTGACAATTATGGTTTAGATGTGTACTTTGGAAACTATAAATAATCATAGTTATCAAAACCAAATTTCACCAGTTTTTGAGCTGATAGGATTGTACCAATTATAGGATTTGTTTTGAAACTGACATAGTGCTGTACCAATTTATTTTGAATGGTAATGTTCTACTGGCAAATACTGCATATCTTCTGCATATGGCTTTTGCTTTGATTTTTAAAGTTGCATTTTTAATCAATCAGTTAAGTGTGCTTGCAGGATTATACCTGCACACTGTTTCCGAATCAAAGCTTGTGGTTGATACTTCAAGAGGAGAAACCCTTCATATCAATGTAATCTTCCTTTTTTCTTGCATTAAAAATGTTAATTACCTCTTCATTTTCTAATCATAATCTGTAAATTCTAATATGACACATGCTATCCCAGTGTAGCATTTGAATCTTTGCAGGTTCTAGTGGTTGTTAATTTTGTGAATCACATTTTTATGTGTTCCAATGCTCAAATCTTTACTTGCATCAAAGCTTTGAGACTTTTCATTTGTAATAGTTCTTCAAGTGTGAAATATCATTGATCGTCATTTTCAATTTTTAATTTTGAGTGAGATTAATTGTGCTTGTTTAATGCTGGTATTCAAGTGCGAATACCAGCCTGGATTCTTGCCTTATTTCAGTTTGAACAGTTATTATTCATGCTTGATTTATTTATGCCCTATTTCTGTTTGAAAGTGCAGTTTGATGTCACCTTTCCAGCTGTTCCATGTTCATTACTCAGTCTTGATGCCATGGACATAAGTGGAGAGCAACACCTTGATATAGTATGTACTGCAAGCAGTGTCTTCTTATTGATTAATTTTTAGCCTTAATAATACTAGTTGTATAATAATGGAGACATGCCTAGCATTTGAAAATTTGAATACTTACACCATTTCTTTCTTATTGAATCTGACAAGTGCTCCTGAATTTGATATTTGTTTGCTCTTGCTAATTTAGGGTGTATGATGCATTGTTTTACTTGCAGAGACATGATATTTTCAAGAAAAGAATCGATGCTCATAGTAATGTAATAGAAGTTAAGCAGGATGGGATTGGTGCACCAAAGGTTAGTAAGAAAACAATTCTGTGGCACACTTCTTCAGTAAGCATTTTTTTTTTAAACATATCTTGTATCGGATGGATACCAATATATATACACACAACTCAAGCATCCAAATAAGAATGAATCCGTGATTGAATTGGCTGCACAAGAAAGTGCTTTGATACTTGCTGAATGAGTTACTTCCATAGTGGATTATAGATTTAAGTAAGAGGTGGGCCTATTGTAGTAAGAACCGTGGTATATGTTGTTTAGTCAGGAAATGGTTTGAAGGATTAGTTTCAAACCTATTGTTCTGTTAGGCTTGTCTATGGATGACATGGTGCCTGCTTATTTTGCTACAAATTGGGGAACCATAACAGATTGGCTTTGGATTGGCAGTTGTTATCATATTAAGTAGGAATACAGTTCGAATTTTGTTATCCTTTTTTCTGATGCTCTGTTTATTTATTTTCATGATTTAAGCTAAGGATGAAATTTCTCTTTGCTTTGATGATTTTCTCTCAACACAATAGTTCATTGGAAAAAGATAAAATCCTTAGCCTTCTCTGCTTGTGTTTTCTTTCCATCTCTTTATTCTTATCTTCACCCTTTCCCTAATGCAGATTGAGAAGCCCTTACAGAAACATGGTGGCAGGCTTGAACACAATGAAGAATATTGTGGCTCTTGTTTTGGTGCAGAAACGGTACATTTGATTATCTGGTATCCCTAATGTTGCTAGATTATCTTTTAATAATTTTAGAACATGCAAAAGTACTATATATTAGATACCAATGTGGACCGTCAAACCAATTTACTAGAAACTGCCTTACGATTAGAGATGTTGTCATGGGTATGAAATGGCAAATATTTTAGTTGGGAATACCCTTTTCAGCTTCATCAGGCTGATTTCCCTCCCTTCCTGCCATTCCTCCTTTTCAAATTGATCAAAATCAGTTTTTTTTTTTTTTAATAGATGTTTCAATCTACAAGAATTTACCAACCCCCACCCCCACCCCCCTCCCCCTTTTTTCTATAAAGGACAAATAAATCTCTCCTTTGTCCTGCATCTGCTGCTCATGGAAAACCCATTTGTTGGCTTTTAAATCTATAATATAAATTATTTGTATTAGATGCATTTCGTTAACTTATTTTCCTTGACCCCCATCATAGTTTTTCCTTTCATCTCCCTAAGAATTTTATTTTAAATGCTTTATCTAACAATTTATATTCTTCTAATTTCTCCATGTGCTCAAACTTTTTTATCTATAGGCTTGAACATACTCAGTTAGACATGTTGTGGACTTGAATTTTCTTTCTGATGAAGTAGGGTTAGCTTGCAGCATTCCTATCTATGACATGATTTTGAAGGAGTTAGGTCAGCTTGATGTCCCTTCGTTTCCATCTGCTATTCTAGAACACTTGGCATGCTAAAATGGAAGTATGTTGGATAGTGAACCTTTTGTATGCACCATTTGTACTTAGGGATTCTCCTCTTTCAATAAAATTTCTTTTTACTTATAAAAATAATATAAATAAATAAGTACATTTGAAATAAATGAGCTCTTTGGTGACTCACCCAATAAAATATTTGTTAGATTTCAAAATCAGGAGTGAGTTTTTATCTGAAATCAAATTCTGTTTAAATGTATTTTAAGTTTTAAGATTACGTATGATGTGAGTCCAGGTGCCTTTTTATTTTTAATAAATGTCCCTTGTTGATGAGGATGGCGCTTGTCCCTTATCTGTGGCAATATGTTGTACTTTCTTGTTCAACTTGGTCCCTCTGCATATTGTAAAATTTACAAAAGTACTGGAGCTAATTGTCAAAAATCAAATGGCCAAAAGGTTTAGAGACAACTGTGAGGTGGTTGGCCCTTGGATCTGGATCTTTTGGTCCTGGTGCATACGGTATAATGTTTTGAAGGGTCATATGTGATGATAAAAGTTTTCCTATAAACTGCGCATGTTGAGTCTCAAAGCCATATTTGCATTTAAAATTCACTCATTAATAGATCACCGGCACCAAAAGAGATAAGATTAGGGTTTTATTTCAAAGGAAATATTACACTATTTGATATTGATCTTGCAGTTAGGGAAACTTATTGCACTGGGGTTCTAAAATTTCTTAGGACTGGTCTGCTGTTGATTTTAGCTTTGTTGTATGTGAACACTGAAATTGTGCAAAGGGGACAGAGAAAAGATATGCAGAAATTGAATTGCAGTGTTTATAATATATTTAATATCCTGGGCTGCCTCTCTTTTTTCCCTGGTAGCTCTGCTCCTTGGCTGATTTGTATCAGAGAACCAAAACTTACTCTATAAATATAAATAAATATATATATATATATATATATATATATATATATATATAACATTCTACAAAAGTTATGTTCTTTCTGTAATTGTTCTGTAGTTTTCTAAATCTCACACTCTCTCTCTTTCTCGCAGTCGGATGATCACTGCTGTAATTCATGTGAAGAAGTTCGTGATGCATATAGGAAAAAAGGTTGGGCACTAACGAATATGGATCTGATAGACCAGGTTAGTCAGTTTATAATACTATTTTTTAGAGAATGTCATCAGTTCATACACGCATTAAGTTTCTTGGATTACTATGTAAAAACTAAGGGCACGTTTGGTAGACTGTAATAGACACTGTAATGTAATAGATATTCCTATGGCATAACTATTCGGTTGTTTGGTTATGTTTTTATTACAATAAATAGTTATTCCTTATGAATAGCTATTCTTCAAAATGAGGAATAATTATTCTTTATCAAAAGTGCTGAATATCTATTCCTTCACCTTATGTAATAACTTTTAAAAAAAATTTCCTAAAAAGCCATTAGTTGCCACATCTTCAAAAGGAAAAAAAATAAATTTTTCTTCTTATTAATTATTAGCTCTATTTTGAACACCCTAAAATAAGTGTATTTTAGGAAATTTGACTTAAAAATGATTTAATTATACTTTCTTTTTATACTCTACTAAATTGTGGATGCATATTCAGGATTCTATTTCTAAATGGTCATCAAATTAATGAATAGTAATACTTATTACATTCCAACTTAATGTACTCCTTGTAATACTTATTCCTATTCCCATGTATTAATCATTACAGTATACCAAACGTGCCCTAAGGTAATCAACATTGAACATCTAGTATTAGTTGAGCATTTTTTTGTTGGTAAGGCATATAGATACCAAATGGGTTTTGAACCCACAAACTCATCGTCCATCTTGTTCTTATAAGGAGATGACAAAATGCTGTTTGGTATACGAGTTGAGCACATTGAACTAGAGATTTTATTACTGAATTAGATTAGTTATTTGTATTGCTTCTGAACCTTGAGGTAAATATTTGTGGGTTGGAGAACTTTTTTGACCAGAGAAATCAATATGATTAATTTTTTGTGATAAGTAAAGACGTCTTATTCAAAGAAAAGATTACTTCATGTTCACAATGATGAACACAACATAACCTAAAAGAATTACAAAAGGATTATGTACAAAAGTGAAATGACTCCTTGTATTTGGGGTTGTACGAATTGTATTTCTTTATCTGATTTTTTAGTCTCTAGTTCATTTAGCTCATGATTATATTGTATCTGTTTCTTGTTCAGAGTGTTCACTATTGTGAACATGATGTTCAATTTTTTCAATAAAAGTCTTATTACCTATCAAAAAAAAAGACTTCTTGAAATCTACCCTCCATGGTTAATACCCATTAGATCCCAAAGGCTCTAAATACTACACTCCATAAAGCATATGCAAATTCACAATAGAGCAGCACATGGTCCACTGTCTTCCTATTGCACTGGCACATACTCTAACCAACCAAAGAGAAGCCTTGTTTGATAATATTATCACAAGTTAAAATCTTTCTTTAGGTTGCTGTCTAAACAAAGAACAAAACCCTCTTCAGGACCTTAAACGTGCCAAATACTCTTCCAAGGGAAAGAATTAGCCTTTCTACCTCAAATAGTGACGTAGGACAACCACACTATTTCAATGGGACAATTAAACAACAATATAACAAAGGATAAACCCTAAGAGTCAGCATCTAAGGGTTGCTTGGAGTCAACACCAAGCAAAACTGGAGTCGGCACCAATGTAAAAGAAACACACGTTTTTTATAATTCCCAAAAGCTGTCTTACAATAATCAGAAAAAGTGCTTAAATAACAAACAATAAGATGCATAAAAATTTAAAAATAAAAAATAAAAAAAAAAAACCCTAATTATTAAATGCTCGGGCTTGCTTAATCTTCAAGCCCAATTACTAGCAGACTCCATCCATAAGGCCACAGGTTAGGCTATCTTCTTTTTGCTATTCCTCCCATACATGTATATAATTGGAGGCTTATACCTTGTGTCCGCACCAACTCCTCCCGGGTGAGAAGAACTCGACCCCGTCGAGTGGAAATCTGAAGAGCTCTGATAGTACTCAAGCAAGTCAAGATCTAGTCGATGTAGCTCATCTCAAGTAATCCATGTGCAATCAAAATCTGGTCACCCTCGCCAACAAACTAGGAAACGATGAACTCCTCCATCCCTAGTAGAAACAATCTGTTCATCTAAAATAGCATCAATAAGTTCTTTATGTGCATAGGGCAAATTTAAGGGTAAAGGGGTAGGGATAGGGGCATCAATAGGATCAAGCAAAGGCTCATTAAAAGGGGTATCAGGAATAATTGTGGGGCTTTTACAAGCAACTAGATCCTCTATATTAAAGGAGGAGCTAATACCAAATCATGAGGAAGGTCAATGACATATGCATTTGGGCCCATTCGTTTCCATACCTTGAATGGTCCGGCACTACGAGCCTGCAATTTCTTAACGGTCCCAGAGGGAAACTGTTCAGGTCAAATCCGAATTATGACATAATCTCCTACCTGAAACTCTGCATGACGTCGACGAGTGTCAGCATGAATTTTATATTGAGAATTACGTACCTGAATTTTTTTGCAAATCTCATTATGCAAATCATGAATATGTCATGCAAATGCCTCAGCAGATTCAAAAATTCTAACATGTGGGGACATGTGCAAAAGACCTAAGGGCTTCCTAGGTGTATACCCATGCACAACCTCAAAAGGACTAGTGCCTATGGACCTATTGACAAAGCTATTGTATGCAAGTTGGGCTGTAGGAAGAATTGAATCCCAATTCCGATTGGCTTCACCCACTAGACACCGAAGGAGGTTGCCTATACTGCGATTAACCACCTTAGTTTGACCATCAATTTGAGGATGAAATGCAGTGGAAATTTTCAATTTGGTACCTACTAAATGTCACAAAGTCTTCCAAAAATAACTCATGAAGTGAACATCCCTATCAAACACTATGGTTTCGGGAAGACCATAAAGTTTGACAATCTCATCAAAGTAGAGCTTTGCAATCTTAGAAGCATCAGAGGTCTTAGAACATGGTAGGAAATGAGCCATCTTAGAGAAGTGATCAACAACTACTAGATCATGCTTCCTTAAGGTGCGGGGCAATTCTAACACAAAGTCCATACTCACATCCTGCCACAGGTGATCTGGCACAAGTAGAGGTGTATACAAGCCAGTGTTTTGCTTGCGATGTTTGGCTAGTTGACATGTACGACACTGACCAACTATCTTGGCAATGCCCCTCTTAAAAACAGGCCAATAGAATTGACATTCCACTTCCTCAATTGTTTTGTCTCGGCCAAAATGACCTGCAAGGCCTCCTGCATGCCTCATCAGAAAAATGAACATCAATTCACCCACTCCCTCTCAATCTCCATCTCATCTTATCAGCTCGCTCCCTCCTGGGGATATTTGAGTAGTAAAGATCTAAAAAAAAGTGACTCCAATTCCCAATTATGGAAACCTCTACAAAAACATTCCAACTCTATCCCAACCCATCTAAGTGAATTTCCATGACTGAATGAACTGAGGCACCCCATCTAAGTGGCTTTATTGGCATGAGATTTCCTTTTGTACCTTTTGGTGGGGGGGGGGGAAGGTTGCCTTAAGTCAATGCTCTATTTTCTCTGATACTTTATTTGAGTGATGAGAAATGAGATATGGGAATTGTGTTTGAGTGATGAGAAATGAGTGAGAACTGAGTTTTGAGCAAACCAAACAGGCTCTTATGTGCCAGTCTTAGTGGGAGAGTTAATTTATCAATTGCTACTTCATTGCATGTTTCCCAAGGACATATGGTCTCTTCTTCTTCTTTTTGCAATCTTTGGGGTTAAATGAGTGATACCTCCGAAGGTGGTTGCAGTGTTTCTTTGTTAGCAAGGGATGATTGGAAGGCAAAAATTGTGCAACTAGATGCATTTGTTGATGGGTTGGATAGAGAGAAATAATCATTCCTTCAATTGCATTGAGTTATCTACTCTTGAGTGAAATCCATATTTCTTCATAAATTTGTATGAGTGGTCTAATGCGATTGGCATCGTATCTTCCTTTCCTTTTTAGTTTCCTTAATGGTTTTCAATAAAAATTGTATACTTCCATTTTTAATTTTTTTTCAGTTTACTTATTAAAAGACTTCATGGAAGCTAGGGTAGGAATGTACACGGTTCAACTTGGGATAAGTTCAGTTCAGGGTATTTTTCAACCTAACATGATCGTTAAGTTCGGTTTAAGTTATTTTTCAACCTAACATGATCTCCTTGAGTTGAGAAATTTTTGACCCAACAATGAAGGGGAATATTCACGAAATTTCCAAATCTGTGAAATGCAAAAAATAAAGAAAAATATGTGCCAAATAAAACAATCACACAAGACAATATTTACGCGGTTCGGCAATTTGCCTACCTCCATGAAGTTGCAGGGATTTCACTATTCTCAAGGAAAAATACAAAATGCGGCAATACAATTTTTTCTTTAAAAACAACATAAAACCCTAATCTCCAAAACAATAGTTTTTCTATCCTGTGCACAGAATTCACAATGCGCTACAAAACGGGCCAATAGCTTGGGCCTATCAACCCAAGCCTCTGTTCCGTGGACTAAGTCTCAGAAATCTCCATTAAAAACCGTAACAATATTATTTCAGATCTGATCATAATTCGAATCAAATACAACTAGGCTCCACAAAGCCCAACACACAACCCGTAGGATCAAGTTGAGTCAAGCTGGCACCATTTTGTTAGGTCCAATAAAAAATTGTGTTTTCAATTTGTTGGTATTTTGTTTGATTGGTCTCCCTCTTGTGGACTCATGAATAGAGATTCCATTCCAATGTTTATTGAGTCTCTATCTCTTTGTACATAATCATTTAGTATTTTTTGGAATATTTAGGTTTTCTTCATGCCTTCTTTGCATGAAGTACTCTCTTTTCAATAAAATTTAAATAACCTATCAAAAATAAAAACAACTTAAACAATTGAGCCTAATATTTCAGTTTCATAAATAAGTATCAAAATATCAAAATAAATCAAACTAACAAAGTTGAACTAAGTCTGAAAATCCAAAATAAATCTAACTCAAATTTAAAATACTTTAAATGAAAAATAAATAAAACTATTAATAGCATGGATTAGGATTGGGTTGAAACTCTTGCCTACCTAGACCTGGCCCAACCTAAGATTCAAAAAATATTTAGAACCAAATACAACCCATCAATTTACGAAGAACCAACTTGAGGCATTAGGTTTGGTTCATTGGGCTGGTGAGTTGAATACATGACCCTAGCTAGGGGTATGGAGTAAGGAATGTGCAAGGAGTCGTTATTTTAGACATTGGAATGGCATGAAATCTAGTATGAAAGAATCTATCATTGATGAACATGTTTTTTTAGAGACACACTTAATTACCTTCAAACATGGGACAAATGTTAGATGCATTTCATTATTACTCGGAAAAGTTGATAGAAAGTGCTATGAAATTGCAAGATGATACTAAGAGAGGAGCATAACCACTGAACATAGGTTGGTGGTGCTAATTTGAATTAGAAATGGAAAAGAATAGGTATTAAAGATATTTATGAAACTGCAATAACTAGTGCAAGAACAATTGTAGGCTTCACAAGTTCATTTTCTATCACAATAGATTTGCATCAAGAATCAACTTTAAGTACATATCTCTTTGCACTAGTTATGATTGAACTTATTAGACTGATTGAAAATGAAGTTTCTTGGTGTATCTTTGCAATTGATATAGTCTTATTGAATGAAACTAGATGTGGGAGTTGACGCCAAGTTGGAAATTTGGAGGGATGTTTTAGAATTTAAGTGTCTTAGTTTAAGTAGGTCTGAGACATGGTACATGGAGTGTAAGTATAGTCTAAGGAGAAATAGATATTGAGAGGTTGTAAGAGTTGATGGTTAAGAGATACCAAAGAGTGAGTACTTTTGATATCTTGGATTAATAATTCTTAAAGTGGGAGAGATCAAATAGATTTGAATCATAGAATAAGAGTATGGTGGATTAAGTGGAGAAATGCATCCGGAGTATGATGTGATCCCAGAATATCTATTAAGTTAAATGCAAAATTTTACGAGATTGTTATAAGACCGAATATGCTATATGGTACTGAATGTTCGGTTATCAAGATGCAACATGTTGAAACAAAATATGAGAATATTAAGATTGATAAGTGGAATAATGAAAGATAAGATAAAAATGAAGAAATTCATTTAAAAATAAGAGTGGTTTCTATTGATGAAGAGATGAGGAAGAGTAGCAACAGATAGCTTGTTCATGAGCAAAGAAGATAAATTAATGTAAGGAAGAAATTCGAGTCGAGACAGTAGAAAGAGGTAAATGATGACCTAAAATAACACCAATGTAAATAGTAAAAAATGACAAGTTAATTTAGAAAGTAACAAAAAGTATGATTCTAGATGGGATAGAATAGAGGAGAAGAATACATGTGGCTAACCTTGATTAATCTATTAAGGATCAATAGCCGGGTAGCTGACCCCAAATTTTTGTACTAAGGCTTTTTTTCTTTTCTTTTTTTGTTATTGGTGTTAATTAAAAAAATAAATAAATTAAAAAAAAAAAAAAAAAAACCAGAGTGTAGTGCAATCTGCTTGTGATGATAAGACGGTTATGTTTTAATTAATGAGGATTATGTTGAGTTACATAGCCAAGTTTGTGGAATGACGGTGTGACTGGTACAGGCAACTGCTCCTTACGTTAGAGATGCACTGTTAATTTAATCCCTTACTGCTGAGATACATAATGCAAGGGAGTATGGAAGACCATGTGGAAACTCTTTCGACAACTGGGCTCTGATGCGTGATGCCTCTCCTTATTTGACAGTTTTTAGAGGCACGAATTTGTGCAACATTTTCTTGTGCATGTTGTAGGTTGAAACTTTAGCTCCTCATGGAAAGCAATGAATTGAATATATGCACACATGGACATGGATGTCTACATACGAAATTTACATACAGCCCAATGCATATTTCGATTCCCAAGCTTGGGACTTTGTTTTCTGTAGCTTTATATTGTTTTTGACTTTCTTATTTGTCCTTTTGGCTTTCAGTGCAAACGGGAAGGTTTTATCCAAAAGATAAAAGATGAAGAAGGTGAAGGATGTAATATTCATGGATCACTTGAAGTTAATAAAGTGGCTGGAAATTTTCATTTTGCCCTTGGGAAAAGCTTTCACCAGTCAAATGTTCATGTGCATAATTTGCTGGCCTTGGAAAAGGATATTTATAATGTATGATTATCTTGGTACCAATAATAGTTTGGCTTAAAAAAAAATACATCACTATTGAATTTTAGCATAATTTGTCATTTTTCTTTGATTTTTAACTTTAATTTGATGTCATCACCATGATGATACAGATAAGTCACAGAATCAACAAGTTAGCTTTTGGTAACTACTTCCCTGGCTTAGTCAATCCCCTTGACGGGTATTTGTTTCTTTCTTCTCCTGTCTATCTATTTACATGTTTTGAAATGCTTTCTAGTATTCTATATTGCATTAGTGTCATACCGTTTGAAATTGAATAAAGATGGAAACATTGTTTACATGAATGTTTTCCACCAAAAGTGCATAAACTATTATTTGGTGTAATTAACATATCATAGAATACTGCTGCTTCAAATAAAATTTGGAATTCAAAAATTCTGGTTGATGCAGCATATTCCAAATTGGAAATTGCTTGTTGTATCTGTTATGTTTTTCTTAGTTATGTGCTCATTTCAGCTTTCTTTCTTCCTCTTCACGATGGAAAATGTTTTGGCCATCAAATGAAATTGCTAGATTGTTCAGTATGTTCATTATCTACTGAATAACCATTAAATAAACAAATTCTAACTTAATTTATTTGATTTAACATGTTATAATTTTTCCTTCTCAACGTCTTTTCAGTGTACAATGGGTGCCTGAAACACCAAATGGTTTGTACCAGTATTTCATCAAGGTTGGTATCATGTTCTCGTTACTTTGTGTTTGAGGTTTCACAAACAAATGCTGAATGATCTTGTCCTGTTTATAGATCTTTTATTTTGTGTTCATTTTATGAATTAAGCACTGATATCAATTGAATATCTAGATTAAACACAAAAGCATACAATCAAAATCTGAAAATTTTATAGCAGTCATAAATCTTTAGCTATTACAACACACTGAAAAGGCAAATGTGGAAATTTTTATGATAAACGCATTATATCTAAATTTTTATGATATCTTCAGTTTGTAGACCCATTTGAAGAATGGTGTTCTTTACAGACCATTAAAGTTATCTTATAAATATTTTATGGTGCTCTGGGCTTGTCTTATGAAAAGCAATGGAATTCCTACTTCACCTTGTTGATGGTCTGAATGAGAATCATGTATAAATGCAGTTTTGAGTGCTGGTTGAAGAATTTTGGTCTATATTTTGAATTTCTGCTATGATAGTTTTGAAATGAATTATTGGAGACTAACCTCTGTCTTGTTTGTGTGTATGTGTACACATGAATGCACTTAAGTCTTTGTGTAAATGTTTGCCTGCGTATGACTGCAGTGTTTTCACAATTAAAAGCAAGGATTTTTATACATATTCATTATGAATTTGGCAGGTGGTCCCTACTAAATACACCGACACTAGAGGTCGTACTGTCCAGTCAAATCAGGTATTGTTAAACAAATTGAAGATGACAAAAACTTATTCTTTTATGTTATAAATAGATCATGCTGTAAGATGCACCATTAACGGCATTGTGCAGTATTCTGTGACACAGCATTTTAGGGGTGCTGAGTCGGGTCACTCTCCGCCTGTTCCTGGAGTTTTCTTCTTTTATGACATTTCTCCAATTAAGGTTGGTATTTTTGTCCATAGCTATCAGGCTACTTGAAAATGTGATTTGGACCCAATCATGACTATTGGGCTACTTTAGGTTTTAGTAATGAAAATTCTACTTTGTTTTGTTTTTTTCTTTTTGATTTTCACACATTTATTTTTGTTTTCTTACAATAAAAAAATTCTAAATACATAGGATTATAGCTGCAACCACTCTCATATGAGAGAACCAAACAGGGATAATGAGCAAAAAAGACAAATAACTGTAGATGCAGTGAAAGTTATGTGGATTGTATCTATTTGAAAATAGTTTCTGTATGAAGTAGACCCCTAGGCATCTTTCATGGAATGGGACTCAGTACTGCCACAAAAGGTGACAAGAAATCAGTAGCTCTTTGAACTTATGTGGTGGATAAAATTTTTCTAAAATTATATCCTAAACCTCTTTTAGCAAAAAAAAATATATATATATATATCCTAAACCAATGCCCTTAGAGAATCTATTAACTTTTCCTGTTTAACAATTTATATTTTTGCATGTTTCAGGTGACTTTGAAAGAGGAGCATGAAACATTTTTACACTTTATGACCCATATTTGTGCAATAATTGGAGGTAGTGCTCTCTCTGGCTATTTTACCCACATTCATGCATATGTACGTACGTAAAGCTTTCAGCTCCCATTAAGCTAAAGCTTGTGTTCTGAATCTGATATCATTCTCTGATTAAATGATTGTTTTTAGGCGATATTAACTTTTCTTTCCCATAAATTTCTTTTTCCAAGATATTTTAGATTTTGGGTAGTCACTTTTAGAAATTTCCAAACACTCACTGTATACCAAATTGAAAACTTATGATCGGTTCACTCCACTAGAACTAGAAGTAGAGATTTATGTATGTTGGTTGTGAGATTATTCTTCTTGTCTTCCTTTCTTGTTATGCGCTTGTTACTTTATTAGAATCACTTACGGCTCGTATCTCTTTGTTTAGGTATTTTCACAGTTGCGGGAATAATAGATTCCTTCATATATCATGGTCAAAGAGCGATCAAGAAAACAATGTAAATTGGACAAAGTAGCTGATATCTTTGCCATTCCACATGTGCTGCTCCAAAATCCAGAAGGCTTCTGCGGGACTTGGGAAATCATTGAATCATTTTTTTTTTTTAATGAGGGTTAGAAATCACAAAATATGTGGCTGTTTTTACTTAGTGAGTAGGGTTAATACTCCTATTTCATTCTGTCAAATCATGCTTCTTTTTTTCTTTTCATTTTTTTGGTTCCCCTTCAAGTAGTGATTTGTAGATTTACATGACAATTTATTTTCTTGGGAATTAGATTAAGTTTCATACCTTAATGGAATCAAGGGTAAAACAATCTTTGTAAATGTGATGCAAATGTCCACTCAAATTGCGATAACTTGAAAATTTCTGAACATTGTGGCTTATATTAAAACATGCTTTCAAGAAACTTGACAGCTATATATAACTCAGTTTGGATTCGGTGAAAACTGAGTTATATAACTCAATTTTCATCACTCATAACTCAAAATATGTGGGACCCACAGAAGAATGAAGATTTTTTAGTGATGTTTTCATCACTCATAACTCCAAAAATCTGAGTTAGAGTTATGAAAACTGAAAACACAGTTTAGAGGTTTTCAAGTGATTAAAAACTGAGTTCAATGGCAAACTTGTAGAAAAAATGAAGTTTCTGGGACCCACTAGTCTTTGTCGAGTCAGAATTTGTACCGTTGGCACATTTCTTTTTTTCATTTCATTTCAGAGTTTCTTCTCTCCATTTCCACTTTACTCTTCCCCACATCCTTCTCTTTTCCTACTCTCAGATAAGGGTGACAATTCGTGTTCGCATGTCGGGTTCATGACGTGTCAACTCATACGTATCCGACTATATGGGTTAACACTAACCCGACATGTTTATTAAACGGGTCAAGATTCATCAACCCTAATACGACCCACTTATTAAACGGGTCAATCGTATCGATCGATTTATCTGATTTTATCAAAATGGAGAAAAACATTTATGAAAAAACAAGCAAATAAATATTTTAAATATAAAATTCAAAACTAATGAGTAACTGCATCACAAATAATCATTCAAAATTAAAGCATATCTCAATATTATAAATAATTAATCACAATATGTCAAAGAAAATAAACTACAACAACTAATAAGTTTATATACCTAGGGTTTGAGTAGTATATTGGTAAAAATTCATTTAATTAAACGGGTTCCATAAGTTGAACCCTAACCCAACCCGTTTATCAAACGAGTCTGTCGTGTCAACTCAAATATAACACGAACTCATTAAGCATCAACCTATAACCTGCTAATTTCGTGTGATGTTGTGTCGAGTTCGCGAGTTATGTCCAATTTTGCCACCCCTACTCTCACACTTGTTCTTTTCATTTCAAAGGCCTAAACCGCTCTTGGTCAGCCAAAGAGGAACTTGCCGTGATCGAAGTCTCTGTTCCTGAGACCCAACCTCTTCACCGGCAAGGCCTGCTTTATCACCAGCAGGCTATCACTCCACTTGTGCTTCTGTTGTACTGAGATAAATTTTAAAAACTACAAAGTTTTTCTATTCAAGGCCAATTGGGGCTGATCTGTTCAAATAGGTTTTTCTATAAAAAAAATTCTTTGGTAAAGTAGAATTGTAAGATCCCATGACTCATCTTTACCTTTACCCACCCCCCACCACCCCCCCCCCCCCCCCCCCAACCTTTGAAAAAAAAAATACTAGTATGTATATTAATAAAAATAATTTTAATTCTGACTCTTAAATTTATATACTTGGCCCTCCTTCCCCAAAAAATTTACAAACTGACCCAAGAAATCCAACAAATAGATAACAAGAAAAAGCTATAAAAAAATGCATATATCTAGATAATAAGAAAATCTTTTGACAAATCATAAATCTGGTCTAAGCAAAAACAATAGCAACAATTCAATTACAAATCCTAGCAAAAAAAATCACAAAAACCCAATAACCTTTACCCAATTTCTCCCTCTCACTTGAGAGCTCTATGCCCCCCTCAAATGACTCCACCCTCATAGCCATAGAGACAACTCCTATGCAACATATTGATCGCTTCATCTACACATTAGTTACACCTTGAAAATATTAAGACGTGTCAATTAACTTGCAAAACTCTTAATTATAAAATCCTATTGTTAAATTTTTTTCTCAAAAGAAAAAATACAAATAATAATTAATAAATTAATGCTAATATGCAACTTTGTCAACCTCTAGTATTGATATTCCAATTTTTTAAAATTTTTGAACAAAGAACTTCGGTCCCTCCTAAGTTTGAATCCTGGTTCCGTCCCTAAACGAACCCAACTAAAATGATAGTGACAATATAACATGTTAGCTAATTGTTGTAAGGTGGACCACTGATAAGAAAAAGTAATTGTTATTTATAACAAAAATGTAAAAATCAAGCTAGTTCTAGTTAGAGGGTGCCGAAGTGAGAGGAAGAGTTTTTGGCTTATGGGTTTTGGTCCTTTTCTGGGTTTTCAGATGGGAGAAGATGAAAGTGAAGGGAGCAATGTTGTTCTGTGCAATGTCAGTGGATGGGCTCCACTATTTTGCCGAAAGGTGGAGCTAAAGAGTGAGAAATGTAACTCAGTTTTGTGTCCAAACAGAAATTGAAGAGTATTTGAATTATAATGAGAACTGAGTTATGAGTTTTGAGATATATGAGTTTTGAAAATTGGGTCATGAACAATCCAAACAGCTACTCTTTCAAATCTCTTTGGGCCATTTTTATCTTGAAAATATGGATTCAAAATGCCGTTAAATAAATTTTGCTCTAAATAAGGTTCGAATCACAACCTAGTTCATATTATGATTGAAGAAGATTTTAGGCTCAAAAGGCAAAATTGAGTCCAAAAGAGAGTCAAGATGAATGGACGGACTAGGCCCCAGATCAGACTCAGTCAAACGGTTGCTAATATGCTATGGACTAGATTTTAAACCGAGTCAGGGTCATGGATGAGCAATGAATGACGGGCTTGAATTTGGCCCATGAACTTATCTTTTCTTCCTTGTGCCACTCAGTCAAGCGTATTATATTCAATCACCCAAAGTGTTTCGAGATATGGTTAATCTAGACTCATTGAAATTTTTTTTTTTCAGAGAGATAGGGCTAATTATTTTCATAAAAATATAAATTTCCACAACTCTTAGCCTAATTAGAAACAATATTGATTATGAAACCCAATGTGCTTCAACGACAAGAAGGAGAAGAATTGAAACAAAATTATGTAAGATTATTTTAGTTTTTCTTATTGTTGCCACTCAAGTGCATTGTGTTTCATCACCAATAGTGTTTCTAGATTAAATTAATGTAGACTCATCGAAATTTGTATCTTTAGGGAAATATAGCTAATTAATTCCATAAATATATAAATTTGCATAAGGCTCAACCCAGGTCCTAGTTAGAAACAACATTAGTCAGGGAATGTGTTTCAGTGACAACAAGGTGTGAGATTATTTTTGGTTCTTTTTTTTTTTATGACACTCAAGCGCATTATGTTCCATCACCAATAGTGCTTCTAGATGAGGTTAATCTAGACTAGTCAAAATTTGTATATTTTGGAAAATAGAACTAATTACTTCCATAAAAATATAAATTTCCATGAGTCTCAACCCAATTAGGAACAATATTGGTCAAGGAACTCAATGTGCTTCAGTCACATCATGAAGAAAAATGAACCAACACTATCTGAGGTTATTTGAGTCTTTCTTGCTTGTGCCACTTAAGCTCATTGTGTTCCATCACCAATAGTGTTTCTAGATGAGGTTAATCTAAACTCATTGAAATTTGAAGAAATTTGTATGTTTAGGGAAATATAGATAATTATTTCCATAAAAATATAAATTTCCATGAGTCTCATCCTAGTTAGAAACAATATTGGTCATGAAACCCAATAAGCTTTAGTGACAACCAGAAGAAAAACTAAACAAAACTCTATGAAATTATTTTAGTTTTTCTTCATGGTACCACTCAAGCGCATTGTGTTCCCTCACCTATAGTGTTTCTAGACGACGTTAATCTAGGCTCGTTGAAATTATAATTTTAGAGAAATAGAGCTAATTATTTCCATAAAAATATAAATTTCCATGAGCCTTAACTCAGTTAAAAACAATATTGGTCATGGAACCCAACGTGCTTTAGTGATAGTGGGGAGAAGTACTAAAACAAAACCATGTGAGGTTATTTCAATTTTTCTTCCTAGGGCCACTCAAGCACATTAAGTTCCATCACCAATAGTGTTTCTAGATGAAGTTAACCTAAATTCATCAAAATTTATATGTTTAGGGAAACAGAGCTAATTATTTTCATAAAAATATAAATTTCTATGAATCTCAACCCAGTTAGAAACAATAATGGTCATGAAACCTAGTATGTTTTTGGTGATAGCTGGAAGAAAAATTGAAACAAAACTCTGTGAAGTTATTTTAATTTTTCTTCATGGTGCTACTCAAGCGCATTGTGTTCCATCGCCAATAGTGTTTCTAGATGAGGTTAACCTAGACTCGTCGAACTTTGTATTTTTTAGGGAAATAGAGCTAATTACTTTCATAAAAATATAAAATGAAATTTCATAAGTCTTAACCCAATTAAAAATAATATTGATCACAAAACCCAATGTGATACAATGACGGCTAGAAGAAAAACTTAAACAAAACTTTGTTAAGTTATTTCAATCTTTCTTCCTTGTGCCACTTAAGTGCACTATGTTCCATCACCAATAATGTTTCTAGATGAGGTTAACTTAGACTCGTTAAAATTTTTATTTTTAAGGAAATATAGGTAATTGTTTCCATAAAAATATAAATTTCCATGGGTCTCAACCCAATTAAAAACAATATTGGACGTAGAACCCAATGTTCTTCAATGACTAGACCAGAAGAAAAATTGAAACAAAACTATGTGCATATTATTCCAGTTTTTTGTCCATCACCAAAATTTTCTCTAGATGTTAATCTAGTGTCGTTGAAATTTGTAATTTTAGGGAAATAGTGATGAATATTTCCATAAAATTATAAATTTCGATGTGTCTCAACCATTACTGCCATGAAACCAACTTGCTTTAGTGGTAGTAGTAAGAAAACTTAATCAAGAAACCCCCTAACATTATTCCATTAATTTTTTTTATTCATAAAAATTAATGGACAAAATTTGGCTCTAAACATATTAATAACCTTGGGCTCCAACCATCAATGGGAAAATGACATTTGTCCTTTACACGACTCACTTAACCCAACCAAGGCTCCAAACATGTTTGGTGCCAAACCTTTTCTAATAATTAGATTTTTGTATGTATCGCTACTCAACTAATGATTGGATTAAGTGGTATCCTCTCTCCCGGGTGAGGTGAAGATACCACAGCAGGCATTATATATATATGAGGGAGAGAGAGAGAGTATTGGAAGCTTCTTTTTTGAGAATGAGTCTATTGGAAGCTAGAATAATAAAAATAAATAGAACTATAGAAGTACAAGAATGTATGATTTTCTTTGCCGTTACATTAACTTGAAAATTCAATAACAATGTCTTCAAAATGACATACATTAAGAACAAGCTTGTAAGAAAAAGGGTAGAAGCAAGCCAAAAAATTAGGAAATGGATTAAAACTGAACTGTAACATCCTTTGACTCCCATATGGAATGGACCAAAACTCAGGTAGACCAACTACAATTGTGATCTTACACCAAAAACAAAAACAGAGAACAGAAAGAACAAAAAAAGAAATTGAGAGCTGGTCACTTTATTGACTAGCCTAGTTTTCATCTGATAAAGGTTATCCCAGAGACCAAATAATATCTTACAAAGAAAACACAGGGATCACATTGTGGACTATTCTAGTGCTTGTAGTTAGGGTTGTCACGGAGACCAAGTTTAGAGAGAACCAAGCAGTAGGAATCCCAGTCAGTTCTTCGGAGATATTTCAATATTCTCTTCCTCCTCTGCACCATTGCTTGAAGACCCTTTATAGAATGCTTATCCTACAGCATTATAATAAATAAATAAATAATCAAAGTAGGAAAAAAAGGGAAGTAACAGCACCTACTGTACTGACTATGCAATCATTTTTTTTTTTTTTTTGGCTAAGAGACTATGCAACCAATTAAAAGGTAGACTTGTTAGTACTCTTGCTATTAATTTTTGGCACCCCAAGCAGCTATAATATATTGACTTTTATTCTGAAGGCGACAGCAACTTGTAACTAATTAAAAATGTCAAACACATTTATAAGATGCACAGCTTTAACAAGACACAATTTAGCAATAGCCAGCTTGTTGCCAGTCCAAGACTGGTACACATAACTTCTTGTTCCATAATATCATATTCTTCATACAACATTGCAAATGCTAGCTTGTTGGCTTGCCACATAAATTGCTGGCTTGATGCAACATTGCAATTAGTGGAGTCAGCTCACCAAATAAGTATAGCAAAAAGTGACATTTTAGTTGTCCAAAGTTTCATTTGAATTTATAGTAACTTTCACTAGTGTCCAATGTGCTGTGACTGAAGAAAATTTGAACACTATTGCTCAGGCATTAAAGCACACTGCAAACCAAAAAAATTAATTATAGGAAAAAAAAACAATTATTTAAATATCAAACCTTTAATACCCTAGAATAAATCTTAGGTTATAGCTCCTTCAGTGTTGTACCTTAACTTCCTTAATTAAATTCAACCATGCAGTTGCATTGACCATTATACATCCATTTGATGTTGATCAAATCAACAAAACTAATTCTATAAGCAGTCTTAACATTCAATTTGCGTCACCATGCTCCACACAAATAAAAAAGTAATGTGATATAGACATGAAGCTGACACACGAGACCACTGAGGTTTTAACTTTTCTTTTCTTTTATTGGTAAGTTACTCATGCACAAAGTGGGAGTCAACCATTATAATAAAAGAAGGAAGTACCAGTTGAGTGGTAGCTCGTTGGTCACTAAGAATAAACTTTTCTCAGAGTGGGAGCATCTCCAAGGTGTGACAAATACAAAGTATCAAATATTTTTTTTATTTATTTTTACTTATAAAAAACTCTAATATTTATGAATTTTTCACCAAGGCAATACAAAATTTACAAAGGAATTAAAATATGAGAGCTCACTAAATTGTTTGGTGATTTCTTCAATAATACTAACACAAAATAAGTTCACTGACATTTATTAATTTGAGTATTTCACACCACCGTTAGACCTCAAATACACACACCAATTTTCATATTAATCATCCATAAACTCATGCTTTTAAGTATAATTTTTAAAGTCAAAAGAACTTGAGATTTTAGCATTTTATAGATGAGATAGTTATTGATCTCTTATCATCTTGCTAGTTTGCAAGCATAAAGGATATGGGGAGATGATGTAATTTAATAGTGGACTTATCAACACACATCTAACAGAAAGTTATGAAGTAGTATAACGTTGACAAAAATTACAATGGGTGTAATTTGAGCCCATCCCATATACATAATGTGTAAACACTCAATGCAGTTTGGATGGATTTGAAAAACTTATCAACTGCACCAACCACCATCATCGAGGCCGTATGTCACTTGCCGGACACCCCCAAGTGTGACTGATGTCATATTTCATATCAACAATGTAAAGCCCTTGAAACTTAAACCTACTTTCCTCACATTCATCTTCCCCCATTCCAAAAATACACTAAAAGTAATAGCTAGAACAATCTATACCATGTTAATCACCTCAACAGCCCTAATTTATTAGAAACTAGTGCAGGTCGATAACTGTCTCTTTGTAAAGAGCAATAATCAATTTCTTGTTCAACCATATGAGGATTGATATTACCCTAAATACCAAGTAAAAGAATCTAATGCAAGATTGGATCCAAAAAAGTGTTAAAAATAATTATTATTATAATAATAATAATAAATAAATAAACTAAGAAGTAATACAATGAAAATACTCTTCTTTTTTTTTGGATAGATAATACAATGAAAATAATCTAATATAGACTGAAACAAAGAGATACTTGGTACAATTGTCACCTTCTTGTGTAAAACTGAAGAGAGATGCTTGATCTTAGTTGTGAGTTGCGCCACTGCAAAGAAAACAGATAAAGGAAATCCATAATCATAGCTCAAAAATAATAAAAACAGAGAGAGAGAGAGAGAGAGAGAGAGAAAACACTGATTGCAAGCATATTATGTTTGGAAGAACTTTCAAGGATCACTAACATTCTCACTTCTCCCAAGTAAAAAGAACAAGGGGGGAATTTTCATTTCCATGAAAGTTGTGTTGCTCCCAAAGAAGGGCCAAAAAACATACAATGAAAAGATTATTAAGAGAGAGAGAGAGAGAGAGAATAAACTCATATTTCAGGGGTTCAAATGACTTAAAAAGAACTTTATAACATTATGTAGATGATTCATAAAAATTGAAGAGCAGGAGAAAAAAATGCTGAAATTTTTACATAAAATTCACAGAGTATAAGACAACCTTGTATGCATTTATCAAAAAAAAAAATCAAAAACCCCACAACGAACCTACTTTTATATTCCACTTCCACCTAGCCACAACAGAGATTTGATAAATTATAATTTCTTTTTCAGTACCCAACAGAACTCAGAAAACAATACATTTTTTTCCATCCTAGTCTAACCATATGCTCGATTGCTCATATGTACTATAATTTTAACACTTCTTTATATTTCCATGTCAACTGGATAGAAGAAAGGTAAACCCAAGAAGTCATCAAAAGTTGCTTTTGCTGATCTCTATCAAATTGGCCAAAAGCATAAACAGTCACTAGTCTCCTCAAATTTAACATCTAATGGGCCCCCATTCTCATTATTAATGACACCTTATTTTATACTATACAGCATGGCTTACCTTATAGCTGTTCAAACATAGCTTAATATTCACTTGTTTATGGTGTGTGGAAGACAACATTCTGAAACTTTCTTTCACGCTCTATTTCTATGACAGCATTCTCTCAATTCAAAGCACTTCAATGATATATTAAACTTAAGGATAGAAGGAAGTGGGGAGGAAGATATGAGAGAAAGAAAACATGTTACTTTCAAGTTCTTTTAGATGAGCAGCACTTTTATGATTCCGTTCACCCCTTCTCTCTCTTTAACCAATCAAGCATCCCAAGGGAATATAGGTTTCCTTCCCCTTCTATCCCTCTCCCTCCCTCCTCTCCCTTTCCTTTCCCTTCACTCTATCCTTTTGGATCAAACAATAGTCTAGATAACATAACCAATTACCCTTGGTATCCCATGGCTTGAACACCAACTTCTAATAAACCACACCAATCAGATCCAGTTAGATGTTTGCAACCTCATGGAAAAATTCAAAGCTAATTAAGATAATAGTTACTTGGCTAGCCAACTCAACTGCTACTCATTTCATAACAAAACCTTCTTTTTTTCATAGGTTATTTTTTTAATATTATGTTTCACAAAGATTTAATAGAATGGAAGAAATATACGCTCTTGGAAATGTCACATTTAATGGAGATTTAAATGACTAGAAACTATAGTCGCTCTTGGTAATGTCAGGTTCAATAGGGATTTTACTGACTAGGAACTCGAGTCAATAGACTCCTCTGACATCATGTAGTCTTATATATCTAGGCAAGAGGGCCCTGGTCCAATGAGGTGGAGGTTGAATGGGCATGGAAAGTTTGATGTTCGCTCCTATTATGAGACATTGAGAGGCCTAAGAGATGTAAGTTGCCTATGGAAGAGTGTTTGATGCTCATCAAAAAGAGTCACCTTCTTCATTTCAACAGCAGTTTAAGGAAATATATTGAAATGTGATGATCTCGTAAATAGAGGACTCACAATAGTAAATTGGTGTTGCATGTGCAGGTGCGGTGGCGAATCCATGGACCATTTACTGTTGTATTGTTATATTGCATATGTTTTGTGAACTTACATTTTCTCAGTATCAGAGTCTAGTGGATCTTGGAGAGAAATGCTTCTTTCATTTGGAACATAACCCCTCCATGCTGTGGACTTTATGGAGGGTGAGGACTGAGGAAGCATACTATCTTTGATGTTGAAGAAAATTAGGTGGTTCAATTGAAGACGTACTTCACTAGATCATTATATGAGTCGTCTCATTCTTCAGGTCTTAGTGCTACTCATTCTTTTGTAGATCTTTATCTTTCAAAAGATATATTATTATGAGAATGGAAAGGTTGGAATTGTGAGCTTGCTTAAAGAATTACAAGCAGATATTCATATGTTCCAAAAAATTAACCATAGAGCTACACCCCTTTCCCACTGCCCCCACCCCCCAAAAAAAAAAAAAAATCATAGTGCTCTTTTGTAGATTTTATTTATTCTCTATAATTTTGTTTGTAATTCATTCATGTTGTAATTTTTTAGGATATCTTATGCATACAACCTATGTACATATATATGTACACAAAGGGAACTAAAGATAAGGCCAGAAACATGTCAATCAAAAGAATTAGATGAAAGCAGTATATTTTAACATACAATTTTGTGAAATAAACAACACATGCATCCAAAGAAAAAGATTATACACGTGCACCAAAAAACAGAAATCAGAAACATGCAATCGCTCAAGATGGAAAAGTGTAATGAAACTAAAATGTAAACCCCTTTACCTTGAACACGTGCAGATCCACAATCTGAATCTGACATTTTAAATTCATCTCTAACTTTTGCAAGCTCAATTTTCATTTTTTCTGCAGAAGACATATTATCCGGATGGAAATACTGCATTAAACATATTTCAAAAATATTAGAGCATCAAACCCCTTCAGATTTTTAAAGGAAAGTAACTTCATCTGAAATAATGCAGGTATTAATAAGTTCATACTGGACTCTGTTTAAGAACATGCACTTTCTGAAGGATCGAATACCCAAAAAAAAAAAAAAAAATCACCCTATAAAGATAAGATGTACAAGGAAGTCCAGCAAGGACCTATTGTAGATAACAGACGTCACTTTTTTTTTTTAAAGATATAATAGACATCACTCTGACACTAGTTTATTTCAGTTATCAGTAATACCAGAGACTATAATTTCTTAATTTTAAGAATGCAGCAACAGAGTCACAAACATATGAAGAGTTTGCATTTAGCTCTTTTGCAAGATCATACCATCTGAATTATGAAGCAAAAATTGACTTAATAATGAACCCTTCCAACATATGTAGTGTGCGTTTGGCTCCATCTTAAAAAGCCAGCTTATTTTACTATTCAGCTTATTTTTGCTACTATTCATGAGCCCTACTACACTTTTTGGTACTATTCATGGGTCTCACTGTACTATTTCAGCAAATTTTTACTTTTATCTACAGTACTTTCAGCAAAAAGTTTCCAGTTTTAGCAAAATAAACAGATCCCAAATAGACCCGTAGTCTCTTTATAATAAATATATTCTCACCTATAAAAAATTTATAAAATAAAATTATTTATTTTAAAAAAAAAAAAACTTCATTCTTTTCCATCTAAAGAAAAAGTAATCCTCAAAATGTTTTACAAAATACATTACTATACAACCACTAAACACAGTGTCTTCAAGCAAAAGCATATAGGTTTTGCAAATTCTCTCTTTATTAACAAGAGCTCAAGACTGTAAACCACAAGTGAAATTACAACTACAAGTACAATTACTTCTTAAGGAATTCCACATTAAAACATCAATAAGAATTTAGAGAACAACTTTAGGGAATGGGTTTGGGATATCTCATTTTAGGAGGTCCTATCATCAACATTATCATCTAGTGCTCCAATAATTTATGCATGTGAGAGTTTTCACTTTTTTAAATGAAAAATAATGATTGATCTAGTCACCTTATTCAACCAAAAATAGAGATTCAAGAATATAAAAGCTAAGAGAAGGATATTTGCCTTTTCAACTAGATGCTCCTTTGGAGGTTGCAGCATAAAGTTTGGAGTTCTGCCTAACTGACCCAAGATATCAAGTCTCTGGACTGAAAAAATAGATCAGAATCAATAAATACTATGAATATAGATTTTGTATCATACGTATACAAGTTAAAGCTGGCAAAATTTAATCCGCCAAAACAATTTTAAAAAGCGATATTCCACAACATTAGACACATTCAAACAAGTATTATATGAAAGTAAAAATATATATATTTTAAAAAAGGAAAAGAAAAAATTTATCTGATAAGCATGAGCTTGAGCCCATTTTTAGTTGACTGGCAACATTTTGCTTTGGAAAAAACCAGGTGAGAAACCCAAAGATCTAGCTTGAGCCCATTTTTTATTAGATGCCTTGGCTAAATTATAAGAGTTCAAAAGAACCTTTGCCATACCTAGTATGAAAAGTGTTTAATATATCAGAAATAAGAAAGGAAGAACTAAACCACACAGCAACCAGAGCTCAATTTGTTCAACAACCAGGCAAAGGATTCTAAATTTTTGTCATACCGCCAAAAGTGGAGACTAATCTATAATCTATCACTTAAAATCTTCCAATTTGATAATTTGAGGTGGACTGACTTCTAGATGATAACTTTTTCTTTTTTGATAAGTGGCTTGTAGATTAAATGATTCATGTGCAAAAGAGAGCAATTAATGCACTAGTAACAAAGAGTGAAATGATTCAAGTTGAGGGAACAAAAAAGGTAGAGGGAGACCAAAAACAATATTAGTAAGAAGTTAAAAAAGGACATGTCAATTTAGAAACTAATGTAGAGGTTATGACTTTGGATAGAATAGAATGGAGGAAAAGAATTCATGTGGCCAACTCTACCTAATATTGTTGAGGATCCATAGCCAACCCAAAAAATTTTGGGACTAAAGCTTTGTTGTTGTTGTGGCTTCTAGAACTGAGAACACTCAAATAATATTTTATAGTATATTAAAAAAGTATTGAGAACACTGTAAAATTTAACAAGTAGGACAAAAATCAGTGACTAAACGCCTTTTCACCTGCTAATCCCAGCAATCAAAACAGAGGCTATATCTTTTTATCATCAACAATCCAAGTACAACATCAAAACAAGCACAATTTATATACACTGCACAGACACCACTTGCTTGACAACCTCAAGCCCCCATGCCTCACCCCCATTTCACTATCAAAATCAGCTTTTGGTTCATAGAGTCTTCATCTTTTCGGGGGTTCAGGAAGGGGGTGATATATTAACACAAGATCAAGTAATCCAAAGTATCACTTTCTTATTCTTTCTCTAATTTTCTAAAGTATGAATCAGAGAACTATAATATTTCATCAATAATTTGTCATTATTTTTTATACTCAAATCCAAATGCCAACTATTGCAAACCAAGTATTCAAAATGTCCAGTTAGCTACCAAAACAGAAAGTACATTCTCCTATCAACTACCATCCAAATTAGCAAAACATACTTTAAGAAAACTAGCAATTCACCAAAATTCAATCGAAATCCACTAAACTTACTCGAATTTTTCTTTGCCTTCTCAGTTTCTGTCAACCTTAGCCAAACCAAGCTCTCCCTCAAGTCCTTAAAGGAAACCCCGCCAATCCTCGACTCGGTCTCCTTCTCCTCCATCTCCCTCAGCTTCATCAGCCTCTCATTCAACTCGGAGAGCGAAAAGCCCAACGAATCCCCTTCCTTCTTCCCCTCCTGCACAGAAGGCCTGAGCTTCCTCAGCTTCTCCCCCAACTCCCCATAGCTATACATCTTCACAAACTCTGTCTTCATCGCCATTGTCTCCCTCTCCCCTTCTTTCCTCTCCCTCTCCTTCCCAAACACCGAAACTGGCAGCGAATCAGTCCCACCAAACACCGGGGCAGAATCTGGCGAGGGCTTCAATTTCAAACTATTCTTAAATGCCGATAAGGACATGGGATCCCCACTCCTCCTCTCATTCTGGGGTGAATCATTTGTCAATCGGAGCTGCCGCAAGCTCTCACGAATCGCATCAAAAGAGAGCTTGCCGCCTGCACCAGCACCGAGCTTTCCGAGGCCGGAGTCAGTGGTGTTATTGGCAGCATTTTCCTCTGCTGCCTTGGCAGTCACATTTCTTTTGTAAAGCTCTTGAAATGAAATGTGCTGAGATGAAGAGGAGGGTGCAGAGTTAGAGTTGTTGGGTTGAATGGTGGGAGGTGGAACAGAGGATCGGGATCGAAATTCGGAGAGGTTTTTGCGAATTTCTTCGAGGGAGGCGACTTTTGAAGGCTTAGAGAAAGATGGGTTTGAAGGTTTTGATGATGGGTTTGTGGGGTTCCTTGGTGAAAATGGGGAAGTGGGTCTTTGTTGTTGTTGTTGGTGGTGTTTGAGGCTGGCTTTGACATCAGAGAAATAGGAGGTAAAGGAGGATTGAGATTGGTCAGAAGTGGTGGGGTCTGGAGGAGGAGGAGGAGTGGAGGAGTTGGAGGAGTTGGAGGAGGAAAATAGGTGGATGAGAGAAGGGTTGTTGTGAAGGGTTGTTCTGTGTTTTGGTCTGAGTTGAAGAGCAGCAGCCATGGGAGGAGCTGAGACTGAGAGTGAAGTGGTTTTAGGGCTTTCAGATTGGGATTGGGAGGTGAAGAAGATGAAGATTGAGGAGTGAGGGTTTAGTGTTGTGGGACCCAGGATTAAAGCGAGATTTTGGTTATATTTCTCTTATATTTTAAGGTTGAAGAAGCAAATGAAGATGACGATTGATGACAAATGGTCCCTTTGGTTTTAGGGCTTTTAGTTTAGTTTAGCAATGCTTGTTTGGACTCCATTCCCCAACAATTGGCATCAGATTTCTCCTTCTTCTTTTTTCACACAAACGGAAATTTTTTTTTTTAATTATTTTTTTTTTATTAAAAGGTTAAAAAAAACTATTAATATTTTTTTATAACAATTAATATATTAAAGATATAATACAAGGGATGAAGGGATTGAGATTTTATGAATTACCTATGGTATAATGAGCTAAGGCATTCAGATTTGCACAACATTATTAAGGTACTTATTGATTCTAGTATTCTACCGAAAATGTTTTTTTTTTTAGAAGAATTCTACCGAAAATGTAAGTATATGGGCACAGAAAATTTTAAGGATATTATTTTCACAATCTCTCTTTTCAATGTTATGGACGGCTCAAATGAATTGAATGACACCCAACTCTCAAAAAAAAAAAAAAAAAAAAAAGATTGGGCACAAGGCGGTGACTAATGTGACTTCCTTATTTGAGCATAATCATAGTGGGACCTTACCTGCTCCCAGACAAGACCCTATACTCTTGTCCTGTGTGAGAAATTCACTAATTTTTTAGGTCAACCATCCAGCTCTCAAAAATTTGGTGTTATAGACTCAACTAAAGTAAATAAAAATAAAAGTAATTATGCAAATAAAACATTATTTATAATATTATTTTATATTGAAGTGGTAAGTTATTATTTAGTCCATCAATAACAACTAGACTCTATAGTCATCTTAACATTTGTGAAGAAATTGTAAAAAAACGAGTATAAAACTTTTTATTTTTGATATTCTAATTCTTTATTAAAGGAATTTAATTACTACAATGGAAAACTATGGGACAAAAACAAAATTCTGGTGTTCATATACTAATTTTGGCAATTACCCAAGTATCATGATTCGCATGCAAAACAAATAGAAGAAATTACAAGTCCTAGAATTCAGATGTTCATATGGATTTGGAGACTCCACACGCTGCCTAGAATTTAGATGTTCATATGGAGATGCATGCACAACAGTATTGGGGTGAAAGAGTGTCTAGCTAGAAGAGGTATCCCTATTGATAATACTTGCCCCCTTTGTCATTCGGAGGCAGAAACAATTGCACATGCCTTGCGTGATTGTCGCACTATTCAACCTATCTGGCAGCAACTTGGAGTGCAAAGAATTAACAATGTCTTCTTTGACCAAGATTTGAGGAGCTGGTTGAAGTCTAATGCCATTTCGAAGTCCACTTATAATCCTAAAGGCATTCCCTAGAACATTCTCTTCCCAATTACCATTTGGTCAATCTGGAAGCAACGTAACCAAGCCGTGTTCAATAACAAGAGTCTCAACCCATCATTAGTTAAGAAGATAACCATGCAAGCTACGGAACTCATTCACTGTGTTTACCACTCGATCAATTGCAAAAGGATGTCTATGAAGCAAGTCAGATGGGAAGTGCCTAAAAGGGGAAGGTTGAAACTTAACACGGATGGTGCTGCTAGTAAAGCATTGGGTGTGGCAGGGGGAGGTGGATTGATTAGAGACAATCAAGGAAATTGGGTTGTTGGCTTTTCCAGAAGGATAGGAGTCACAAATAGTTTTATGGCAGAGGTCTGGGCTTTGCGTGATGGGCTTATGTTGTGCAACCAGATGAACCTGAGTGATGTTATTGTTGAACTTGACGCTAAGGCGTTGGTTGATGCCTTTAAAAACCCATCCTATGCTAATTTAGTGATTTCCCCCCTGTTTGAAGATTGCAAGCAGTTGGCTAGTCGGATTCCTCGTCTCTGCATCAGGCACATCTATCGTGAAGCTAACAAGTGCGCAGATAAATTAGCTAGTATAGGTCTAAACCAATCCCTGGACTTTGTTATTTATTCATGTCCGCCTGTGGACCTGCTTGGGTGTGTTGAGGCGGACTGCCAAGGGTTGTATTCTAATAGGCTGTGCCCTGATATGCTTGTTTCCTTTTAGTTTTGTGTTTTAATGATATTCCGGTTTACCAAAAAAAAAAATAATTACAAGTCCTATTGGGTTTTAAATTTTGTTGTATTGTAGAACACAAAAAAGGAGCAAGAGAATGATTTTGTGGTACACACCCAAAGTAATAGTAGTTTATGATGAGTATGCTCTGGTATTCCAAAGTAAATCCAAACATTACACAAGTAATTCATGTGAATAGGGATTATTTATTCAGCCAAAAAATAAGTGCACATTTGAACCCTTTATTTTTTTCTTCGCTTAGTAATTTCAAATTTGTTTCACTGCTTTATCCTTCATGCGTTATTGCCATAAGATTTGAATTACTCCCAAATTCTTCTAAAAAATAAATTCACAAACTGCTTTAATCCCTATGACTGAAATACCATCAGCTTATGTTTAGTTGCCTATAAAATAAATGACTTAATTTTTTATTTATTTCTAAAGGGATGAAGTGCAGTGTGTAATAATTATTTAATGGGATCTTGGGCAAGCCCAAATAAGAGCATTTGCAGCAGTAGAGCTAAAAAGCTATAATGCTATTTTAGCTCCACCAATATTGCAAAACAAGCTCACAGCAGTGGAGCCAAAGCCAAAATATTTGGCTGATTTGCTACAGTGCACATCTATAGATAGATGTGCACTATAGCACTCATCTAAAAAAAAAAAAAAAATTTTTAAACAGCAGCCCGATTAAAATAATCACTCCTTCCCCTTTTTTTTCATTCTTTTATTTTCTATCTCCTTCACCGTCACTCTCAATCTCCTTCTCCCTCACTCTCATCTCCCAAATCACTCCTGCCTCACTCATCACCGTCGCCGCCACAGACTAGCCCAGCCCACGCCGTCCCAGCCCAGCCCAGCCCACACCGTCCCAGCCGCATCTCCCTCACTCCTCTCTCTCACCCATCGCACTCATCTCTCTCACCCATCGCCGTCCCAGACCAGCCCTCGCCAACGCCGTCCGCCGCCGTCCAACCCAAACCAGCCCACGCCGTCGCCGTCCCAGACCAGCCCAACCCACGCCGTCCGTCGCTGCATCTCCCTCACTCATCTCCCTCACTCATCGCACTCAGCTCATCTCCCTCACTCATCACCGTCGCCGTCCGTCGCCGTCGCAAGCTCTCATCTCACTCATCAAGCTCTCCACGCCGTCGCCGTCCAAGCCCAGCCCACGTCGTCGCCGTCGCCGTCCCAGCCAATCCACTTCAGGTCAGTGCTCTCTCTTTTCTTTTGTAGTGAATTTTTTCATAGCTTAATTTTTCTAGGTTATTGTGATTTTGTGGTCTCTGTATTTGGGATTTTTTGTTTGGGAATTTTCTGTTATTTTGTTGCGTGGATTCTGTGCTCTCTGTATTAGGAATTTTCTGTTTGCAGGAATTGGTTGTGTGGATTATGTGGTCTCTGTATTGGAAATTTTGTGTTTTGGAAATTTTCTGTTATTTTGTTGTGTGGATTCTGTGCACTCTGTATTGGGAATTTTCTGTTTGCAGGAATTGGTTGTGTGGATTATGTGGGCTCTGAATTGAGAATTTTCTATTCGCAGAAATTTCTTGTTTGGATTATGTGATTTCTGTAATTTGTGCGGGAAAGTCGACGGCGGTGGAAAAAAAGTCGTCGGCCATGGCGGCGGCGACGGTGGTGGCGGCAGTGGCGGTGGCAGTTGAAGGTGGTTGTGGTTGTTGTTTATTGTATAAGATATATTATTTTATTGTAGTGGATATATTATTTTATTGTAATGGATATATTATTTTATTGTGATGTTTATATTATTTTATTGTGTTAAAAGCTAAAATAGATCCACTGCTGCAGCATGTATGTAGGTAAAATAGATAAAGTAACTTTTGGTGGAGTTAAAAAGCTAAATTTTTAGCTCCACTGCTGTGGATGCTCTAAGTAACCAAGGTTTAAATATTAAGGCATGACAGATGAACATAACCCAAAAATATAAAATAAACAAGGTGAGGTCTATTAATTGTAATAAGTGGTGAATTCTAGATGGCCGAAAATCATCTAAACTCAAGGATGGAATTTGGGAATGCTTCGATCATCCTTCACGCCTTTACTCCTGCTGCAATCAATGCCTTGGACAAAAGAAACATTCCAAATAAATTTCAATGGTCAACTTAGTGGGGGTCTTTGCATTCCCATCTTTGTCCTCTCTCCTTCTCTTGTTCCATACAAGAAATTCGACTCTTTTTTAATGATGTCTTAAAGGGTTCAATGGCTTGCTAATGGCCGATGGGGATCACTGCCCAAACAATGCTCCCTTGAACTTCTTTTGATGGGGATATGTCAAGAGTAACATATGCTATATGGACAATATTTTTATAATAATTTTACAATAAATTTTAGGTAGTAAGTTGCTATTGGTAAGTAAAAAAGTGATATAAATGATGTATCCAAATTATAACCAATAATAACCTGTCGCCTATAATTTGTTGTAAAAATATTATGAACATAATATTACTCTATGTTAAAACACTATTTATGGCCCCGAGTCAGTGGGGTGTAATTAATGATGATGTAAGACCTAACCGAGTCCAAATCTTCTGTCCCATTCTTCCTGCTCCACTATATACTCCACAAATAAAAACATGTCACGTGTCCATCTAATTTATTAAATGCTAAATTTATGCATTCTATTATTTCAATTACCTAAATATGATAGGTTATTTATTTATTTATTTTAGGAAATTGAAGTAATAGATGGCATAAATTTAGCATTTAATAAATTAGATGGACATGTGGCATGTTTTTATTTGTGGAGTATATAGTGGAACAGAAAGAGTGGAATAGAAGATTTGGACTCAACCTAATGCGTTAATAGTCCAAACAAGCTTTTCTTTTTAGGATATATGTGAGTTTGACTCGATGACCAATCTTGGATCAACTTTTCAAGACTCTCAAGTAGCTGATTTATATATGCGAAGCAAGGGATCAATGTTTGGATCTTTATTTGTTTTGTCTAGACCAGTTTCCTCAACTAAAAGCATTACAATTGACCTAATGTGTCAATAGTCCAAACAAGCTTTTTATTTTACTTCTTAGGCCTAGCTCATAATATAGTCAGTTCTAGATATCTCAATTGACAAAATATATTACCATTTGAATAAATTTCAAATTTCACAAAAATTATTAAGGTGAAAATGCACTTTTTGTCCTTATGTTTTGCCCTGATTCCCATTTTGGTCCCTATATTTTATTTTTGCCATATTTAGTCCCTAATTAGAAAAATGCCATCCATTTTAGTCATTTCCGTCAGTACCCTAACGGCAAAATCTTAGGGGGCATAAGGAACTATTAAAATAATAATAATAATAAATTTTATCTTGACATTAAAAAATGCCACGTCCGCATCTAAATTAAAAAAAAATATTAATTTTAACTAAATAAAAAAATTAAAAACTAAAAATCACATGAATTGAGGTCTAAGTATGTCTTGAACAAGAACCATAAGAACACAAACCCAGAAATTTATAAATAAAAAAAAACCAACAAACAACCATTCAACACCAAATTCTCCAGAAAAGACCGAATCACATTTCAATAAATGAAGCAATCAAATCAAATAATTTAAAAAAAAATTACAAACCCAATGAAAGGTGGAGAGATAGCCACATGTCCAACTTTTCACATGGGGAAAGGGTAGTGCCTGACTCCTGTCAATGCCATAGTGATAGACAACTCATTGAAAAAAAAAATGGCTTTTGAGTACTAGTGACTGGTGATGGAAGAAGAAATGAGCAAAACGGAAAAATGGAAGGAGGAAGAAGAAGGTAAATGCAGATGAGGAAGAAGAAGAAAAGCTGAAAAGGTTTGTGCTTTTCATTTCATTTTATGTGGATCTACTGATTTAGTGTGTTTTGGGATTGCAATTTCAAATTTGGGGTTGAGAATAAGAGATAAAAAGGCAGAGAAAATGGCACAAAGTGGCAAAACAACTCAAGATGAAGTCTTTTAAATTTTCTTAGGGAAGAAGAACAAGAAAAGGAATGGAGATTTTGGGTGTGGCCTATTATGGGTCTTTGATGATTTTGTTGGGTTTGAGAAAATGAGGGCTTTGGAATTTACGAATTTGTATTTGAGCTAAATTTTTTGGGTTTGTTTCCCAAGAAAATTTATAGGTTTATGGGTTTTTTGAAGATTGGTTTGTTTACTTGGTTTAAGGGTTTGATTTGCTAGAGAATTCAGTGTTGTATGCTAATTAGTTGGTTTTTTTTTTCTAAAATTTCTGGGTTTGTGTTCTTAAATCTAAGTTTGTGTCCTTAAATTTGATTGCTTCATTTATTGAAATGTGATTTGGTCTTTTCTGGAGAATTCAATGTTGAATGGTTGTTTGTTTTATTTTTTTTATTTATTTTTTTATTTTTTATTTCTGGGTTTGTGTTCTTAAATCTAGGTTTGTGTTCTTGTTGTTTTTGTTCAAGACACACTTAGATCTCAATTCATGTGATTTTGGTTTTTAATTCTATTTTTTATTTTTTTATTTAGTTAAAATCAATAAATTAATTTTTTTAATGTAGATGCTGACGTGGCATTTTTTATACCAAAATAAAAAGTTTTATTATTATTTTAATAGTTTCGTCTGCCACCTAGGATTTTGCCGTTAGAACACTGACAGAAAGGACTAAAATGGATGATGTTTTTTTAAATAGGAATTAAATGTGGTAAAAATAAAATGTAAAGACCAAAATGGAAATTAGGGCAAAACATAGGGAAAGTGCATTTTTGCCGATTATTAAATAATATTTTTCTTATTGAATATATCATTTTTGTTATGTAATTTTTCATATCCCATATACATAATCTACTAAATAAATAAATAAATGACCTAAATTATAATAACGAAAAAAAAAGTGTAATTACATAATTATCAACTTTTATAGACTTTTTTTTGATGTTTATCTTATCATAGTTTGTCCTTGTATAGTTGTATGTATATCCTTACTAGAGAATTATTCGCATTATAACTCATCTTTTTATTGTATTGCGGCTGTTTCTATCTTTGTTCCCTGAATTGTACCTTATCAAAAAAGCAAATGTGCCAGGTGAATGGATCAAACCTATGTGATCCAGTAGAATCTAAGCCATCAATAATAATGGGCCCACTATATTTCCTTTTCCAGCCGTGAATTTTACTACCAAATATGACATTTCCATTTCCTGATATCCATGAATCCCACCACTTCCATAAGCGTAAGCCGAACCCACCAAACATTGCTCAATTCCACTCATTGCTCCCCATTGCCACTCGCCGAAAGTCGCCCTTACCATTGCAAGCAAGCGGGGACTCCATTATTATCACTTTTCTCTTCTATCGTAATTTTTTGTCACAACTTGTTGAAGTGATCCGACCGACAGTTATATGTGCACGAATTCATTAATTTTTTCTACAATTACAAATGACTACATCCTTTCAAAAAAAAAAAAAAAAAGACTACATCAAAATTCTGTTCTCAAACTTTCTACCATTATTTTCTATAAATTAAAAAAAAAAAAAAAAAAAACATAATTTAGCATCCTTAAAGGCAAAGTAATAACTGTATTTAAAAAAAAAAGGTGTGAGGTTTTATATAATTGTGCATCTATTAATGGTGAAAATAAACTAACTTTGTAACTAAGAGTGCGTTTGGGAAGCGCGTTTTGCGCTTCCCAAACGCGCGTTTGCGTTTAAGATTTTTTTTTTTTTTTTAGCGAATGAACAGTAAAATTACTGTTCATGCACTGTGCGGGAGACAAATTTTACTGTTCATGCACTTTTTTGCACTGTTAATGGGACCCACAATCACTTTATTCAGAAAAAATATTAAAAATGGGTCCCACGGTATTATTTACACATTTAAAAATTATTTTGCTACAGTGTTTTTCAGTTTTCAGTTTCAGTTTTCAGTTTTCAGCTGTATCCAAATGGACCCTAAGATAAGCAAACCTCAAATACAATACTCTCATTGTAGTTGACAAATTTTTGTGGAGCTTTCATGTTTTAGAAATACACATCACATCAGTTTTTTTTTTTTTTTTTAATCAAGATATTCAAGTTAAAATTTCATGAGAATTGTTGTAACTTAGTGTGCATTTGGTATTGGCTTAAAAAACTAGTTTTTTTTTTTATTATTCAGCTTATTTTTTTCTACTATTTATGGGTTTCATTGCACTTTTTAATACTATTCATAAGTTTCATTGTACTATTTCAGCTACCTTTTAACTTTATTTACCGTACTTCCAGTAAAAAATTTTCATTTTTAGCTAAATAAGTTGTTCCCAAATAAACAATTATTATAGTTTTTTAATTGTAAATTATTATATTAATTGAGATTGCATAGCTTTATCCATTTCGCATTTTACATATCATGAAAGAATCTCATGCCTTTATTTTGTCTAAAAATTATGCTATACAATGAGCGTAACTCCCCCAGATCAAAAACCTCGTCAATTCAAATGAAAGTGGGGTTCAATCTCATAATTTCATTCGCGTGACTTTCACGAAAAAATACAGAGAATAATGGCCAGTACCTAACTTTCATTCGTTAACAATCTCAACCGTTCCTGACATTTTCTGAATTTTAATATAAAAGAGAACAATGTTTGATGAATTTTTGTTTCTAAATCTCAATTTGAATAGTGTGAATCTAAGTAACATTTTTCATCTCATTATTACGAGCACTAGTATCCAGGGATGCCAAAAAGTTCTATTTTACACTCTTAAAATTTATCTATTTTATCATCATATTTTATAACTCACTCAACATTCCAGTTTCTATATTTTATTAAAATAATATAAATTATACCAACAAATAATATAAAAAATTTCAGTTTCTCTCTTTTCACTTCCATCTCTCTTTCCTCTCTACCTTTTTGTCTCTCTCCAGCAAACCCACACAACACCTTCACCTAAACTCACCCCAAGTCTATTATCAAAGATTGGTTGCTGCTCAATCAAGCAACTAAATGCTTTGCTCATTTTTTTTTTTTTTTTTTGTCTACAGAATTGCTTTTCTGCAAACCAGTTTTTTTTTTTTTTTCCCCCTACAGAATTGCTGGTCTGCAATCCAGTTTCTTGCTTCCCCTAAAGTTTGGTATTTTCAGAGTTATCATTTTTTTGCATAAAAACTAGGATATTTATTGAAAAGAAACACAAAACACATAAATAGAGTTTTAAAACAAAACAAAGCAGACACACAGTATCGAACAAAACACAATACTGATACTACAACTACAACTACAAGACAGAACAACAAAACTTAGAATTAAAACAACTACACTACTACACACTAGCAGAAACTACACGGGTTGTTATATATTTGTATTTCTTTTATCATAAAGTCTCTATCTTTTATCTCAAAAAAAAAACCTCAGAAATCAAAGCAAAAGAGAGAATGAGAGATGGTGAGAGTTGAGAGAGCCAGAGAGAGGCAGACCCACCACCACGACACCATCACCAGACCACCCCCACAACCTAGCAACAACCCACACCACAAAACACTCCGGAATCCACCATACCCACAGCTGCATCACATCCACACCACCATTAATCACCCACCATTGCCAATCAACCACCACCCTCAATCACCCCCACCGTCATTCACCCATCACCACCACAACCACCATGACCCAAACCCAGTGCCAGCTCAAGGCCTAGGCAACTTAGGCCTAGGCCTAAGGCCCCCACTACGAATAAAAAAATTTCCTACTATAAAAAAGGTCCCTCAGTAAAAGACCCAAAATTTTATAAAAACATAACATTTTTTAAATAATTGGTACTTTTTTTAAGAGCGTGTTAAAAATACCACAAATTTTATTATAAATTTAACTAACATATCACCAATCACATAAAAAAGTAATTCAAACACAAATAAATTAAATTGTTGAAATTCATCAATTACAGTCATAATCACATTTATTGTGAACATTTTGTAGTATTTTTAGTATTTTTCTTTTTCATTTCTAACAAGGCTTTTAAAATAGGAGACCAATAAAAATTTAACCCAATTGAAACCCTAAGATGTTTCAAATAAAATGCTGCAAATGTGATAAATCACCAATGATGACTAATCTCCTACTAAGCCACACACTAAATAATATCTATCTATCTATCTCTTTCTCTTAAAAAGAATATATAAAATTAAAATTTAGATTACAACTGTACTTAACTATGCATAGTCATATATCCAAGTTAAAGTAAGTTCCTTTTGATTCAACTATAATATTTAATTTTCTATTTGAAATTAACCTTAGTTTAGTTAGTATTATTCATCAATTTCTGTATTTACATCAAATTAATCTTAATTTAATTAGTATTATATAATTTTATTTAATTAATATTTACATATAAACAGGCCTCATATAAATTTTTTTCCTTAGGCCCTAAATTTTGTTGGGCCGGCCCTACCCAAACCCACTGGTCTACGAAACGATTTCCAAGACCGAAGACCCAAAACCCAAGACCTACAACCTCCACCACAACCCAAGACCCACAACCTCCACCATGAAGGCACCTCCATGACCGAAGACCCAAAACCCAAGACCCACGACCTCTACCATGAAAGCACCTCCATGATGATCTGGGAGGGAGACAAGCAAAATAGATAGAAGGAACAAAGCTCAACAGAGGGGAGTGAGATGAATGAGAGACAATGAAATGTGAGAGTAGAGGGAGAAGATAAAGAGAAATGAAGGAGGAGAGAGCAGAGAGATAATTTATTAGAATAAAAAAATTCTTACAACCTGCTATAGTGGGTTCTATAAATAAGAACCTACAGTAGCGGGTTTGTAAAAAATTTTAAGTTTTCACCCCGGACGGAGCATGTTTTTGGTATGTGGAGGTGTAAAATAGCAACTTGGGGGGTTTTACGCCTCCAATGCTAGTGCTCTAAGAACATTAGAGCATTCGCATTTCGTATCTTCAAACTATTTTATTTTACATTCTCAAAAACAATTTTATCTATTATACAATACCATTTTACAACACACCCAACATCCCAACTTTTATATTCCTATACAACACATTAAAATAATAGATCTACACAATAAAATATATAACCCAAAACAATAGCAACCACCACTATAGCAAAACCCAAACCCAAACAAAACCCAAAAACCAAACCCCATACCACCACCACCATAGCAACCACCACCAGAAATAAGTCTTTGTGCAAAGAATTGCATCAAAGTTCAAACTCGCCATGCTGCCACCATGAGGCCATACTCTATTCATTCCTCTGACCTAAACCCACCATGCCACCGCCACCCACTAACCAAAAACCCACTCCTACACAAATCAAAATCCCACATCCACTGCCACCACCGTGCCACATCACAGATCACCCCACAACCTAGATCAACCCACACCACAAACCATCACAAACCCAGATCAATCAATAAACCCACACCACAAACTCATATCAACCCCACCATCATAGACCACCCCAAAACCATCGACCCAGACCCACTTTGCCACCACTGCCACACAACCCACACCTCCGCCACAAGATAGACGACATCGTATTGGAGGACCCACACTGAAACACCTATGCCCACGCCTAACTCTGCCGCTACCACCACCACATGGAGTTTTGGGTTTGAGAAAAATGGGGTTTTGGGTTTAAGGAGAGAAGAGAGTAGCTACAGAACAAAAATAAGAGAGAGAAGAGAAGGTAGATAGTGAGACGGTACTGTAGCACTATTGAAAAAAAAATTACAAGTACAAGACCGGGTAGTGGGCATGTTTTGTGCTTTGATGCTAAAATCTCCCTACATATATCATTTGCAATATTGAATGTGCATGCTCTTATAACTTACTAGAATTATCGGTTGTTCTCACAAGAAGAACTTAAGCTCGAATATTTCCATTGTAGTAAGAAAAGAAGAGGTTAGAGGTTGACATGGCTTAAGCAATAGTATAGGTAATCCAAAAGTCTAGAACCGCCTAATTATGGGTTATAAAGACATGAGTTATTTATGACTTCACAACTGGGTAACAAGGATCTCATATTGGAAATTGATTCTATCATTGTATTGAACTTCATCACTTCTAACACAGTTATACCAAGAGCATTAGCATTAGGTGTGCTAAATGCTAAATATTTAGTATTTAGCACACCAAAAACCCACATCAAATGTTTCAAATGTCAAATAAATTTGTCATTTACTATGGTGCAATTCTACTATTGGCTCAAATGCTAATGTTCTAAGAGCATCAGCATCAGATGTTCTATAATTATGTCATTTTAACAGATCAAAAAGGCTATTAACACACCATTTTACAATTCACTGTACATTACATCTTCTATTCTTCAATTCTATATATTAAAATAATATATACAAATATTAAAATAACATTAATTATTTCTTTCTCTTTCTCTCTCTTGCTCTTTGTCGGCTTCTCTAAAATAAAATTCTAAAGCTTTCTCTTCTATCTCCTTTTCACTAATCTCTCTCTCTCTCTCTCTCTCTCTCTCTCTCTCTCTCTCTCTCTCTCTCTCTCTCTTGAAACTCACCACCTCTCTCTCTTTGAAACTCACCACCACCAAATAAAAAAAACTTGATCACCACCACCACCTCGAACCCACTACCCACTTCCATCAACAACCAATCACAATATGTATAAAACTCTCCGGTGACCACCATGGGAGGAAAAAAAAAACTTAGAACACGTTTGAAACTCACCACCACTGGAGGAAAAAATTTAGCTGATCTCTTCCATGCCAGTCTCCACTAGTTGATCTCTTCCTACAGCAAGGATCGATCTCAATAAGAGAAGAAAAAGACGATGGGTTTGGCCAGGGCTGGCCCAACAAAATTTGGGACCTAAGGCAAAAATTTTATATAGGGCCTTTTTATATGTAAACATTAATTAAATAAAATTATATAATACTAATTAAATTAAGACTAATTTGATGTAAATACAGAAATTGATGAATAATACTAGCTAAACTAAGGTTAATTTCAAATAGAAGATTGAATATTATAGTTGAATCAAAAGGAACTTACTTTAACTTGGATGTATGACTTTGCATAGTTAAGTACAGTTGTAATCTAAATTTTAATTTTATATATTCTTTTTAAGAGAAAGAGATAGATAGATATTATTTAGTATGTGAATTAGTAGGAGATTAGTCATCATTGGTGATTTATCACATTTGCAGCATTTTATTTGAAACATCTTAGGGTTTCAATTGGGTTAAATTTTTATTGGTCTCCTATTTTAAAAGCCTTGTTAGAAATGAAAAAGAAAAATACTAAAAATACTGCAAAATGTTCACAATAAATGTGATTATGACTATAATTTATGAATTTCAACAACTTAATTTATTTGTGTTTGAATTACTTTTTTATGTGATTGGTGATTTGTCAGTTAAATCTATAATAAAATTTGTGGTATTTTTAGCATCACTCTTAAAAAAAAGTATCAATTATTTAAAAAATGTTATATTTTTATAAAATTTTGGGCCTTTTACTAGGGGAGATGAGGCCTTTTTTTAATAGGGAAATTTTTTATTTGTTGTGGGGCCTTAGGCCTAGGCCTTGAGCCGGCACTGGGTTTGGCTTTTTGGGTTTGGCCAGTGATGGGTTTGGCTTTATGGGTTTGGTTGCTGATTCTGTTTAATGTGATCAGTGAGGTTTTTCGGTGATTGGGTTTGCCCAGATCGATGGGTTTGGCTGGTGATTGGGCATGTTGTGATCAGTGGGTTTCGCCTGTAATTGGGGTTGGTGGATTTTGTGGTTAAAGGTGGTGCTTGGTGGTTTTCGCCGGTGATTTTATTTGTTGTGATCGGTGGTGATTGGTAAAGGTGTTGTTGAAGGTGGATCTTTGATTGTTGTTGCTATGGAGGTGGGTTGAGAGAGGCAAAGAGAACAAGAGAAGAGACAAAGAGAGTACGGAGGAGAGAGAGATGAATAAAAAAAATAAAAATTTTAGCATATATGCTCGTACTGTGTCAAATTTAGAATGTCATTGTAGCTCAATGCTAAATTTTTTGAGATTTAAACATCTGATAATGGTGGCTTTTTGGTGTTTGGTGTGCCAAATGCCAAATTTGGCATTTGGCATACTTGATGTTAGTGCTTTACTGTCCCTTGAATTTTATTTATTTATAAATATTTTATATACATACACACAAACAAATATACAAACACGCCTGTGCACACATATAAAATTTTAAATCCAAAATAATTATACTTGTTCCCTTAAAAAGTTAAAAATTAGTCAAAAGAACCCAATAAAAATTGAATGAATTTAAAAGAGTATGACTTTTTGTGAACTTCATAACAATCTTGTTAATTAAATTTTTTTTTTATATTATTCAAATGACTTGTGTGTTTAGTTGTTTGACTTTGTATATTCGCTATTTGGGATCCAAAATTAAAAGTTTGATGTTTTTTTTTCTTGGTAACACTAACTAGATTTTAATAATTTTTTTTAGGTGGAAGTTGGAACAATTTAGTTTGAGAACTAGTATCATATTTTATGGATGAACTTATAATTTTGTGATACTTTTCCTTTTCCAAAAGTTTTGGTTCATAATACCTTGGATGGAGGAATCATAAGTTGACTTTTTGTTAATTACTTCTTATTGCGCCACGTGGGCTATATAAATTCATGCCACCTATACATTTAAAAGCACCTAATAGTTGTGCATTTTCATTTTTCCTGTTAAGTTTTAGTATCTATTCACCGTTTTGCATAAGATGTATATATTAAAACAAAAAATTGTCATTGAGAAGAAAAACATTAGTATGTCATAAGGAAGAGAATGAGAAATCTGAGAAGAAAAGCATATGTGAGGTGTTTAAAGAAATTGTTCAGTATTATTTTTGTTACCGTTGGTGTGGCTTGATTCTTGGACCTTTTCATTATTTAACAAAAAAGAAAAAAAAGACTTACAAAAAAATCAACTGCCCAAACTGTTGGCAATTTAGAGAAGCAATATAATGAAATAACAAAATGATCCAATAGACAGAGAAAATTTGATTGACTTGGAAGCACAATTGAATATCATACTTAGACAATATTTGCCTCCATACAAGAGTTTCTAATGAGTTATTACAAATTTGTTCCTAGGATACAACCAAATTTATTGGGTTATACAAATAGCAAATTTTGGAGAAGACCCATAGGTTTCTTGTATTTCTAAGAAAGATGAAAGAAATGAAATTGAGAAGAAATTATCAAATGAATATGAACCATTAATAATACCCAAATGATTATGACCCTTCAATAGGCATATTTTCATTCAATATGCCTCGTTTCGGTCAATAAACACATTTTTATTCAATTGGTACATTTTCGGTTAGTAGACACATTTTCATTCGATAGGCACATTTTTTGTCAATAGACACTTTTTCGTTCAATTGACACCTTTAATATATATTTAATATAAAAGATTATGACATTTCAATTGGCACTTTTGGTATATCAATATGAAGGATTATGACCTTTCAATAGACACCTTTTGGTGTCTATATATATATATTACAACCTATCTTGTATATACCTATATATACAACACACACTAAAACTAGAGACACAACATTCTATCTCTTATTTATTCCTACAAAAAATTAATAAATAAAATACCATTGCTTTTTTCTACCTAACTAATAAAATTGTGTGCTATTTCTTTTTATATATATATATATATATATATATATATATATATATTTTTACATTAAGTTTCATGCATTTTTGCTTACTACTCCAACTAAAAAACTAATGATTTTTTTTCCCCGAAACTCATCTAGTAGATATTCCCGTACATCGCATGGGTTAGCTACTAGTGAGTGTGTGTCTCTCTCTCAATCAAGAATTCAAATAGGATTCAAATTGCATTCTAATTTTATACCAAGTGTCATTCTAATTACCCACTAATTAGATTCCAAGTGAAATTATATTTTAAATAGGCTTTAATTTATGTCAAATGTCATCCCATCTCCAATTTCATTTAAAGTGTCTTTACATGTAGATTCATAAATCTAAACTTAAAAACATAAAAAGATTCAATTAAAAATTTATTATACTTCTATGTAAAAATTTGAATGAGTAATACTTTTAACCTATTTAAAACTATTTTAAGTACAGTTACAACTAATCCAATATTTCTTACAAAAATTTATTTTACTTCAATAAAAATTTTAATGAAAAATTATACCATGTTATATAAGGTTTTTTGTTCATATCTTATTTGAAAACTATACATATGAAATTATTTTATAACACCACAATAACAAAAATTAAGTAAATAAAAAACAAAATTTTTTTTTTTTCTAAAATGAAATAATCATGAATAAACAATTTGCATACTCTAGAAAATAATATCCTCACAAGTTTTTTTAAGAGCTTACAAAAACATTAAAATGTCCATAAATTGTATTAACCTTAAGTTGGAATTTCAATATGCTTCTAATTATGTTTATTTTTCAATACATCCATACGTATGCATGGAGTTAAAAGTTAATCTACTTTTATTTCTATGACAACATTTTGAAAAATCTATCAATGCTTTCTCAAAATATACTTTAAAATAATCATCAATATATATATATATATATATTTTTTTTTTTTTCTAAATGAAATCTCTTTTATGATAAATTTTGATATTTAATTTAATAGTAGACGTCAGATTCTAAAGAATGTTAACCAATTAAAAAAGTTATACTCTTTGAAAAAAAATAAAAATAAATAAAATCTCAAAGTGTTATCAAGCTACGAATGAAAAACATAAAAAAGAAATGAAAAATATGACGAACATCCAGGTGTTAGCACAGCAACAAGTTTTTTTTTTTTAAAAATAATTTAAAGTTACAAAAAGACTAAAGTATTCTTTAAGCCCAAAAAAATTGTGGTTATATTTGAAATTTCTATTAAGGCCTTTATGTTTGATATTGTTTTCATATTGATTTGCCATGAATTTCCTCTAGTAATCTGACCGTTAACTGTTTGGATGGAATGATGGAAAAGTGGTAGAAAAGAATATAGGAAGAATTTGAAAAAGTGGGAAGATAGAAGAGATTTTAGTTTCTCTCTTTTGTATTTGGTTGGATGGGTGAAAAAGTGGGGAGATGGAAAATTTTTTTTGTTTGGTTGAGAAAAAAAAAAGAATAGAAAAAAGAATTGGTATAAATTTACTTATATGCCCTTATTAAAAAATAATGCCTAATTAAAAAAAAAAAAAAGAAAGGCAAACAACCAACCAAAAACAAAAAAAAGGCAATCGCACAAGTTTATTAAAAAAGAAAATTCATGTCCAGAATAAAAGAAAAAAGAAAAAAACAGTTAGATTAAACCCCCAAAAAAAAGAAAAAGAAAAAGAAAAATGGGAAGTAGTCTGCGAATGAGTGTGTTACCCTCAGGACGAAGATTTAAAAAAAAAAAAAAAAAAACAACGTCCAGTTAATCCAAAAAAAGAAAAAGTAAAATAAAAAAAAGAAGAGAAGTAGCGCAGTGTGTATGTTATATCACGCTTAAAAAAACCAAAGAAGAAATGCATATTGTATCACACACAAAAAAAACCAAAGAAGAAGAAGAAGAAGTAGTGAATCACGTCTAGGTAGTAGGGAAAAAAAATGAGAAAGAAATAATCAAAATATGAGAGGAGGGATAGTTCAGTCATTTGACAGTAACAACTCTTTTCCTCTCTATTTTCTTTTCAAATAGTAGAGATAAAGGAAGAAAACACCTAAATTCTACCAATTTTCTCTCCTTAAAATCCAACCAACCAAACACACTTAAAAAAACATTTTCTCACCCATTTCATATTAGCTATCATTAGATTAATAAAACATAAATAGTCGAAATAAAAATTTTAAAATCCAAAGGACCAAAATAAAAGAGAAGTATTATATTCATAACATTTTCACAACAAATTTTAAGTAGTAAGTTTTTATTAGTTACTAGCCTCATTACACGCGTTTCGCCGGTGTGATGAAGCTTTTTTTTTTTTTTTTTTTTTTTAGTGTCATAATTTTTCATTCATTCTAATTTAAAGTTTATACATTTTCTCTTTAATATTACATATTTAGAATATATAAGTGGATAAAGAAATTTGAAAATCAACAAGAGTGTGACCCTATTTTTTTTTTTTTGAGACCGTGACCCTATTTTTTAGGTAATATTTTAGTGGGAGTTAGAATTGTATTTTTATCAGTGTCTTTTAGTTTTGTCTCTACTTAAACACAGGGGTGTATGAACCTTTTGAACAAAAAAAAAAAATGAGGATTTCAAATAAGAGAAGTCCCTTAAATAATAATATAAAATAATATGAATTTTTCATTGAAATTATTTTTTTACTTATTAATAATAATCAGTAAGAACTTATCATTTAAAATTTATTATAAACAAATTGTAAGAATATTGTGTATATTTTCTTGAAAAAAAAAAAAAAAAAAAACAACTACTGGTTCTGAAATTTGTTATAAAATTTTGTGCGCAATAATATATAGACTTTCTGTTAGACAAAACTCACAAAAGTGTACTTTCCTCCTACGAAAACTCACAAAAATGTAAAAAAATTTCCAGACAGACCCAATTGCCAGTTGCCACAGCTAATGGTAACTGCCACACAATTCATGACTCTCATACATAATACATTACATCACCAACCCACCTTCAAACGAGGCGCGTTATGCCCAATCACTTTAAAAATTGGGAAACGAAGAAAACACACACCATAGAAATAGGGGAATAGTCTGTGCCACGTGTACATCTAGTGGGTCCAGATACGGCAAAAGAAGAAAAATAAAAATAAAAATATCCACAAAACTGAAAAAGAAAAAAAAAAAAAATTACAGGATTGTCATGTCAACACCACACCACGCCATACCTCACACAACAAAACCCACATATAAAAGCCTCCCTCGCTCTCTCTCTCTCTTTCTCTCTCCATTATTTAACACAAACACACGCTATACAACGCCACCAACTAGATTTTCATTTTTCTTCTTTTTCTCTACCTGAAACGACGTCGTAGTGAGAATATGATCGACGACGAGTGGGTCAAGGAGGCCATGACCGACGACACGGTGGTGGTGGATTTGCTGTTAAGGCTCGTCCAAGCTCAGCCTCCTCTGCCGAAGCCTGTTCAGGCTGTTCTCCGCCTCGGCTGGACTGTCCGTCAGCGTCGTTCCAAGTCGGCGCCCAGACACGGTGACTCCACCACGAAGAAGAAGAAGGCCGAGCCTGCGCGAGCTAGTCCTACCACGCCGCTGTCATGGAGCGGCGCCACCTCTGCCAGCGGCGGCGCTCTCGATGGCTTTGAGGAGTCAAGCCGTCTTTCCAAACCGACTGAAAGCTCGAGATCTAAGGTTTGTTGCTCTGATTTTTTCCCATTTTTGTTCTGACTCAGTGAGTTCGTGTGAGCGCGGTTACGACGACTAGTGACTCCGTTTGGATATCGTTTTGTTTAACGCTTTTTTTTGTTGACGGAAATGCCCCTGTGGAAGTCGGATATTTACCTTTATTAGTTTTAGGAGGAGTCAGGGGTGAGTGATGGAACCTGGCAAAGGCATCATCACCATCTGTCAGATTTTTTTTTTTTAACCTTTTTTTTGCTTTTATTTTATTTGTCAATTTACACTTATACCCCTCTTTGCATGGGGACGCGTCGTGATTTCCGGGGCTAGTTCCGTCATTTCATTCTCCACCGGATCGGAAATTCAGAATGTTCGCCGTCCGACCTCGTTTCCTTTCTTCTATTTTTTTTGTACATCCCGTTGACCAAACTGCCCTCGACTTTCCGCTTTTTTTTTTATTTTTTTTATTTTCCCTCTTATTTTGAAAAATATTTTTAACAATTCTTTCAGAGAAAATTGGTGACTTTCATTCAACGCATGAAGATGGAGGAGTCATGAGGCGGGCCTGATTGACTCACTCTTCACATTTTTATTTTTAAAATTAATTTTCTTTCACACTTTTTTGTCTCCGTGTCATGCTCCACCTTTTGTCAAAATTACCACCAAAACACCGTTCCACTTAAGGGCACTCTCGTCATTCCGTAAGTTAAGTTCCTTGTCGGAGTCCCTACTCAATTTAATCGCCCGTAAAAATTTCCTTTTCCAAGCCAGAGTCAAAATTGGGAAGGGCATTTTGGTAAATAAGGGGGGGGAATATGTCATTTTTTTATTGTTATGTAAATCTGGTTAGCTTTATTATTATGGGTGGCGTGTCATCGTGGCAAATAGGTCTGCGTATAGTTTGGTGGGTAGTGTTGGTAGTGGTTTATGCACTTTATAATGTTGGCTGCATTTGCTATGCTATGGTATGGGAAAAATGATTCCATGTTGGTCGCCGCACTTTTCCTTTTCCTGTGGGCGCACTGTAAAAATCAAATCAAATCAAATCATAAACCCCACCTCCTTGACCTCAAAACTCAACCCCTAAAAATACCAAACGTCGTCGTTTTCTCGCTTTTCACACGTGGTCTTTTGTATTTTGTATTTAAGACAAAATGTCTGCATGTCAGTCACCCAATGTCTGCGTGACAGCTTGGTCGCAACGCCCCCACCTTTGGCTCCTCTGATTCGAATAGTAAAGATTAAAGAAATATATATGTAGCAGTCAATAATGCTATGACAAAATGTAAACTGCAAAGTCTTACAATTTCCTTTCGATCGAATCAAAAAGTGGAAAGTTCTCTTTGATTGGGTCGTGGTTCCTTAGATTGACAGCCTGTTACACAGGCTTCTTTGCTTTTTCTTTACTGGGGTCCACTACTAAAGGTAGATTTTCATTTTAGGTCAAAATTTAATATTGTACTTTGCACGTATTTTTTTTTTTGTCCTAGTTCTAGAGTGAAAGTTGGAAACAATGAGTATAGAAAAAGTATAATTTATTTTTAAAGATTGTTTTTTATTATATTTTTTTGAAAAATAATTCTACCTTTACAGCAAGCTAAATAATAGATGATAGGAAATTATTTTTTAACTCACTTGAGTCTACTACCAAACATAAAAAAAATAAATAAATAATTTTATAAAAAATAATTTGTTTTCTAGAAAATATTATTGTGGAAACAAACATAACTTTGGTGGAAAAAATTATGAAAGGCGAAGTATATGGTTTGGGAAGAGGGTCACATTTGGGTGTGGTGTGGGTGTAGTTGGACACGTTTAGAAAAGGTCAAAGTGTGAATTAATACACGTGTAATTAATGTAACGCGCATAGGGGGTCACGAGAGCAAGTCATGTCACGTGACCTTTATTTTAATTCTGACGTGTTGAGAAACTATAGGTTGTAAACCATGCGGCGACGTGGACCACGCAGAGGAGAATTCCACACAGATTTTTAATTATATATATATTTTCCTTCGAGTAAACCAAGATGGTAGAGTGGGAATGGGTATCCCATATAATGGTTGCTTTTGAATGGGCAGCGAATCAAAAGAAAGTAACAAAAGGAAAGAAGTACTGCTTGATTTGGTACTCCAAACAGAAGAAAATGTAGTGGAAGGTTCATGACAATTTGGTGGATCTTTGACTTTTTTGTTTAGCCTGAAATGATAGCAAGATACTCTTTAGGATTTTGCAACTGCATGTACAAGACAAGGACCAAGAAAGACACTTTCACATATACAAAAACTGAACCATCTTCATCTTGTGATGCTTGTATAAGATGCCAAATTTTGATCCTTGAGTTTGTTGGATGTGAATATTTTTATAATTTGTTACCATTAATGTTATTTTTCAGTTATTATTGACTGATAAATGATTAACTCTTAATTATTCTGTCCTATTTCAGGTAGCTGTTAATGGCGAAACGAACACCAACAAGAGGTCAAGAAAGAAAAGGGTAATTCTAAACTTTTGTGATTGTGAACCCATTAGTGAAGATTTTAATGGAGCAATTCTAGGCGCCAATGTTTGTAATTATGACATTGTGCATGAATTAGTACTTACAATAAAATTTTGAAAGATAGGTGTGATGCATTGGATGTTGATTAATGATCTTCTACAATTCAGTGGTCACAGCCAGTCTTGTCTTTTTAATTGTTTAGTTGTACATTTTTTTGTGCAATATGTTTTTGGAATATCAGGTGGAAGTTATTTTCAAGCATTCTGTCCAAACTTTTTTTTTTTTTTTTGAGAAAACTCATTCTGTCCAAACTTAAAGGAGCTCTCTCATTCATCATCCAATGTTGTTGGTTCTATTTGAACAAATTGCCTTAACTTTGCATTGGTCCTTTGTTTATTTAGCTTTTGGCGATGAGTAAAATAAAAAGTTGTATACGTATCCCTTATATTTTTCTTCTTTTTGGGCAGTCGCTAGCTGAACTTAGAGAGGAGGAAAGTTTGCTATTGACGGAAAGGATAAATTTGAAAAATGTATGTTTCTCTGACTTCTTTTCCTGGGATATCTTCTTGTTTCTCCTATGTTGTTTCCTTAATCTAAATATGTCTTATTGGAGATACCTAAATACTGAAATATTAATAATTTACTAATTCATTGAGCAGGAACTGGCAGCTTTGCGTCTCACTCTTGAGAAACAGAGAGCTACAAATGACAGTTTGAAGAGAATTAAGGTTAGTTTGCCTCTCTATTCAATTTCTTTGTCTATTCACTTTTTCCTTTGCCACCCCCCCTGTGTTTATGTAAATCTTTTATCAAATCCAGCGTACTTGTATTAAGCCATGCTGGTTAGCAATGAATCGGTTTGCTCATAGTAAATTAATCTATGTTCTTTTAGATTATTCTAGGCTTCTTTTACATCCTTGGGACCTTGACTACAATGTGGTAGTAACTGGTACTAGACATCAAAAACATTTGTTGGTGATGTGAAGTTTGTTATAAGCAAAAATAAGGTTGCGTGCATTATCTTCTGCTGATCTCGATCTGTTTTCAATAACCTGCTGATTCTAGTATGACAAGCTTTACTGGTGTAGTTATTTTTAGGTATGCAAGGAGTACAGACCAAGTTGGCTGGTTTGAAATCTTAAAAACTATTTTTACATCATTAAGCTCGTTACATTTTGCTTGCACTTGTACTGGGTTTCAGCAGTACAAGATTAGCCTACCAGGTGTGTGCGTGTGTTTTCCCCTGAAAATTAATACTTTTCACTAACTGCTACTCAATTAATTTCCACTTTGCACATTAGTGAATCAATTATTATGCATCTTTGAAATAGGATTTGGGGAACATTTCACCATATTAATGCTATGTTGTTGCCTGCGATATATTTTACACTGGCTATTATATTAAGAAATTATGCAAAATAATCTGCACATTTGTGGGCCACATTGTCTGGGTGAATTGTTGCTTCAACTAGGAATGATCACCTGCATGGAACTGCTTGTTATTTTGCTTTCAAAATTAAAAACTCCATTCTATCATTGGTGGTTCCACATTACATTAGCCTGAAACTGCAATGTGGCCAAAAGGGAGAGTGACCAGCTTAAATAAATGATGTCATTTAATAACAGTATGTGACATTAAATGAGACAACATAAAAGCTAGTGCTTTTATATAGTTAAGATGCTTTGCAGAATCTAAATATATCTATATTTTGTTTCAGCATGATCTGCAGTCACAGCAGAACGAAAAAACAACAACTGCTAGTGCTATGGCATCTGTGGCAGCCATCTCTGATCGACCCCAGAAAATTGAAGAAGTTTGTGATCCTGCTGCTTCAATCTTTCCAACAGGTGTCGCATGCAATGATGTTGATACTGTACCACATCCAGGTCAATCAAAAATAGAGGAGGTCAAGGAGTCTGAAACGTCCTTCGTGTTACCTGATCTAAATCTTCCTTTTGACGATGACTCCAGAATGAGCTGAGAAGAACCAGATGTTACCGTCGATATTCTGTTTTCCTAATTAAGCGGGATCAAGATCATTAACTGCATTTATGCTTAATAAGTAATTGAATCAGTCTAACCATGTTGTAGGTTGAGTTATTATAATTGTAAGTAAAACAAAAAAAAAAAAAAAAAAAAAAAATACCAATTACCTTCACCGCTTCTTGACATGAAGGTGCGGATTTGTCATTTTATACATGGAAGGTACCGAGGGTAGTGTAGAGATCCTAACCCATTAGTTACAGTTACCTTCTTTCTTCGCAGGTTTCTACAATAGTCCAAAATTCTTTTGGGGCCAACCCTCAATTCCTTCTGTTTCCTCTTTTAGGAAATATTTACCGATAAGGTGTAACTATTCTATAGACAATTAAATGTTTGTTTTCTTTTAGTAGAACAATTTGAATCTAGTTTGAAAGTATTTTTCTTGTTTTCTATATTATTACAAGATGAACGGCCTCTATTTTTTCATTTGTGTGAAGAACTTCGAAATGCTTCCATGGGCCATGTGGTCTGGTAATATTTTTGGCACTCCACCTAGGGTCGGTCCACCGCTGCAAAATGCAGAAATTTCTCAACGAATGCTTAGCAATGGCAGATTACTTGGTAATAATAATAGTATCATGTTGTTACTAAGAACAATAATTGATAAATAAATTAAATTTCATAATCTTCAAAATATGATTTAAATAATATCATTTCATGGAAATTACTAATTAGATTTCACCACAAAATGGAAATAAAATTAGGATAAATTCATAAATGTTTTTAGGTGGCATAGTTAAGACATGGACCAGGTCTACTCTTGAGACTTGACATGATGGTCTATGGAATTTTTGATATAAAAGTCTTATAATATGCGTGTCGCCTCTAAGATACAACAACCCAATCACTTTTCTGATAATCCTTACAAATTAACACAATTTGTAGGATGAGAACCCCTCAATAGTACTTTTTTAACCTAGAAATATAGTGTATGAGGATATATATATATATATATATATTTTTTTTTTTCACAAAAGAATAGGAAAATATCATGCAAAATATTTGTTACTATATGTAATGGTCAGAAGATAAAATCAACCACATTTCCTCTGTACATACATATTTACATACCTCTCTATTTTTTTTTTTTGAAGCCCATACCTCTCTATTTTTATAAATATAGGCTTATAGTTTTTTTTTTTTTTGGATAGGAAATATAGGCTTATAGTTATATATGGTCAAAAGAGCTTTTAAATAATTTTGATGAAAATGAACTATTACCATAAAAAGGCTAATTTACTTTGCCTATTATTGCAAATCAATTATAGAAAATATTCATTCTCAAAAAAAAAAAAAAAAATTTATAGAAAATATTCTACACTAGAAACTAGAAAGTAGTAACATACACATAAAGCCTCATTAATATGAAACCAACGGCTATATACCATTACATATGCCGGTTGTGTTTTCCAACCAAAATATTTTCCTTTACAAAATCATAAATACAAAATGCATTAACTTTTCCCATTAAAGCAAATAGCAAACTGTTATGGATATGCAATAATATAGCTATGTCAATTACTATAAGTTTCAAAACGTTTAATAAGTAAAAAATAAAAATATATAAAGTCTAACAAGGGAATAAGGCAAGGCATCAACGAAATGCTGATTTTTCCACTTAATATAATTATTTTTTTTAAAAATAATCCAAAATATCATGTTCCCAAGCAGTCTCGTTCCTGGTCACCCCGCTTCTTTGGCATAGAAAGAATCTAACTAATGGTGAGTTGAATGATAAGCAAATGCAAGCAAAGACATACCTAGTCTCAACTTTATATCGTTTTTTCAAAGTACTCACTAACTTTTCGTTTTTACTAGTACATATTTATTAATGGGTTTTGCTAATGAGTGCCCTAAGGGCACTCATTAATAATCTACTTTAGGAAAGTTTTGATACCACTTTTATGGGAAATGAAAAAAACTGTCAAAATATTAATTACTTTTTTTTTTTTAATTTCCTATAAAAACTTTCTTTATATGGATTATTAACCAGTGCCCTAAGGGCACTCGTTAGCATTTCCCTTTATTAATTAAGAGATGAACCCGATGGAAAAAGTGGGAGCCATACGTCTCTAGGTGGGGAAATTATTGTGTACTCCCGGAGTACCATAAATGCGTACTCTCTCTTCTTACATGAATAGTGGGTTTCACTAATTAAATTCATGGTGGAACCCACCATTCATGTGAGAGGAGGGAGTACGTATTTATGGTACTCTGGGAGTACCTAATAATTTTCCCTCTAGGTGAGATCAAGGATTTAAAAGTTTTATTTTGTTATTATTTATTTAAAAAGAAGTCATTGGTCATCTATACGTGAGTTTAGGATTGTTATCTCGTAGGATTTATCTTATCAAGTAGGTGGTGTTATCTTATCTTGTTGGAAGATGGATTATGATATCTTAGTTATTTACACTCAATCGAGTTCTTTGCAGGCCATATCCCCTCCTAAAAGAGACCAAAGAACTCGTCTCTTCCAATAAGAGTAAATCTTAATTGACTTATCACAACGTAATCCCACCCTCTAAAAAGGAGAAAAGTTTCATTAGCTGATGAGACTTCATGAAATTATTTATATAAACATAACAGTCGTAGTTTAAAATTTCTATCAATTCTGGGGTATATAGAGATCAAAAGCAGCAGCTTTATACAAATTAGTTGAAAAGCAGTTGGATGGCATCAGCCTAGGAGAGAGTCAAAATTCAAAAGAATTATTCAATTTATTCTTTCAAAACTGAAGTCAATCTTGATGCTTTCTTCTTCAATTTTGTTCTCTGTGAAACGTGTAACTATTACCGGCCATTTCCTAATAGCTTGATTTTATTTTTAAAACTCACATCGAGCCAAAAGATTGCTTTGGGTTTGATTTATTATGGTTTTCAATCTCTAGGCTCCATTCCTTGTAATAATATATTGCCTTTTGATTTCTTTGCGCTTTTCTTCTTTGAAAAAAAAAAGAAAACTTATGGTTTTGAATTTTTTTTTTTTTTTTTTTTAAATTTTAAAAATTGTGGTCATAGGATTAATCAATTTAGGCTTGAGGGTTTCCACATAAACAAATGTCTTGGGCATGTTAAAATAGTACACCATGCCTTAATAGTACAAAAAACTTAGGGCTGTCCACGAGTTAGGTCTAATCGAATTTGGGCTCAATCCGCATTCGACTGGCCTGATCGAGTGGAGCAACCCTCAATCTGCCGTTGATAGAGAGGATGATTAGATTGGACAGATCAAACCTCCAATGAGTGGCTAGCAGGTCAGCCGAAGTTAGAGATCTGAGAAATGGCAAGAAAACAGCAGAAAAAGGTGAAAAAACAACAAAAAACAGTGAGAAAACAGCAGAAATCTCATCGGATTCAATGAGATTTCACCAAATCTGGTCAAAATCTCACCGAATCTAGTTGAGATCTTGCCGGGATATGGAAATTTTCGCTAGAAATTGTGTAGTAAGTTGGTCGATTCAGTTTTTTGGGTTTTGGTGTAGGAGAATCGAAACCGACTCGCCGGAGTAAGTTTCTAGAGGAAAAGACTCGCTGCTGATCGACTCGGTTGGTTTCTTTGGGTGGGTCAAGTCTCCGGGTGGGTTGGACAACCCTACAAATACTTAGTTAACATTAGCATTAGCAATGCAGAAAAGACTAGCAAATCATCATAAAAGTACGCCAAAATTCGACATTGCAAAGACCAAAATTTGAGCAAAATATCTGCTTAGATGTTTTTACAATTTTTATTAGTTTCCTTCATGTTAGAGATATATTAACACAATAGTATAGGGCAAGGTCACTCTTACCTTGTGTAAAAGCCAAGTTTTCTACTTGTACTACAAGCTTATTAATCATAGTTAGTCTAGAGTTTAACCTATTATAAATACCTTTGTTAAGTTCATTGTAACACGAGATTTGAACTTCATTCATATAGCTTTTAAGAGTTTCCTCTATGAATGTAGACTATTAGGTTGTACCACGTAACACTCATGTTTTTGTGTTACTCTATTTTATGCTTCCATTTTTGTTTTTGCATCTATTTTAGCATAATTAACATGGTATCAGAGCAAAAGTTTCTAGATCCCTAACAAAATCTCTCTATGTCAAACTTGCTCCTAAATTTGTTATGATTTTCATAGATCTCCAAGTGCCTTCACCCAACCCAAGGCCTCCCTCATGCCGCTTCTCATTGTTACCTTGTTGTCGACGACTCCCAGCCACTGCATTGCAGCCTCAAATAACAAAATCCAAGCAAAGTTGTGCCTTCTTCTCAGATTTATGAGGTTCTGGCCTCATTTTGAAGAAACCAACAATGCAGATAAGTTCAATGGCCTCTCACGAGCAAAATGTAAAAATCCAGCCTCTGTCCACTGTCACACGTATCGCCACATGTGGTTTAGAGTTTTCAGTAGTCGCTTCATGCGCCTCAACTTGTCTTCAATGTCTTTCATGCGCCAATTTGGTCACTTACATGCAATCATGCCCTGGTCATTCTACACACGTGCTTCCTATGCATGATCTGTCCCTACTGATGTCATCGTGTTGAGTTAGTGCATCTAGGCCATGTCAACTTGCTTGTCCAATCAGCATGCCATGTCAGCCCTAGCTGATCTCAAGCGTTGATCGCGTGCCGCCTTGTGGGCACAAAGGGGGAGCCGCCACCTAGTTTTTTGCAATGGTCTAGGAACCATATATATAGTGTCCTCTCGAGGAAGGACCTTTTGATCTTACTACTAGAGATATGAGTTTGGAGTTAAGGTACGGTCTTGGGAAGGTGTTAAGCACCCAAAACCGCCTAACCCTAAGGTTGGTTTCCCATCATTGTGTCTTATGTTTTAACCCTATTAAAAGCATACTCAATATTGTTATCTAACTCACACACACACACACACACACTAGCACACATCTAACAATCAACATGACATCAATCATCCCTAACTATACATCTATCATGCTTGTTAAACAAAGCCTAACATACATCTAATCATGGCATAACATCACATCATAGACCCTAACATGCATCTAGCATACATGTCACCTCATCCTAGCATTCATCTAATCATAGCATAACATATCATCTCAAGCAAAGCAACAACATGTATCATCAAATTAAAGCAAGGATATAGGCAGCAAGCACATCATTAAAAGCATTGCATACACATATTCATCAAAGAAAGGTAAAGCTTATAAACAAACACATGCATGTACATATGAATGCATGAGTTACTTCACTTACCTTACAGCAACTCATAACCTATAGCATTATGCATGAGCATGTGAATGCATGTTCATGGCATCAAAATAAAACAACATAAGATAAACCCTAATTCTAACATGTGAGAAGCAAACCAACAATTAAACATGTGAAACAGAAGCTTTGAAAGCATAAAATATGAAAAAAAAAGGCTAAACAGAAGTATACATGTGAAAGCAGAAGCAAAAACAAATAAATAAAAATTAGGGTCTCTGGGAAAGTTCACGCGCACACATGAACAAGCCTGCGTGCGCATAATCAAGCCTGCGTGCGTAGGCAAGATTATGTGTACACATGTTCCTACACAGAAACCCTAGAAACACAGCAAAGACCTAGGACACTAAATCTAACATCCTAACATGCTTTCTATACATACAAAAACGTAAACCTAGACTACATAAACATATTATAACAAGAAAATAAAGCAAACAAAAAGATTAAAGAGCAGAAAAGAAAGGAAAAGGAAAAGAAAAGTTTGAAACTAATACCTCAAACAAAAGCCCTTCAAGCTTGATTTTTAACTGTTTTCCTCAATTAAATCTATTCACAATTCAATAAAAGAGTAATTAGTAATCTTAAACTCAAAGATCAAGGCTAGAAAAGACCCTAATCAAAAGAAAATTGACTTGAGGATGTTTTGTGAAAAACTCCCTCTTTGATTCACTATTTCTAGTGAATCTTAATGTTTTCTCGTGGAATTTCTGTGTGTTTTGAAAATATACCATGTAAGGCTACTTATAGTGTGAAAATAGGGGTTTGGAACGACTTCCAGATGATGTGGGATTTGTTCAAAACCTTAACATTAATGCAAAAAACTTGTCTTGTTTAGGTTTCTGGAATTCGCTATGCGTGCGCAAGATCATGTCTGCGTACGCATGCAGAAAGCTCATAAAAAAGTAATTTAAACATTCATAAATTAGATGGTTGAAGTTCATCGATCATAGTCATTGTCACATCATATTGTGAACATTTTGTAGTACCTTTAGTGCATTTTCCCTTTTCATTTTTATCGTGACTTCCAAAATATAAGACTAATAGAAATTTAACCCAATTAAAACCTAAAATGTTTCAAAAAAAAAATGTTGCAAATGTGTTAAATCATCAATTATAGATTAATCTTCCCTAATAGTTTGAGACTTTAATTTTTATAAACCAATACTATAAAGCCACACACCAAATAATATCTATCTCTCTCTTTTAAAAACAAGATATATAATTAAAAATTAGATTACAACTTTATTTAATTATGCATCATCATATATCCAAAATAAAGTATCTTTTTTATCATAATATATTTTAATTAAAATTCATAGATCAACTATGATATTTAGTTCTCTATATGAAACTAACATTAGTTTAGTTGGTATTAATGAGAGGGCTTGGGGATTGGATCGTAGGATCGGCACGAGGATCGTAAGATCCTAATTTTCAATTAAAAAAATACGAAAAAATACCCATAATTATAATTCATAATATATATTAAAGAAACATTGAAAAACAAAAGTAATTTTTGACACAATTTAGTGAAATACAAATAAAAAGTAAAGTATACAAAATTATAAATACATAAACAAAGTTCAAAATTCAAAAGTTACAACTCACAAATACCAAGTACTAAGTTAAACAACTCAAAGCATACATAATGTCTTAATAAACAAAATAAAACAAATAACAATATTTCAAACAATTCCATAAATACTCAATCACCAAGATCAAAGTTTTGGTTAACTTGGATGGGTTCCACAAAGTACAGTTAATCATTGTTAGAAGTCACAAGGCCCACATCATCCATTGGATAATCATGAAAATCTCTTAATCATTGTAAACAACATTATCTTCATTGTTAGAAGTCACAAGGCCCACATCATCTATTGGATAATCATGAAAATCTCTTTATGTTGCATTTGGAGGTTCATTCACTTCATCTTCATTGGCATCACCAAACTCATATTTATCACTAATAGTATGAACTTCTTTATCATTGTCACCTAGCCAAAAAAAAAAAAAAAAATAGGGCAAAAAAAGCTTATATTTAAAGTTTTATCAATTTAGGCTAGGACCACTAGGCTAATTTGTTTATTACATTTTTTTTTTTAATTATCAATTTAGGGCATTTGGACTCCATTTGGAGGCCTAAAGAAAGAAGAATTTTTATTTAATTATTTATTTTTTCTTTGTATTATAGGATCTTTAGTATCATTATGGAATTAGGATCCTATAAGATTCTAAAATTCAAATCGAGATTCCACACGGATTTAACCTTAATAGAAATCCTAGTAAGATCTAGGACGGTTAAAGGATGTCGGATCTTAGGATCGTAAGATCCGGATCCAGATATTGATAACCATATTCATCAAATTATGTATTAAATGTATCAAATAAACCTTGATTTGATTAGCATTAAATAATTTTATTTAATTAATATTTATGTATAAAATATCTCACATAAATTTTTTGTCTTAGGTCCCAAATTATGTTGGGCCACCCTTAAGATCTCCACATGGTTGGATTGTAGCCTTGGGTCCTGATTATGAAACTCACCTTGAACACCTTGATAGAAGAGTGAGGATCGCTCTTCCACCACTAAACAAAATTTGAAGAGTGGTTTCACCTTGGTCACAAATTCATTCTTTTCAAGGACCTTGAGTTATCATTCCGGTGATGGCAATTTTTGGCCCCATGAATTGCTTGGTTTTTGCTAGAGTAACTTCCAATAGAGAAGGAGAGGCTTTGAAAAGAAGAGGACAAGGTGAGTGGGCTATTATTATACCAATCCAACCAATTTGAAATTCAAAGATGTTGCACGGTTTAGAGGCAAAATATTCAGACTTTGCAATAACGGCACTTATGCACTGTGAACATGATGAATTTGAGTTAGCTAAGATATGTGTTTGCTTCCCAACCCCAAGATGTTATGCAACCCCAAAACGTGTACTTGGTAGAGTCATCGGAAAATCTTTATGGGGTTTTTCGTTATAGAAATTATATTCCTTCCAAGTTAAGGCATGAGACTCAGTGGTGACTTCAAATTTTTTTTTTCAAGTGGTTATTTAGTTATTATGAAAATTAAATTATATAAAATTTAATAAAAAGATAATTTCATATATTGACAAAAATAAAAAATAAATAAACACACACAAATGTGTGTGTGTATATATATATATATATAAAATCTTACAATTTCCTTCTATGAAATTTCTTTTTTTGAAATTGTTGTCTGATAATCTCATTATCAATACTACAAACTACATCTCTTTCAAAATTTTAGTTCAATAAAATTTTTCTTAGGCTTTTCCCTTATGTTTGTAAAGACCTAATATATTGTTAAGGGGACTAAAATTGACTACAAACTTAGTTGTAATTTAAGGCTACAACTCTTACTATACAAATTAACATGGCTATATATTTTGAAAATCTAACCGTTAAATTGCATGCTCTTTATGTTTTTAAAATACATGTCATTTTTCATGCCAATCGGATATTTTTTACCATTCGATCCATAAACTTATTTTTTATGTATGATTTTATACCACAAAACTCAAATTCTAAACATTTTATTGATGATATAGTTATTGATATTTGATTTTATTGATATTTTAATTGCATGGATAATATAAGAAAATATAATCCAACGGTGGATTTGTCAAAATTCACATTTAATAAAAAAATATTATTACAAATTACAGTAAATTCACTTGTGGTTTAAGAGGTGGTATATCTTGTACTCAGCATATATGCCGGGTACAAAATATACAAAATCGTGGTTTGGTTCGTTGGCACCTTGCCTACCCGTGGTTTAAAACTTAACACTTTGCCCACCTGTGTTTAACTCTGTTTAGTCTCCATTACCCACATCCGTTAAAATTAGGGATAAAAATGTATTTTCTCTTACCTTTCATGTCTCTCTCTTCCAAAAACAAAAAATAACATAAAAACACAAACAAACAAGATCAAAGAGGGGATTTTGTAGAGAAACAAATTGTGTGTCAAAACAAGATCTAATTGACAGGCCAACTCATTTACTTCATCATTCTCTCTCTCTCAAGCTTTTGATGTGATTTACTTCATTAAAACAAGATCAAATTGATAGGCCAACTCATTTCTCTCTCTCTCTCTCTCCAGCTTTTGCTATGATTAGTAAATTGAAAGAGGTTGTTGTATATTTGTGTTACTGTAGTGTAGGACCTGTGGCTGAGGACATGTTCCATTGGCAAGCCATCATCATGGGACCTGCTGATAGTCCTTATGCTGGAGGTGTATTTCTAGATATTATTCATTTTCCTCCTAATTATCCATTATTCCTCCTCGTTTATTGCATTTAATGGTCCTTTTTGTACAGTATTATGTTTGAAAGCTCGGATTTGTGTGAAAATGTAAGAGTTTGTTTAGACCCCCAATAAAAATTACAGCTAGATTGCTGTTACTCTAACTTATCTAAGTGCGAAACAAGAGTAAATGAAGCGCAATCACTAGATCTACTCTAATGCATACACATGAACAATAAACAATAAAAATAAAGCACAAGAGTAAGGGAAGAGAGATGCAAATACAAGATAACACCGAGACGTGTTATTGAAAAGGAAACTGAAGAACTTGGCGAAAAACCTCTCCGCCGCCCTTCAAGCGGTAATCGATCCACTAGAAAATAAAGTTGAAGTACAAGAATAACAAAAGACCCTCCAAGCCTAGTCTACCCAACGTTCTTGAGCCCTCCAAGCTCCTGCTACCAACGGACTTCTCGGAGTCATGTCTTCTTTAACTTTCTGAATCCCGTAATACCCCCGATTGCATTCGCCAAGCCTCACCGGCTTCTTTTAGCAAATCTTCAAAACTTCCCAAGCTCCAAAACAATCTTTACACTCTGAAAAGGTGTGGGTTGTGTTTGGGTACAAATCTTCTCTCAAGGTATGACGATGGAAGAGGGAAGGAGAAGAGGCTAGAATGATTTCTCACTAAAGATGGGTAGCTCTCTCTCTAAAAGATGGGTGTGTGTGTTGTAGAAAACCTATCTAGGGATTTTCTCTCTAAATAGCCTCCTATACTTTTGTGGGTAATAAGAGTATATATAGTATGAGTGAAAGGTAAGAAAGTCACTCTTAAAATCCTCCAAGCAGAACGTTTCGCAAATATTTCGTAGGAAGGCCTTACCCGCAAGACACTCGTGAAATCGATAGCCTGGCTCGACTCTTCAGCTTCTAGTGTGTGCTTCTCACGTGCCCTTTTCGCGGGATACTCTTCTCGCGAGTTAGTTGCGAAATTGCACTGTTTCTTCATTTCATGCTTTATTCTTCACCAACTTAATACTAAACCCAATACAATAAAATCCCACAAAATACAAGGAACAAAATAATGCAAATACAACACTTTTTGTCATGGAATAAAGCCAACATAAAACATAGTTGTAAATCACAACTTTACAATAATAAAATTTATGGTTTTTTAGCATCACTAATAAAAAAAAAAAAAAAATTGCACAACCATTAAAAATATATATAATTTTATAAATTTTTTGGGTGGTTTAGCATGGGAGATGGGGCCTTTTTCCCTTGGGTATTTTTTTTTTTTGGGTGGGGCTTGGGCCGGCCCTTCCCTAGCAATGTTTTTCCTGAACTATTGATAGTTCTAATTGATAGCAATTTCTGTCGTAGAAATTAAAGAAACTTTGAATGTTAGTGTTTTGTGTCTCGGAAAACATCAGCCATGGAAACAGATGACTTGTAGAGTCCAAACAAGCATAACGCCATCTGTTGAAATCGCTTTAATATCTTTGAAATTAGGTAATCGAATTGCAATTTCATGAATGATATGTATTAGGGGAGTTGCCTGGTCATTGGAGTCTACACTGGCGGCTCTGATTGTAAGTATGTAACTACGTATAAGTGATGCGTTTTGAATTTGGTCTGAATCAGAATTAGTCTGGCATTGGCATATATATGTTGGCTTCCAAATGCTGTGATAAATTGTATGTGAAAGCAACAAACTTAATAGATAGACTTGGAAATGCAATGGGCAACTGAAAAACTAGCATCCTGCCTGATAGTGTAGTTTCAAGCTTTCAGCTATGAGGAAAATGGGGAAATCATAGTTTTAGTACCTTTCAGGGTTTCAATTTTCATTCCTATAAATGAAAGTTTATAAGCACAACAAAATCTAACATGTTCACAACAAGCTAGTTTTGAGTTGTTACAAATCCTGGTAAAATCTTATTTTGTTTTATTGTATTTTGACTTTGGGTGGGTTGACATTTTAGCTTACTATGAAAAAGTTGTAAAATTTTATTGTAAACTAGGAAGAATTCATGCATTTAAGTGCATCAATTTCATTTTTCAATTTTCAAAATTAAAATTCTTTTGTCATTTAACCGTGTCAATTATATCACTCAACTTTCAAAATTAAACAAATTTTATATGAGGATGAAGTTGACATGGTCAATTGAATTAAAATTATCTCCTTTGTCATTGGAGGACCAAAGTAAAGATGTAGTTGTTGAGGAGATAGCAATTTGTAGAGACACCAATTGAAAGAGAGAGAGAGGACACCACTTACTTCAAAATCAAAGTCTACAAGTTTGGGCCAATCATATTTATATTAATTCTTCAACTTTTTTTTCTCTATGGGAATTACACCCATAAATGTATTCCCAACAATAGTTTGGTCTAAAAACTATAACTCTCAATCACTTTGTTCATGACCTTTTGGTTGAGTATCATCTTGATCATGGTCTTTATTTTTGTGTACGAGGATCATCTCCTCATAAAATGGATCTATTTTGTGGCTCGAATAGAAAAGTACAAAACTAAAGTTACATTAAGTGTCACATTATTTAAAATTTTAAATAACGTGATACTTTATACACTGTTAAACTCAAGAAATAACAATACTATAGACAACAAATGTTACAACTTTTCATAATTTATTGTGGTGTTAAACTATATTTAGTGTAGCATCACTTTCACATGAGCAGTAATAAAGCTAAATTTGTTTGCCTAAAAGTAGTTATATACACAATTACAGCTGCATATACAAACATGTGTATGAAGAAAAAAAATCTTAATTTCTAATATGTAAGTCATTACTCGATTATAAATATTATATATTTTATAAACTATTAAAAATAATTTATTATCTTTCTAAACTCCTAGGATATACAAAAGTTTTTTAGTTTGCTTTGAACACATAATATAGATCCAAAAAAGAAATGATTATCTATTTTTGATAAATCACAACATAAAATGTATGATTATTGTGCACATAAAGATAATAACAATATGATAAAAGGAATAATTAATAATAAAAAAAAAAGGAACACTACAAAAAAACTGGGGTTATAGCAGTGTTTTTAAACTGTGGCTACAGCCCCAAAAACTGTCGATATAGGTCCAAATGGCTATTTCGGCGCTTTTTTTCCCAGAGCTTTCTAGCACTGCCCAACGAGGGTGACAATAGGTCCAGCTAACCTACATCGGTGGTTTTAAAACCGCTGGTGTAGGTCCCGGTGATTTTGAAATCCTATCCCGACACTTTTTAAAAACTGTTGGAATAACCTATACTGGCAATTTTGTAACCCTATACTTACGCTTTTTAGAAATTAAAAACCACTGTAGTAGGTTGAACCTATTCCAGTGGTTTTAAACTGCCACTATAGGCATTTATATATGTTTCTAATATATCCTTTACCGGTGGTTTTTCAACCCTATACCAGCGTTTTTTTGAAACTTAAGACTGTTGTAATAGGAGTGGTCTATATTTGCAGTTTCAAAACCGCCACTATAGGAATTTTTTATAATTTTCCAATATAGCATATACCAGCAGTTTCAAAACCACCGCTATAGGTTTTTTTTTTTTTTTTTTGGTTATGCACAATACAAGACATTCCAAATGTCTAGAATGTCATATAAAAATTGCAAACCATTTAATACAGATCGTACAACAAGATAAATTAAATAGACCTCAAGTCGGGGGAAAAAAAAAAAATACCACAAGTGGCATATTTTTTCTAGGGGGTTACACACGTTTTGTTTTGTTTTGTTTTTTTTATTAATTTTTTTAATAGAAGGCCACTAATTCAATTGACCATTTTTTTTAAAGGCAGTCATTGGATTATTTTAGATATTTTAAGGAGGAACCAAGTCAAAATTTTGAGATGCCAAATTGTAAAAACTTTAAAAATACAAATGTTTTTTAAATTTTGGGTGGCCCTAAAGCATCAACAATGGTCATTGGAAATGGGATTATTATTGATGTTACTTTTTTTTTAATATTGTATTTAATTTAATAATAAAAACTGTAAATGAAATTAGCTTTCTCACATATTATACACTAATCATAACTTGTCAACTCAACAATTTTATTGTGTCTTAAACACATTGAAGAAATTGTTTGGTCTACTTGTGTTTCGGTGTTGGCAAACCATATCAAATGTGTCAAATGCATGTCAAATTGTGAGTTGTGTTATAAGTTGTTGTTTCGTATAGTGGTAATTGAAAATTAAGTTGAAGAAACAAAAAATGATCAAGAACTACTCAAGAAAACTGATGTTTCTGCATTCTTGATATCAAGCTTGATAGCAATCAATAATAATCTTGACTCTACCCTCGATACTAGTCAATCGATCAAACTTAGAACAACAAAGTTTATGTTTCCTCGATAGCAAGCTCAAGACCATGTCCATTGATCGAGCTACCTCGATAGTAGCCTTGCCTCTATGTCAATCAATCGAGATTGTGCAAATGATAAAAAAATAACAATGCAAAAAGCCCAATAACTTGTCTATTTCAAATACAATTTGAGCTTTACTGATTGGGATATAAAAGAAAAATTATAAGTCATCCCTAGAGAGATTTTTTAAAAGAGAGAAAAAACTTTATTTGTGTCACTAGGGTTGTGTAACCAAGTTTATCTCAAATTCACCATACCGAAGAATTCAAGTAAATCTAAAGGTATGTTGGTAAGAAGCTGAAGCATATAGTGCATACTACAAATTTACTATTATGATGAAAATTTCAAGATCTTAGAGTTGGTAAGAGGTTCTTAAAGTAAAAGCTTTTTACTTTAAGTTGTCTACGGTCGTGGAGTCTAGGAAAAAGTTTTTCTTAATGATATGTAAAACTTTATCATAGTGGATTGACTTTTTGAGAAGGTTTTCTCCCAGTAGTTTTTACTTTGAAAACGTTATTTCATGGGTTTTTTGTGGATTGCTCTTAATCATCACGATCAGGATCTTGTTCATGCCTAAGCAAAGCTAAGCAAAATTTAACCGTTATTTAATGTAGGGAGGAACTTGCTCCTATTTTTGCTCTTATTAAATCAACATGATCAGGATCTTTTTTTTTTTTTTTTTTTTGATAACAACATGATCAGGATCTAAAACTTACGAAGTTGCTCTCTTTAATAACTACCACAGTTGATCATGTTTTGGTTTTTCTTTTCCAATAAGCTAATCAGCGGGCTGTCTATTCCTAATGTAAAAGCATATTGTATTATTTGCCATCAATCTATCACATACAAAGATACCCCATTGTTCATCCATCTGTCTAGCTAGATTACTGTCACTGACGCACACTGTAATAAGAGCGAGATGATTTGTTTTATATTTTCAACACGAAGTACGCAGAAAATCTTCAATTGTAGTGTACTTTTCACCTCTGCCTCATCAATTTATCACAATCCCACCAACACCATCATTATATTATAGTATATATTACTCAGTCTCAGTCGTCAGCACTCGGTACAGACTCGAGAAAAAAGGGTATCAATCCATCTCTATCAGCTAAGCAAAGCTTCTCTTCTCGTTGTTCATGCCAGAAAACCCTCCGCTCTCTACGTTTCTCACTCTCCCACCCGCCTTTCATGGGCGACCTAGGAAGTGGGTCCCTCTATAACTCTCTCTAATAAGTACACTTCTTATTACATGTAAAGCTGTACTCATCAGTACTTTGATTTATAAATAAAGAAAAAGAAATTGTACTTGTTCAATCTGAAACTGGCAAAATTTAAAAGTCTGCAACTATAGTAAATAAATTAATGCATAGCAAAAAATCCCAAAAGGAAGAACAGGTTGTACCTGTCATTAGTTCTTGCGAAAGATCCAACCGTGCGTCAGATTAATTTGCAGTGCTCATTAAGAAAAAGGTTGACTAAAATTGGATTTCATGAATCCTGTGGTACATGTTTTTTAGATACTTGGTACTTCTTTGTATCACACGGTCCATTTTCATCTTGGGGGACTGATCTTCATTGTCTCTGCAACTACATTTTATAAAAAAATAATAATAATAATTTAAAAAAATTTATATTTTGCTGGATGTCTCTGCAGCTACATACACAAGACAATGAAGCCACCCACACGTACTCCAACTAGTTCTCAGAAACTTTCTGCAGAGAATAATCATATATACTAAAGCATTACCCTACAAAAATTCTTGAAATTCTAGCGTACTCCATGAAAGTTATTGGAAGACTGTCATGATATCAAAAACCAAAACCCAGCTGGAAAAAAAAAAACACAACAAACCAAAACACAGATCTAGAGAGATGTATATATAGTTATAATTATACACTCAAAACTACCCAACACACATACGCAAATGCATTCACAAGCTGAGAAAAAGGCAAGGCTTAGTAAATTACTAGTTTGAAGTATCTATATATATAATATATTCATCTTCATAGCCCTAGCTAGATCTCAAGAGAGTGGGCTTGCAATGAAATCTTCATCCAAGTACTTTCATGCACATGCATTACAGATATATCCAGATTCCGGCTCAGACATGCATGAGCTACAAAGTACTATTACTGCTTCTATTACCAAAGCACAAAAAGACCTTACTCTTACTAATTAACTATACTAACACAAAGGTAAAACATGCATTACTAATAATTAATTAAGCAACCATAGATGGAGTACTGGTACTAGTACTGCTTCTATTACTAAAATTCACACCCAGCTTCAACTCAAGCTCCACATTATTCCCATCTCTACCAGCAAAAGCAGTATTTGAACTGAACAACTGAGCCACAGAGGTCACCACTGAGCACTTCCTTCCATTCTTCCCAGCTGCTTTCTTATTATTAGCCTTCTTTTTAGCTCTCTTATTAGCGTCCGAAGATGAACATGAAGATGTTGAGGTTGATGATGAAGCCACTACTAGTGGCAGTACTGATGGGATTTCAAAGTTGGTCCTTGCTTTCGAACCCCTCAGCCTCCTCGCCGCCGCGTCGTACGCACGCGCCGCCTCCTCCGCCGTGTCGAAAGTTCCCAGCCAGTGCCTACATCTCCCAATTCTGTCACGTATCTCCGCTGACCATCTCCCCCATGGCCTCTTCCTCACCCCTCTATAGCTCTTCTGAGGACCCCCCGATAAGTTTTTCTTCTCGGCACCGAAACGCTCCGAAATGGAACCCAAACCCGAGTTTTCGGTCTTGTTATTGTTGTGGTTTTCGCTTTTCTTTGTGTTCTTACCTCCGAAAAGGACGTGTTGGCCTACAACAGCAGCGATTCCATCAAGAACAGGAGGAATTTCCATTTCCATTTCCGTTTCGGGTTTGGCTTCATGGTTGTTAATTTCACAAAGAGAAAGGCCAGCCGAAATATCGGCCGAAATGGGAAGTGGGTTCAGGAATTTGAGGTGATTTGAGGCCGAAACTGAAGGAATTGAGAATTGGGTATCCCAGAAAGACCCATAAAAGCATGAAGTTTCGGTGAGAAACATGAACGTATCGGGCGAGAAAATCGGTTCGGACTTAGGGTAGAACGGAACGGTTTGGAATTGCAAGGCATGGTGGTTGTTGTTGTTGTACATGGTGTCACTGTTTTTCTCCGTTTTGAAGGAAAGAGGAAACAAAACAGTTTGATGGAGAATGATGAATTTGCATGTAACAGTTTATATAATACTAATATAATAAAAATGTTAAAATTTATTAATAATAAAACTATTTTTCTAAAAAGATTTTATTAAAGATATTCCTGTCAATATCGATGAGACCGTAATCCCTTGTTTTTTTACACGTTTGTCTTTCCTTGGCAAGAGGGATAGATACATACATACATATACCTTCCTTAATGCCTAAAATGCCCGTATTGGTTTTTGAAATTTACATTAGTCCTTGTGGGTTAAGAAAAAAGTGGAGGGCAATCAGGACACAAGATGATTTGATGGGTATTAAGGGCATACAAGATCTCGAGGATTTGATTGGCAAATGGTAGCCGTTGGATTACGGTGAGGGCGTCACGGTGTCGTCAAGGAAAAGATTGTTTCAGTTTGACTACTTAGTAGCTTGTTAGTGATACTGATACTGATACTGATACTGATATAGCTAAGCTAAATGGGCTCTCTATTTAATACTACAATTATTTGGGTTGCTTGCGTAGTTGCGTTTAGCCAAGAGGGAGGTTTGGGTGTTTAATAGGTACATGGGAGTAACCCTGTGGAATCACAAGAAGGACCCTTTACCTTCAATATTAAGAAGATGCTCTGGATCTGATCATGGTGATGTTAGGAGTGAGTCATTTGGTGACACGTGAAAGGTCCTGATCTTGTCAATCACTGAGAGTTTCTTTTTAGTTTTCGGGGGCAAAATCTTTGAGAAATTGTTGATGTAATCTTTTGGGTGATTTAAAGGCCCTTAAGGTGCAGAGGGCAAAATCTTTTTGTAAATGTGCTAGCTTAGGTTTAGCTACTTTAGATATAGCAAATGATGAGTACTCCATCCAATTCCAATGCAACTTGTTACCATCTCTAACTTATTGTAAGAAGTCTTCAAGGTAAACCTCAAATTGTTCTAAGATTCACATTAAAAAAAAAAAAAAAAAGTTCTTAGATTGGCTCAAGTGCTCAACAAAAGACTTCAACCAGGGGTACATGTGATGTGTATGAAATCAATCCGAGAGAAATCATAAAAATTATACTAGCTACTTGTTTTTCCTTTTCTCTATCTAAATATCTTTATTAGTAACATTTTGTTCAATTAGCACAATATTAAATCATTATTTAAGAACAAGTGGAATTTGAGTTTTATATAGATGAGATTAACGGGTTGTATGGTATGGTATTATGTTTCCAATTAAAGGCCTAGAGAGCTTTTTAGGTAGGCTATACTTTGATAAATTTTATAGAGTAAAGGATTCGAGCTGATAATTAAATTTTATAGAGTAAAGGATTTGAACTGCGAGGTTAGCAGTATGTTAAAATTATTTAAAAAATATGCATATATACACACATATTTATAACCATAATTGCTTCTTAATCAACTTTTAGCATTGGTCCACGACATTTATTTAGCATTTATAGTGATGATATATTGGAATTAAAAAAAAATTATGGTCCACAATATTTATTATTATTTTTCATTTGTTTATGATAATAATATTGTTTAGTGAGTTCTATGGATTATGTAAACTTAAGAATTTATTTTTTATTTAAATTTTATTTTTGAATATATTGTTATTTGTTCTCTTATTTGTATTGAAAGGAAGAGAATGACTATATATATATATATATATATTTTTTTTTTTTTTCCCCTGCATGTGAACAAATTATGGGACAACCCATAACCCAGTCAACTCAACCCTCCTGCAACTTATTTAAGATGACTCATTTTTAACTTGAACTTGATTTGACTTGTAACCCAATTAACCCAAACACGCACCGACACGTTTGCTAGGTCTAGTAATTTTGTTAAAGAGTTTTAGCGATTTGTATGCTAAAGTTAGAATTACGAACCTCAGTATTAAGGGTCCATTTGGATTGAAGGGGGAGGGAAGGGAGTAGAGTAGAATTGGCTGAAAATAAACTAATTTTAGGTTAATTCTACTCTACTCTACTCTACTTTCCTCCCTCTTAATTCAAACAAACCATAAGACTTTTTAATGAATTTTTTAAATTATAAATTAGAATTAAAGACTCGATATAAATGTCTATACATATTTTTCAAAATGACACTCAATATGCATTGACTTTAAGAAAAGTAGTGAGATAATAATAATAATAATAATAATAAACATCTTCAGCCACACTATGCGTGCCTTTTTTTTATTCTTCTTCAAACTTAGATGTAGATTTTTAACTTGTAAGAAGCTCTTCACATTTATCTTTTGTCTTCTTCTCCAAAAAAAAATAATAATAAATAAATAAATTAAAAAAAAAACCTTTTGTCTAAACAGTCTAAAATATTGGTAGTGTTTATTTATTTATTTATTAAGTAGATAATTATAAGTAATTCTTTTAGTGTAAAATGTGTCGATTGTGAGGTTTCTGAAATTACTCTTATAAATATTTCTTATAGCTATAATTTTATGTGTATCATGTTTGAAATATAAATGTGACCTAAAAATGTCTTTATATAATTTACATAATTTATATTAAAAAATAGGTCACACATTGGAGTGTAAAGTTTCATTTACTAGAAATTTACATAGGTTCATTTACCAGTTAGCTCAACTGGTAAAGTCTCTAATAATTGTATAAGAGATCTGTGGTTCAATCCCTGCCTACATCAAAAACTGATTGGTGTCTTGGTCTGATGATAAAGAGCTATTATCAAGAGCGGACGCCATAGGTTGAAACTTTCTCAAAAAAAAAAAAAAATCACAAAATTTAATGTATCTACCATTGGCCATTTGGCCTACCACAGATTATAATTTTAACCTTTTAAATGACCCATTCTGTTGTAAAATTGTCAGCGAATTCTGCTATAATCCCAAGTTTTTTTTTATTTTATTTATTTTATTTATTTTTTATTTTTTTTGTTTTCAATTCATTAACGAAACTATACCCTGTACCCTTGAAATCCTCAATCCTTACTCTTTGATTTTTCAAGTTTACCCTCTCAAAACCCCTAACCACAAGTAACCAAATCTTTTCACTAACAAAATCTAGCACCTATAAAATCATTTCATATTTATTATATAAAAAAAAAGGAAAAGAAAAAACGATATCAGGTTAGGTTTGTGTTCATTATCAAAAAAAGGTTAGGTTTGTGTTGAGGGGCATTTTTTGCAAAGGCTCACATGGAAATCCATCCAATAAAACAGCACAACAAAATAACGTTAATTTATTCAGGCCCAAAAAATTGCCCAAAAGCCCAATTGCTCAAGATTGACCCAATCGTTGGACGTACAAAGTTGTTGTGAGTGTGAGCGTAGGGATGGCAATTTTTCCCCGCCCTGCTTAATCCGCCCCTCCCCGTTTCGTCCCGCGTGGGTTTTCCCCGCCCCGCAAAGGTGGTGGGGTGGGGATGGGGCAAGATTTTAGCCCCGCACCACGGGGCGGGGCGGGGATGAGTTTAGACTTTTTAGACCCACCTCGCCTCGCCCCTCCCCGTCCTTGCCCCGCCCCGCGTTGTTAAGGGTTATAATTGTAAATTTTTTATACCCTAAAATCCTACTATTTAAACAAACATATCAATATTAGCTTATTTTATTCTATTTAATGTGGTTATCTGCCTTTATTTTGTTATGTGTTATACTATGAGATTTTTTATTTTTTTATTTATTTATAATTGTCTGGTTAAACACTTGGATATATTATTCAATTTTTTCTAAAAATTGATTTGATTTGATGGGATAAATTTAGTTGTAATTTCAAGTATATTTTTATCAATGAAATAGGTTTCATTAAAAAAATTGTACTAGTTATAGGGCAAATTAACAAAAAGTAGAGTTTTACGGGGTGGGGCGGGGCTTCGCGGGGCCCCAAGGGGCGGGGATGGGGTGAGAAAGTTTTCCCCGTCATGCGGGGCGGGGCGGAGATGGGGCAAGACAATACCATACGGGGCGAGGACGAAGACCCCATCCTTCGGCCTCGCCTCGCCCCATTGCCAGTGTGAGCAGTTCAGTTGGTGCGATTTTTTTTTTTTTTTTCAAATTTGTCACCGAATCAATAGGAATCGGTTTTCTCATAATCTTCTACTGATGCACACTACTAAGGGTCAATTTTTCAAATTATAGCGGTGTGATTTTTTGCAATCAGTTTCATTGGTTTGAACTTTGAAGTATATTTAAAAAAAAAAAAAAAAAAAAAAAAAAAAAAAAAAAAAAAGTCCTATAACAAAATGACCCAAATTGAGGCAGTCTTAAGCTTTACCAAATTACTCACAAGCTGAACTTGATTAAAGTAGACTTAGCTTAATAAAATCAACACTCAATCAAGTTCAGCTCGTCTTCCTTACTGAATAGACACAATTGTTACAAAAATATACACTGAATGTGATATTCTTCTCCACTTAACTATATGATGAATCCAAGTTTATGGTACATACAGTTCTTTATCATTACCTATTGTGCCTTATCTGAAGAAATTTAAATAGAGAACGAAGGATAATTTATGGATTAGTTTGAGGTATTTCGTCCTCCTTAAAAATTAATATCTGGATAATAATTTTTTTATATCTTTTGTAGGTGTTGCCTTTGGCTTTGGCTTGATTGCCTTGCCTTGCCTTGGCATGAATTCTTGTTGTCCCACATTGGAAAGATCTCTTTCCTCTTTCTACCTTATAAGGCATGAACCAATGGAGTTAGAGTACCACTAGCTTGGTTCCACAAGAATTCATGCCAAGGCAAGGCAAGGCAATCAAGCCAAAGCCAAAGCCAAAGGCAAAAATTCTTGAGCACCTACATCTTTCATTCCAATAAACATTGAATTTATACAAGCAGATAGTGTCGACGCCTCGCGGCTGCTCAACCACCCATTGCGGCGATGCTCGCACGCGTCTTTATCTCGTTGCGAGAATGACGGTATGGAGGTGTGTCGTACCTCAGGTGTGTGACTGGAATCTGAGTCGATTTTAAGGAAATTACAAAGGGTAAGTGAGGTCGCCACCAATCATTGAGTTTTTCTAAGGTGTGATTGGTCACTTGACTCTATTTGATTTTATTACCGATCCTAGGTTAAGAAAAAATAGCATTTTTCCTAATCTAATGTGGATGGGTAAAAAAAATCTTGATTCTTGAATTCGGAAGTCTGGTTACATATGGGGAATGTGTTAGGCACCCCATAACGCCTGTCCGTAGACAATCCTTTGTTTTGGTAAAATCATAACTTAAGGACATTGGCAGTCGAAAATGAGTTATTGGCATTAGCTTTTGGGCCATTAAACGTTTTGAGGTTTGGTTTCGGAATGGGTGTGGTCTCGATCGATGTTTTCCTAGTGCGTTTGGAGTCGATGCCAAATTTCCACGGTGAAAATCCAGTAGCATTTCGCCTTATTTTTTGGCGAAAATCCAGCAGCGCTTCACCTCAAATGCCTCATAGCACACAAAATGCTATTCTCACCAAACTTTTGACGTGAGAATATGGCAATAGGGATGCCCTAGTTTTATGGTGAAAATCTGGCAGAGTTTTGCATTTGGTGCACTATGGCACACCGGCAGGGCATCTGTGTATATGGTGCGTATCGACATGCTCGTATTGTGATGAGCCGAAGCCCTTCAAAGCATCAAGCATGTTGATGCGTGTCACATACATGGAGAAACCAATGTCACTCAAGTGACATGGATTAAGACAATCACACAGCGATGATCATGCATACAAAATAGCATGAATATGCACCTACAACAGTTGCCTTGAGCACATACACACACTACAAGGTCAAGAGCACTTGTGATCAATGAGGGTCACTCGCATAACCACAAGAGTCCATCATTCAAAGTGCATAATCACCCACACACACGTAGGCACATATATCATGCACAATACTATCACATAGAGCAAGAAAGTAAAATAGACATTGCCAACGTTCCAAGGGTATGGCCCAGTAAGGTATACAAAATGCAAAACAGACATTGTCATACCCAGGGAACGTGGCCCAAACAAAGAGCAAAAAAAGTAAAGGGTACAAGGAGAAGGGAAACCCTAATACATGCTCTAGAGAAGAGGCTTGGAGAGAAAGAAAGAGAAAACCACTCTGGAGGGGCTAGGCCCCTTAATCTATTGAACATTGCCCTTTGTGGGCTTGCATCCTCTTGTTTGCTTCCTTACCCTCTTTGCCTGCGCCTAGGAGGTCGCACCCTTGCTCCAAACGTCCATGCACCATGTGTGTACATGCAATGACAAAAGAAACATGGGAGCAAACAAGCAAAGAAAGAAACAAAGGAGACAGAGAGAGCATGCAAAGAACATACTAACAAAAAGAGCCAAATGGGGGCAAACAAAGCATACTAAGCATATGAAAGGGCAAACAAATATGTTATCAAGCAAAAGAGGGTGTCCTAGGAGGACAAATGTAGGTTTAGATCGAGTGTCCATAGATCCATTGGATTGGAGTATGGATAACATATAAACTCATGCATGAACATGTAGGCAAGCGTGCAAAGATGTGAAGAATCAAAGAAAGCCAAACGGGTGGCATAAAGCAAGCAAGGCAAGCATATAAACATCACACGGGGCGAAGAAAGGTGTGTATCAAGCACACTAACACCATGGAGGTGTATCTCACGAGTGGTTATACCTTATTAGGCCACGAGGAGGATGGATGTAACCATACAAGAACAAACCAATGGGGGACACAAAGCATGGCAAAGCCAAGATCTAGAGAGGCTAACATTGACAAGAAGCATAGATGCAAGCAAGCAATCATAGACGTATAGGGAAATGATCCAAACCCTTTGATATAGGCCTAGGTGTATGGATGTAGGCATAGACCACAAGATCTAGATCTAAATCCTACCAAAGGGACCAAAACACAAGAAAGAGAGATATCAAGGGAGAGAAAGGCTTTAAAAGCACATGGCATAGCATCCAACATATAGATCTAAGCACACAAGCATGGCACGGAGCACATAAGCACATAGATTTAGGAATAAGCACGTAGATCTAAACATATACATGTAGATCTAAGCATAAACATTGTAAAGAACACATAGGCATGTAAATCTAAGCATAAACATTAAATTTAGACATATCCTAGCCCAAGAAGGCTAGGACAACAATATCAAAGCGATAAATCATGGCAAAAGCAAGAAAACATGCTAGAGAAAATATAAAACATGCTAGGAAAAGCAATAAAGCATATTATTGAACAAGAAAAAGCTAGGAAAAGCTAAGAGAAGAAAAGGGTGTGGATTGTAACTAAAAAGTTACATCCACACCCCTAAACCTCAAATCCAAGGTATGGAACCAAGGAGAGGAAGATTGGGTGCAAGAATACTACCTTGTGATTATGGAGAAAAAAGAAGAATCAAAGGTGTTTGGATGTGTTTAGGAGAGAAATTAGAGAAAGGAGAGAGAGAATCTACCCTGGAAACTTCCATTTTTATTTTTTTTTTGGCAAAATGAGGGGTCTGGAAGCTTTTATAGTGGAAAACTGACCCTTCGGCTTCTGGCGCATCTTGTATGGCCGCCAGCCACCCCTGCTAACATCAACAGTTCTGGCCTTTTCTGGTCCCATTTCGAACGCATATTTGAAGTTCTTTCCAGAATCGAATTGAACTGATCTTGGTGTCCCTGGAAAGCTTTGGATGTATAGTTTCCAGAACACTAAAGAAATTGAAATCGATGGTCAGATCAAAAGTTATGGCCTCGGGAAGTGTGCTGGCGCACTTCACATGGTTTTCTGGATATCTCAACCGTTTTAACTCCGATTTTGACCCATGAATAGTTTTTGGAAAGGGAATTTGATAATCTTCGCAATGGCGTTGGTCCCAACCTATTCTGAAGGGTTGGATCAAAATTAGAATTTCTAGTGCCCTTAGGAGTTAACCTCGGGTTAAACTTGGTCAAACTCAGTTAAAGTTGACAAAAATTACCGAGTAGCTCAGGTTTGACGTAGAAACATGAAAAATGTTATTTTGGGATGATTTTGACCAACTTTGACTTTTGGTGGGTTGACCAGGGGCATTTTGGTCAATTTGACTTGAAATAGCACTTTGAGTGCTCCGATACCCGAACGGATTGCACCACGTTAATCTAGATGTTTCTGTGGTCCCATGGAGAAATTATAATATTTTTGGAATTTTTGGGGTCCGGCACGCAAATCGAGGGCGGACAAAATACGGTGTCTACAGATAGCAATGTTCCAAAACATAAAATCCAGACCACTAAACACAACGTGATCCTCTGGGACTCCCAACTCCTAAAAATTAGAACCAAATAACAACAAGACTCCAACTCCTAAAAACTAGAGCAAAATAACAACTCCTCGAACTTTAAGATATATACCACTATTGACATAACATTCAAATTAATATAAAATTAAAACTAACTTGGCACAAATTAAGGAAAATACCATTCTACAGCTAGCAATCATTTGAGATCCCATCTGTCATGAAACAAACCTATGCACCTAACAGTTTATCAAATTGAGTGTACTCTTAGAGAGAGAGAGAGAGAGAGTGTGTGTGTGTGTGTGTGTGTGTGTGAGTTAAGGTTTAGAGGTGAGAAAATAATGAATTTATACTTTGGGTTAAAATTAGTAAACCTAGCACAAAACTACTACATTTTGATGCTTATTTTTAATAACCAAGTAAAAACTTTGACGTTTTCATGCTTCTGTTATTTATTTATTTAAATAAAACCTAGTAAAATGATGTTACTGATTCAGTATTAACTTTCTGTTTCAGAAATCATCTCTGGTGGTTGCACCACACCGGCATCGGAATTGGCTTCGCCATCCACTCGCTGGCCTTGGCTCAATCAGTCGGCCCCAACGGCAGTATGGTTACGTCAGTGTTGGTCGGTTTTGGTAAGGTTCTACTCACCCCTAGTTGTGAATGGGTAAAGTTACTGCTAAACATCCAAGACAATTGCTATTGGGAGACTTTTGTTGTTCCTAAATAGGTCACTTCACCACTAAAATAAGCTTTCTCTAAATTACTAAAGACCATAGCTAAATGACCTACCATGAGTCGTTAGATACTGCCCAAGAAAGAGACCCAAGCCCTGGTAAGGGCTAAAATAATTATTTTTGGCTTTTTGACGCCATTCAATATTTCTTGGCCCACGCCAAACCACTTGGGCACTAGGTCCAATGTTGCAAAACATAATTAACTTGAATTCGGGATAGTTATTAGAAATCTTAGTGAAAGGTTAACCAACAGGGGCAATACAAGAATATTCACCTGTTATCCATCGACTACACCTTTCAACTTGATCTTAGGCCCTGACTCGCCCTCCATGTATGAACCTTGCAGAGGAACCCTTAAGTTTTCGGGGCATGTACACCAAACCTTGAAGTCACCCAGGCAATACTTTATTACTTCTCTTATACCACTCTTTTTGTATATTATTATTTTTCTTATACTATAAATGTTTCTTATATTATTTCAACCACTTCAATCTTCTAACTTTATTACCGTCCCGACATCTTTCCATAGGTGTTTTATACAACTTTTCGTACGTTACTTAGAGTATTAGCATCCACTATCTTCAAACTATTCTATTTTACCATCTCAAAAGTTAGGGTTGTATACGGTGGGTGTGGCCGGTTATGGGGGGATTTTTGGCACCACACCTATAGGGTGCTATTTCCTTCATGCTTGACCGCACCTCACATGTGAAGGGGTAGGAACTGGTCAACATCAGGTTCGGTTCACCCTAGCAGTGCAATGCAATTAGTTCGGTGCAAAAATTAAAAAAACATATAAATTAAACAAAAAAACCATTCATCAAAAAAAAAAAAAAAAAAAAAAAAAATGACAACCCACATAGAATTATCAAACAACCCAAATATTCAAAAAAAAAGAAAACATGTTCTGAATATTTCTCTAATACCCACACACTTTTCAAACAAATTCTCTATATTTCTAGAAAACATAGTAAAGAAGCATAGTAGCCTAGGTATTAAGCATTATACAAATTCACATACCTGCAATTGAGCATCAAAACATACTCTAAAAATTTCTAGATAATAGACATGACAGAGGAGAGAAGAGAGGGTAAAACTTGCAATACGGTGGTGGTGAGTGGTGCCGAGTGGCGGAGAGAGAGAGAGAGAGAGAGAGAGAGAGAGAGAGAGAGAGAAATCGTTGAGTTTCTCTCTCTCTCTCTCTTTCTTTTAATTCTAATCCTAAAATGATGCCATTTTGAACTTGATATCAAAATTTATAATGGGTCCAAAATGACGTCGTTTTGTATCAGATTTTAATAAATAAAAAAACTTAAATGAAACGACTTAGTTTTTATTACCTAACTTAAACCCTATTTTTTTTCTTCTTCCTCTCCTCTCTCACTTTCACGCACGCCTTTTCCTTTCATGCTACACTGGTATTCTCTCTCTCTCTCTCTCTCTCTCTCTCTCTCTCTCTCTCTCTCTCTCTCTCTCTCTCTCTCTCTCTCTCTCTCTCTCTCTCTCATTTTCTTGTATTTTAAAACTGAAGTATGATTGTATATTATATATGTATATGTTAATTTATATATATATATATATATATTTTTTTTTATGGAGTTCGGTTCGGTTTCTCTTCGGTTTGCAGATCTTGCCGTCGATCACCGTACCGTCCAACTTCGGTAATGGAAAAAGCTTGCCGACCACTGTGCCGGGAACCTTCAGTGGGGTTTTTAGCAGTCAGATTGGCGTGGCTTCGAGCGGTTTTGTAGGCGCCGGTAAATACTTGAACAGGTCTATCAAAAGTTACTTTATCTATTATATCATACAATTTTATAACACGCGTAACATCCCAACTTTTATTTTTCTATACAACACATTAAAATAATATATTTACACAATAAAATATATTTCTGTCTCTCTTCCCCCCCCCCCCCCCCCCCTCTCTCTCTCTTTCTTTCAACCACTCATCTCCTTCATCACTACCGTGAAGACCCAAAACCCCCAACACAGAAACTCATCCCAAATCCCAAACAAACCCACTACAGAAACTCAACCCAACCATCAACATCACAACCACCCAACTATCCACCCAAAAGTTTCCAATCACCACCCACTGATCCACCATCAACAACACAACCACCACCCACCATTCACAACACAACCAATAACAACCACCTGCCATCAACAACACAACCAACAACCACCACATCATAGTGCCACTGTCGAAAACACCAAGCAAACCCACCAAACACCAGAGCCACCACTAAAACTCAGCCCCATACCCACCTTGCCACCACGACCTATGGCCCACCATATCGATCCACCACGATCCTCAGCCTTAGACCCACCACAACCTATCAGAGCCACCATCGAAACTCAGCCCCAGACCCACAGCCAAAGTCGATTAGCAAACCAATCACCACCCATGACCAAATCCGATTTGCAAACTCATAACCATGCTGATATCGCCGTCACAACAACCACCAGATCCTTAACCACGCCAATCTTGCCCAGAAAATCCGATTTGCAAACCCATAACCATGTCGTAAGAGAGAGAGTGATGAGAAAATGGGTAGAGAGAGAGAGAGAGAGAGAGAGAGACAGAAGAGAGAGAAAACAAAAGGTCAAAAGAGAATAAAATATAATATTTAGGTTTACAATTGCGCTACAGTACCATCATACATTTAGGATGGTACTGTAGCACAATTTCAAATTTTTTTAGAATAGCAAGATCGGGTAATGGGCCTTTTTAGTGCTTTGATACTAAAATATACCAACATATACCATTTGAAAGATCGGGTACTGATGCTCTTAGCCACAATTATTGTTTACATTATTGTATTTACATTGGGGAACTAAACAATAGCCTTCTTGGATAACCCGATGAACAAATTCCAGACTTGACTCCTTTTCACAAACTTGAGTCCAAGAATTCACCAATTAAAGTTTGACGTGTAGCAAGACAACAAAAACAAATACAATAGTTTGTATGGTAGAGCTTTATTTGGGTAGGCTTGTTTGAGTATGCAAACAAGATTTCTCATATCATGATAATTAATTTTCGTAGACAAATGTTAGGGATTACAAATTTTTTGGGTCCAATTAATGGATGCCCTTAGGACATTCGTTAACGAATAATTTTAAGAAAATGTTGCAATTACTCTTATGGGAAATATTAAAAAAATGTATAAAAAAAAATCAATTACTTTTTTCTTTTCCTGTAAAAAGTTTGTAAAATATTTTCTAAATCAATGCCCTTAAGACACTCGTTAACCTTTCCTTTTTGTTTATTTTTAATTCATTGAAATGATAAGTTGTAATTGAAACGCCACTTTTACATAGACTTCACTAATTTTACTTTTATTTATTAACCAGTAAAAAAAAATAACATATCAATACTTGTAAAAAAAAAAAGTTTCTGAAAATTTATGTGATACTAAATTTAAATTTATTAACTACAACTTATTCCAATATTTGTGCATAAGAGACACATGAAAGGGAAAATTCTTAGGTATTTTTGGAGCACGGAAAAATTGTGCTTTATTTTCTCACATTTATAGTAGATCTCACTATGAATTTAATAAGTGGATCCCATCATAAATATAAGAGGAAGAAGTACCATTTTTTGTACTTTAAAAGAACCTAAGAATTACTTTGAGTGAAATTACCTTTAAAGGCCTAGAAAAACCGAGCTTTGGAATTGTTATCAAAACTATATAATTTACTTTGTTAATGCAAACGCAATTAAAAATAAATAAATAAATAAAAAAAAAAACCACCCTGATCGGTGGTCCATATCCATGACCATCATTTAGAACTTTTATTATTTTTTTTTTTTATAGAGAATTTCATCTTATGACGTCTATTTCTGATGATATCATCAGACCAAAATATCAATCGATTTTTGATATAGACAGAAATTGAACCTCAAATTTTTTATTCAACTATAAGAAACTTTACTAATTAAACTTACAGAACTATCATTATTTAAAACTTGAAAGTCACTCTTCACAATAGTCCGTGCACAAGCCTCAAAAATCTCTCTCAAACACACACACGAGGGGAAACCGTGGTGTTGGCTTGTTTTGATCATACCTGTCGTCGTGTAAGTGGCCAACTCTTATTTTGATATTTGAAGAAACATTCGGTAGGATCAGAAAAGAATGTCGGTCTAGTAGACCCTAAACACATTCACAGAGAGAGAGAGAGAGAGGAGTTGGGAAAAAGAGAGAGAGAAAGATGGTGTTCCCAAGAGAGATCTGAGAGGAGTAAAGCACGCGAAGTTTTTAGTGTTCTACACATTCTTCGGACCGAGAGACTTTCTCTTGCTAAGAGAGAAAAGCACCAAAATTTTATTTGGGGTTTTGAGAAAGACAGAGAGAGAGAAAATTGGTGGGAAAATCCCAAGAAGAAAGAAGACAAAGAAAGTATGTTATCATGATAGCTTTATGATTCTTGTACTTTGGTGTTGTGTGCATTTGTGCAAGTTTCCATCCCCTCGTTGCAAGTTTCATGGCTTGTGGGAAATGTGAAATGTCCAAATACTGCAGCAACCTTTTTGTGTGTTCACTTTTTTTGGTCAATTTGTTCTTTCATACTGTTCGAGCTTTCACATACCTTTTCTTACTTTACACGAGAATGGTAATGAGAAGGCAGAGATGAATAATAGACTAGTAGTAGAAAGGGTGGAAGTAGTTCAGTTCAGTTCTCAGTAGTCTAAAATCTAGTGTCCTTACTTTACTGGTTACTTTACTGGTTACTTTAACTGATACTTCCAATCCAATAAAAAAAAAAACAACAAATACTTCTACTTTCCTACTGTATTATAAATAGGGAGTGGAGAGCATTGGGCTGGCCAGATTGGAGCTGGCGTGGCCCATATATATAAAGCTCAACATCTGTCTTTTTGGGCCTGAAGTTGAGTTGGGTAGGCGCTAGAACTACACTCCTTTTTTTTGTCTTTGTTTTTTTTACTTGGAAAATTACAATCCTAGTGTCATTACTTGTGAAAAGGAAATTTTGACCCCAAAACAATTATGGGGCGGATTATTTCATTAATGTCCAGTTATGCTAATTATATGATTAAGTTTTAGCAATTAGCATATCTCAAAAAAAAAGTTTTAGCAATTAGTGGTCAGCAAATCGTAAAGCAATACGACAATTAAATTAATAGATGCACAATATGGTGGTGAAATGAAAAAATCAATTAAAACTGTTTTCAAAAGAAAAACCCTTATGAGGTTAGCCTAACTCAAAAAAGCAATCCACTATATCTAGAGAAATTTTGAGATCTAGTATAAAAACTTTATAACTAAACTCTACCAATAGATGAACTTACAATAGAGACCCTCTACAGCTCTAAGGCTGTGTTTGAATCGGGTGAAAACCGTTTCCAGAAATCATTTTCCGTAAAACCCACGTGTTTGGCTGTCACGGAAAATGATATTTTCCGGAAAATGACTTCCGGTTGACCAATATTTTCACCTTTGACCCGGAAATGATTTTCTCCCCTCATTTTCACTTCAAAGCATTTCCGGAAAAAGAGAGAGAGAGAGAGAGAGAGAGAGAGCGTGCGCGCGAGAGGAGAAGAAACATTCCAGTCAGTCCGACGATCGCCGGCGAACTCCGAGCTCTAGGCGGCGTCGATCTCGCGAGCTCCAGTCCGACGATCGCCGCAAAGATCGCGATCGACGGCGCGATCTCGCAACGCGTCGATTTCGATCGTTGATGATTTTTTTCTGGATTTGTGTTTTCCTTCTTCTTTTCCAAACACCAGAAAATATTTTCCGGAAAATTTTTTGAAATGCAACCAAACACATGGAAACATTTTCCTTTTCCGGAAATTAGCATTTCCAGAAAATATGTATTTTCCGGAAAACGTTTTACAGCAACCAAACACAGCCTAAAACTTTTGAAATTTCCAATATATGAACGTCTTTATAAATGACACATTCTTGTTCAACCAAAACCTCTAAATGACCATAAGAACCTCTTGAAGATTTGCTTTACATAAGTGACACATTGAGTTCTGTAATTTCAAGCTTTGATCATTTGTGTATGTTTTCAGTCTAGACTCACGAGTTGTGGAGAATAATAAGGTTTGATTTTATCTTTATAGGGCTCACAACAATAGCATCTCTAGCCTCTATTGAAACCTTTGAACCAATGCCTTTTAATGATGCCGAAAAAAATCACCAGTAAGTCACACAGTCCTCGCACGATCGAAATAGCACCTGCACAACAAAAAGGGAAGGCCTAACAGAGAGCACCGGTGTGGTGCTAGCCAAATACCCTCCGAAGGTCAAGTTAGAACTATTCTCACAACTCTAGGGTGCTAGAGAGGGTAAATTATGCGTACCTCGATTTGTGAGGGTATTGGGGCTTTTATAGTAGTAGAAGGTTGACATCTCTTCCTTAGTGTAGAAGTCTTTTCCTTATAGGAATCCTCTTGAATAGTCCAATACGTGATGGACAAAACTTTTCCTTGTGGAGAAGATCTTCATCAACGCGTGTATCTTCCGGAGTCCTCTTCGTGCTAAGACTCCATTCACCTCGGGATTCTGTGCTGATTAGAAGTGTGCCACAAGTAACTTCTATCTAAGGCTTCTACTGTATGGGCCTTTGTACAATCTTTTGGGCTTGCCTTCTTTCGGCCCCAAGACATTGATCCGTCAGGCCCATTTAAAGGAGGCCCGTCATACCAAATTTTTACCCTTATCAGTTGCCCCCTTCACCCCACGGGTCCGTGATCATTTAGTAGACGAACACGGGGGTGACAGTTCAAGAAATATGGTGGGTGACGGTTCGAAACTTCGGGGAATGACGGTTCAAAGGTAAGTGGGTCGATGGTTAAAATATGAAGTCGTGAACTACACCAACTCCTGGCAGGTTGTCAGGAAGCCATTATGACACAAGCCACGTGTTGTTTTTGATTGGATTTTAACTCAGATCGAAGCGTCGCTTCGTCTTCCGTGCACACCCTCTATAAATATGGATCCTTTCTCTCTCATTTCTCTATTTCCAGCTGAAACATACTTGTCAGAGCGCAACCGTCAACCTTGTCAGAGACCACTTCGTCCAGATGACATATCCGTCATCAACACTCTGTTTATTTTAAGAATTGGTAAGTGCTCTCTTTTTTCATAAGTCCCTTTCACCAATAGACATACATTCATACTTTATTTCCCTAGACATACACTCGTCATTACTTTTAGATCCGTCAGAGTCTTAGGTTTTGCTGTCACGTTGTAGGCAATGTCTAGCGCGTCGAGTAACCAATAATTTGTCCGTGACGGGGCGGATTACGAGGAAGTATACCCGTCTGGTCACAAAGATCAAGAGAGTCCGGGTTAAGAGAGGAGTCCGTCTACCTCTTCTTCGTCCTCAACAAATGAGGATTTGGAGATGGTTGAACAAGAAGAAGTCTCTGATGATGGTGAGGAACCAACATTAAAATCCGTCATAGGTGCTGATGGACTTAGGGAGTTCATCATGCTACCGAGTGGACGGTGAACAATTTTGTGTCTACCATCAAGGAGAACCACTTCAAAACTCTTAGGGACAATTTCCAGATCCCTGATAACATCTCCATCCGTCTCCCCTATGAGTCAGAGAAATGTTACTATGAGGGGGTACAAGGTGTCAGAGTGTATGAACAAATGTTGAAGGCTGGGCTTAGGTTTATGCTAAGCTCCCTTCACCGTGAACTCCTCAAATGTTTGGGCTTATCCGTCAACCAAGTGTCCCCAAACGCCTGGAGGGTCTTCATAGCAATGAAGGTCCTGTATGGTGCTATGACTGACGGAGCCAGGAGACTGACAATGAGGGAATTCCTTCATTGCTACCGTCCGGATGAAATAGACAAGTCGAGGGGGATTTATAGTTTTGCTTCCAGGAGTTCGTTGTTGAAAGTCATTTTTGAAACACCAGACTCGAATAGGGATTGGAAAAGCCATTATTTTTTTCTGGAAGGTGACGAGTGGATGTGTCGTCCAGGGGAGACGGAACACATGCCCGTCGACACGACATGGGGAATATTGCATCCGTCCCGTATGCACCCGTCCTAGTGTGAATTTTTTTAAAATCGTTTAGTTTATTATACATGAACAGTTTTAATCGTTCATTTTTTGCAGTCAGACAACGTCCTCAAGTTAGTCTCGAGGAGTTCGCTTTTCTTGAGAAGGTTTTTTCCAAGACCACGCCGGAGGAAAGGACTTGGGCAAAATTGGTCACACTCAATACCATCCATTGGTATTGCGACGGTCCTGAGCCAACTCCAGCAGCCGTCAGATACGAGGAAAAAATCCGCAGACGTAAGTCCGTCGCCCTAGTTTTATCTGAGCGGTCTTCAATTTTATCTGTAGTTTAACTTTATCCGTTCACTTTTTTAGAAATGGACGACGCCAAGAGGAGAGCATTGATTAGGTCGCAGGCTGCCAAGAAAAAGGAGACCGATGACGTGGCGCTCAAGGGGACGAGTACAGGAAATCCGTCTTCAAAGAGGAAACCACAACCAAAGGGGGACCGTCCAGCTAAGAAGGTCAGAGTCCCTCTGGAGCCTGTTGTTGGTTTAATGGCTGAGGGTGTGAAGCATGTCACACTAGTGAAGCATGGGGTTGGTAAGGGTTTGATGAAGGCCTCGTCTACAAGTCAGGAGAAGCCGCCCGTCCTCCTCCGCGAAGACTCCAAATATGCCTTGGAGCAGCTTTCGTCTATCATAACGTCTGAGGACTATGAAGACATAGGTAACCATTCCACAGAGGCGATGAGGGAGACGGGTCTCTTTGCAATTGCTCAGGTAATTATTTCCGTCGCCTTTACATCCGTCCATTCTTCTCATCCTTCTTCTAACCGTCCCTTTTTGCTTTCAGTCCATGGTTATGATGAAGGGGCTGATGGAACGGTGTCTTAACCGTGAGACGGCCCTGGAACGTGTACGGGCAAAGGCAGAACAGACGGAGGATGAGCTGGGTCAACTAAACAAATGGAAATCCACAATGGAGCAAAAGTTTAACCTCTCGGAGAAGGTGAGGAAGGAGCTTGAACATAGGACGGAGGAGGCGAGGAAGGCTATGGAGAAAAAAGAAAAAGAGTTTCAAGACCTGAAGGATAAGCTCCGTCAGGCTAAGGATGCGGTGATACGTGAGTATCGTGACTCCGACGCCCTGCTGTCAGAGCTGGGAGACTCTTTCCTTCAGGGTTTTGATGACGCCCTCCATCAGGTCAAGAAGGCATACCCTGACCTGGATGTTTCAAACGTTAAGGTTGAGGATCCAGTTCAGACATCCGTTATGCCAGCCGCTTCAGAGGTCACTGAAGATCTTTTTGCTGAGGACGCAGCTAAAGGCGATGGAGAGGCGGCCCAGGCACAGGATGTTCAATTTCCAGCCATCCTTGTAGATGAAAACACCCGTCATAAGGATGATGCAGACCCTCAGGAATAGTTGTAGTTTTTATTACATTTTTATTTTTGAGAACAATCCTCTATTTTGTATATTGAACAATTGCCCTTTGAGGGTTTTTCATAACTTTATCCGTCAATGGTTTTTAGTTTGCTTGTTGCTTTGAATGTTGTAGTTTGTTTTTCATTTGATCCGTCCACTTTGGGAGGCCTTTTAATAATGTATTCGCTTTAATATCGAATTGGTCCGTCGTTTTATCTTTCTAGGTGGTTCATCTACACTAGACAACCTATACCTTTTACGCACCGTCAGCATTATCATCTTTTATTGACATTATGTCCGTCCATTTGTTGGACTTGGAATTTTCATCCTCCCTGGGATGATCCGTCCATTTTCGTGGATTTAAACTTTCGTCCTTTTTTGGATGAACCGTCCAGCTGTGGACTTCATTTATTGTCCGTCCACATTCAAGACTTGGAATTTCATCCGTCTAGGATGATCCGTCCAACACAGTCATTTTATGGACTTAAGAGATTTCACCCATCTTGGATGATCCGTCCAGCTTGTGGACTTTATTATCCGTCCATTTCTATGGACTTTGAATTTTCATCCGTCTAGGATGATCCGTCCAGCTTTTGGACATTATTTATTATCCATCCACTTTCATGGACTTAAAATTTTCATCCGTCTTAGGATGATCCGTCCATTTTCATGGACATGAGAAGTTTTCACCCGTTTAGGATGATCCGTCCAGCTTGTGGACTTTTTATATTATCCGTCCATCTTTATGGACTTAAGATGTTTTCACCCGTCTAGGATGATCCGTCCAGCTTGTGGACTTCGTAAGAATTCTGGTTGTCAAGACAGTTATGTCTGGATATTCATTCGTGTATTTGTAGAAAAGTATTTGCCCTTTTGGGCTTAAAAAGATACTCGAATTATTGTAGCAAGTTAAAAAAGTACCTGCCCCCTTGGGCTTAAAAAGATACTTGAAGTATTGTAGAAGTAAAAAAGTACCTGTCCCCTTGGGCTTAAAAAGATACTTGAAGTATTGTAGAAGTAAAAAAGTCATGAGGTAAAATTAATAATTGCGGTAAAAACTAGGAAGAAAAACTGGAAATAGCGTCGTCGCTCTTCATGCTGTCTCTACTGATAGTATTTTCGTAAGTGCTCCGTGTTCCATGGGTTCTAAAGCTTTTGTCCGTCCAATGTCTCGAGGTGGTAGGCACCTTTCCTCTACCATGACGTGACTCGGTAAGGTCCTTCCCAATTGGGGTCGAGCTTCCCTTGGGTAGGGTCTCTAGCGGTGCCCATGACTTTTCTAAGAACAAGATCTGCAACCTGGAAGTCTCTGTGTCGGACCCGAGAGTTGTAATGCTTGGCCATGCGGTCCTGGTACCTAGCGAGCCTTTGTTCTGCCGTCGCCCTGATTTCGTCTACTAGGTCAAGCTGTAGTCGCATTGCCTCGTCATTCTTGCTCTCGTCATGGTTGTGCACCCTATAGCTTGTGAGTCCAACTTCGACCGGGATGACTGCTTCGTTCCCGTATGTTAGTCGGAACGGTGTCTCTCCTGTGGGTGTCCTTGCCATCGTTCTGTATGCCCATAGTATGCTTGGCAACTCTTCAGGCCATATACCCTTTGCCCCCTCGAGCCGAGTCTTGATAATCTTCAGCAAGGATTGGTTTGTGACTTCGACCTGTCCGTTAGCCTGAGGGTGGGTGGGGGAGGAGTAGCGGTTTCTTATCCCTAATTGAGAGCAAAAGTCCTGGAAGGGGTCGTTGTCGAATTGCTTCCCGTTATCCGAGACTAAGACTCTAGGGATGCCGAACCTGCATACGATGCATCTCCAGATGAAACTCCTCATGTTCTTCTTCGTGATAGTGGCCAAGGCTTCAGCTTCCACCCACTTTGTAAAGTAGTCAATGCCTACTACCAGGAACTTCAGCTGTCGCACTGCTGTAGGGAATGGCCGCATAATATCTAATCCCCATTGAGCAAACGGCCATGGGGCCGTTACTGGGGTCAACTCTTCGGTTGGTTGTCTAACAATATTGCTGAACCTTTGGCATTTGTCGCAGGTCTTTACATAAGCCTTGGCATCCTTCTGCATGGTGGGCCAATAGTACCCTACTCGCACAAGCTTGTGCACTAATGACCTTGACCCCGAATGGTTTTCGCAAATCCCCTCGTGTACCTCCCTCATGACGTAGTCTGCCTCTTCCGTACCCAAGCATCTCAGATATGGACGGGAGAAGCCTCTTTTGTACAAAACATCTCTTCTCAAGACGAATCTCGCTGTTTAGACCTTCAGCTTTCTCGCAGCCTCCTTTCCGTCTGGCAAGACCCCGTTTTTTAGGTATGAAACTAATGGTGCGGTCCAGTTACTTTCAAAGCCTATCTCCTGTATGTCGCTGGAATCTATTAGTGGAGAAAGCTGAACAAAAGAGAGTACATTACCGAGGATGATCATATGTTATGCTGAAGCGGCCTTGGCAAGGCGATCAGCACGCTCATTTTCTCCTTTAGGGATTTGGATGATTTTGGCCTCTAGGTTGTCTACTCGTGTCCTTACCTGATCAAGGTACCTCTTCATCCTTTCGCCTTTGCACTCATAGTCTCCATTGACTTGGTTAGCAACGACCTGAGAGTCGCAGTAAACGACTATGCTCACGGCTCCTACTGCCTTGGCAAGGTCGAGGCCTGCTACTAACGCTTCGTACTCTGATTCATTGTTGGTGGTGGGGAAGTCGAGACGGACCATACATTCAACCGTATCTCCTTCGGGCGACAGTAGTACGATGCTGGCCCCTCCGGCTTTTCTGTTGGATGATCCATCTGTATATATGCTTCAACGAGGGGACTCTTCTGCCCCCTTGTCTTCGTCGTGAGTGAACTCTATTGTGAAGTCCGCGACGACCTGTCCTTTGATGGCAGTCCGTGGGTGATACTAGATATCAAACTCGCTCAACTCTATAGCCCATAGCGCTAGTCGACCCGCAGTTTCAGGATTGCTCATCGCCAGTCGTAAGGGTTTGTCAATCAGGACGTTAACCGTATGGGCTTGAAAGTATGGCTTGAGCTTGCGAGCTGTTGTTACTAATGCAAAGGCGAGTTTCTCCATAGGTGGGTATCTTTCTTCGGCACCGCGAAGCGCTCGGCTTGTGTAGTATATGGGCTTTTGCACTCATTCTTCTTCTCTGACTAAGGCAGCGCTGATGGCTGTGGGGGAAACGGCCAGATAGAGGAAAAGCTCTTCTCCTGGTTGTGATGGACTTAGCAGCGGTGGGGAGGAGAGATAGGCCTTCAACTCCTCGAATGCTTGCTGACATTCGGCTGTCCACTCAAATGATCTCTTCAGCGTGTGGAAGAAGGGCAAACATTTATTCGTTGCCCTCGATATGAACCTATTCAGTGCTGCTATTTTTTCGTTGAGGCTTTGTGCCTCCTTCACATTTCTTAGTGGTGCCATCTCCATAATGGCCCGGATCTTGTCCGGGTTGGCCTCGATCCCCCTTTGAGACACCATAAATCTTAGGAATTTTCCTGCCGTTACTCCGAAGGCGCATTTTCCTGGATTCAGCTTCATGTTGTAGGAACGAAGGGTGTCGAATGTTTCCCTGAGGTCTTCCAGGTGATCTTCCTCCCTTCGGCTTTTTACCAACATGTTGTCAACGTAGACTTGGACATTCCGCCCAATTTGCTGCGCGAACATTTTGTTCATAAGCCTATGGTATGTTGCGCCCGCATTCTTCAGGCCGAAGGGCATTACTTTATAACAGAAGAGGCCTTGACTGGTTACGAACGAAGTTTTCTCCTGATCAACTTCGTGCATTCGGATTTGGTTGTAGCGCGAGAAAGCGTCCATAAAGCTTAGCAGCTGGTGCCGAGTCGTTGAGTCTACTAGGATGTCAACCCTGGGGAGGGGATAGCTGTCTTTAGGGCAGGCTTTGTTAAGGTCGGTGAAGTCCACGCACATCCGCCACTTCCCGCTAGCTTTCTTAACCATCACTACGTTCGCCAGCCAATCGGGGTAGTAAACTTCCCTAATGAAACTTGCCTCCTGTAGCTTGCGGACTTCTTCGGCTATGGCCTGATCTCACTCCGGGGTGAACACCCTTTTCTTCTGTCGAACGGGTGGGAAGAAGGACGATACATTCAGCCTACGTACCATGACCGAAGGGTCTATTCCCAGCATGTCTTCATGGCTCCAGGCGAATATGTCCCGATTACTCCTGAGAAAGGTTATGAGCTCTTGGCGAATCGCGGGATTAGCGAAGGTTCCAATTTTGGTCGTTCGGTCAGGATCGGAACTGTTAAGGAGTATCTCTTCAAGTTTTTCTACCGACTCCGTCACCCTCCGGTGTTCTTCTATATTCATGGCCTGGATCTGATCCTCCATTTCCATCATGGCCACGTAGCATTCCCGTGCGGTCACTTGACTTCCGCGCAGCTCTCCCACTCCGTAGTCGGTAGGGAACTTAATCATTAGGTGGTAGGTTGAAGTTACAGCCTTCCACGAATTGAGCGTGGGTCGTCTGAGGATAGCGTTGTAGGCAGATGAGTAATCGACCACTAGGAATGTTACGTCCCTAATGATCTGCTGGAGGTATCGCCTACCATTACGGGCAATGTGACTGTGCCTAGGGGGAATACCCGGCTCCCTCCAAAGCCAACGAGCGGGGCGTTCGTCAGAATCAATCGTTCCTTGTCGATCCTCATTTGCTAGAACGCCGGGTAGTATAGGATATCTGCTGAGCTGCCGTTGTCGACCAACACCCGGTGCATGTTGTAGTCTCCTACCCGTATGCTGATGACAAGCGCGTCGTCATGCGGGTGGTGAAGACGTCGCACATCTTCTTCTAAGAACCCGATAATGGGGCCTTCTCTCCGTGCTATCTTTGGCACGGCTCCCGTCAGCTGAATATTTTGTACCATCCTAAGGTAGGTTTTGCGGGCCTTTTTGGATGACCCAGCGGCAGCCGTTCCTCCGATGATCATCCTTATGTCCCTTATGGGGGGTCTCGATCGCTCATTATCCCGCCGGGGGTGCTGGTCTTGTGGGGGTGGATCTGTTCTCTCCTTGTTGATGAACTTCTGCAGTTTTCCTTGTCTGATAAGGGCCTTAATCTGCTGCTTTAGGTCATAGCAATCGGACGTGTCATGACCATAGTCACGGTGGAAGCGGCAATATTTATCCCTAGATCGTTTGTTAGGATCACCCCTTCAGCTTTCCATGGAACGTTAGAGCCCCCTCGTCCTTGATTTGCATTAGGACTTGATCTATCGGTGCGGTCAATGGAGTGAAGCTTGTGAATCTTCCCCCCAGGGGCTTAGGGCGTCTTTCATCCCTTCAGTCTCCTGTCCTGGCCTTCTTCCGGTCTTGGTCCTGCCGTGTGTCTTCTTGCCTCTCTCTTTTCCTGGGTCTTTCTTCTCGGGCCAACAGCGCGTCTTCAGCGTTCATATACTTGGTGGGCCTGTAAAGCACCTCTGACATGGTCTTCGGGTCGTTTTTGTATAGGGAGAACAAAAACTTACCCTTCTTCAGCCCATTAGTGAATGCCACTACAAGTATCTTATCGTCGGCTTCGTCGATCGAGAGTGCCTCCTTATTGAAGCGGGATATGTAGGATCTCAGTGTCTCCTCCTCTCACTGCTTGATGCTCATCAAGCAAGCCGTAGACTTCTTGTACCTATGTCCCCCGATGAAGTGCGCAGTAAATTGAGCGCTTAACTCCTTGAAGGTGCTGATGGAGTTGGGCATCAACCGGTTGAACCAAATTCTTGCCACACCCTTCAGCGTTGTAGGGAAGGCCATACACATGATCGCGTCTGCTACTCCTTGAAGGTGCATTAATGTCTTAAAGGTCTCTAGGTGATCTAGAGGGTCCTTGACCCCGTCATAACTATCTATCTGTGGCATGTGGAACTTACTCGGCAGGGGGAAGGAGTTGACAGAGGCGGTGAATGGCGAGTCAGTTCGGTTAACAAGGTCGTCAAGATCGCTGGACACTCGTCCCTTAAGAGCGTTCATCATAACTTCCATCTGTTCCTTCATTGCCTGCATCTCCGTGATAATAGGTGGCGGAGCCGTATCCGCGAGGGAGGGGAGGCTCATGTTTTGTCACTCCGGTTTGCTTCTGGCATTACTGGCCTGTGGTCCCTTTTGATTCCTTCTTTCAGCGCTGGTTCCTTCTTGATCTGCTCCTTGGTTATCCGGTGCAGCGTTTTTCTGGCGTAGCTGCTCTTCCAGGTCGCGATTTTGTTTGGTGAGGCATTCCACAGCAGCGGCGAGAGTTTTAACCTGTCTCTCGAGGGCGGTCGTGGGTGGTTCTTCTTCTTGAACGTCGTTAGTGTTTGCCATTGAGCGAGTGAGCATCATGCAACTCTTTTGTCCGGGAAGCGATAATATGGCTTACAATCAACGAAACGCTTCCCACAGACGGCGCCAACTGATGATGCCGAAAAAAATCACCAGTAAGTCACATAGTCCTCGCACGATCGAAATAGCACCTGCACAACAAAAAGGGAAGGCCTAACAGAGAGTACCGGTGTGGTGCCGGTCAAATACCCTCCGAAGGTCAAGTTAGAACTATTCTCACAACTCTAGGGTGATAGAGAGGGTAAATTATGCGTACCTCGATTTGTGAGAGTATTGGGGCTTTTATAGTAGTAGAAGGTTGACATCTCTTCCTTGGTGTAGAAGGTTGACATCTCTTCCTTGGTGTAGAAGTCTTTTCCTTATAGGAATCCTCTTGAATAGTCCTATACGTGATGGACAAAAATTTTCCTTGTGGAGAAGATCTTCATCAACGCGCATATCTTCCGGAATCCTCTTCGTGCTAAGACTCCATTCACCTTGGGATTCTGTGCTGATTAGAAGTGTGCCGCAAGTAACTTCCATCTGGGGCTTCTACTGTATGGGCCTTTGTACAATCTTTTGGGCTTGCCTTCTTTCGGCCCCAAGACATTGATCTGTCAGGCCCATTTAAAGGAGGCCAGTCGTACCAAATTTTTACCCTTATCACCTTTTATATGTAATATCAAAGGTTAGTAGAAAATCATTTTTTGATTGATTGAGCCGCGATGAAAAGGCTTTCAAACTTTGAGATTTCAATCGAACTAATGGCAGTGTTGAAATCTTCACAAATTGTTTTCTCTTGAGCTACTTCTTGGGCAAATGATCTTGAACTAAAAGAATGCTTTTACAATCTCATTTGACAGTTACTCCTAATCCTAGGTGCTATAGATGATGAAAAAGAATTTTTGGAAGCAATGGAAGGAAAACCATGTCCAAGTCCTCTTGCTCTCCTGCCATTTGAATGTAAGAGGATCTGCGCCCGTGGGAACCAAGACCATGTTGGAAAAATTGGTTTTGCATCTCATACAAAACTCACAGCGAAAGGAACACAAGAATTTACTTCATTCATGAGAGAAAACATATAACCTTGAATTTTAGAACAAAGAAGAGAAAGCGTACCTTGATGCAGTGAAATTCAAAAACAAAACTTGAGAATACCTTCAATCTTCATCCCAATTCCACATGGTGCCTAAGATGAGTGATTTCTCAATCATTTCTTACGTTAATTTTCCATTGGAATAGTGTATTCCAAAAAAACTTGTAGAGAAAAACTGTTTTCTCTTCTTTTAATCATACGTACGTTTTAACTGTCTTGGCAGTTACTTTATTTAATAACTCTTATTAAATAAAAACTGATTATCTAATTGGGTTAGCCTTTTGGGCCAGCCCAATTGGGTTTAAGTATGTGGCTTGGGATGGGACCAAAGGGACTAATAAGGCTCTAGCTCTAATGGGCTTCAGATTTATCTATTAACTCTTGACAAACCCAAAGTTATCATTAATTATATAACAAGTACGACTATGGAAATATAATTGCATTCTAGGCCTTATTAATAAATTATTTCCCAAGACTCTAATATGATATCATTTGACCCTTCTCTGAAATATTCATAGTGAACAAAGTCATAATAAACTGTCACTTTGTAAACAACTATTTTATTTATTGAGTACCTGGTTTAATCTTTTAGTTATTCATATTTATGAAATTTAATTTCAATAAATATAAACTTTAGTAACTCTTTACTAAAGTGGCTAGCCCTAAATAACCAGTTCTCATTATACTTATCTCAAGGGGATATTTTGTGTCTCTATAGAAAGAGATTATAGATTCTATCTTGAGAATATGTGTTCCCTCAACACTACGTGTGGTTACCTAGCATATTGAGGTTTTAACCGTTAAACTAGATCTCACTCCTGATCTATCAAAGTAACCTACATTTTATGATCGGGTTCACTATCCTTTTAGGATTGAGAGCCAATGAAATTAGAAGTCGTGAGATTAATTATTCATGTGATGGTTTTTAATTGAATAATTAATCTCACAGCGGTCCAGTTCAATATATCTTACACGTTTAAGACATATCAACACATCAACTAGAAGTCTCCACTTCCATGATCAAGACAAACCATCTTAGTTGATGTGTTATAGTCTTCGCAGATGAAATGCCCAATTTCATCACTAACTACGAACTATATTTTGAGTTTACAAGGAACTTGTGATTTATATATTCTGTAACTAAATCACATAAATCACATACAATGCATCTCAAGGATTATGATAATGTCCCATTAGTTCATTTATAAATAGTCTTATATAATTAAACAATTTAATTATTTATAACATGCTAATAAATTGGATTTTAGGGCACAAACCCTAACAGACCACCGCGACCAAGATTTGTGGTATTGTTGGCTACCTTATTAGTAGAAGAGAAAGCTAATTTAGCAGCTGATTGATGCTGTTCATGGACAAGAGGGTGCCCATACAATTCATCAATGGAGAGAGGGTCTACTCAGGTGGTGACAGTTTTGACAAAGGGATCATATTTAGTCCATAGGCCAGCAAGAATATATGATATCTCCTTAGTGTCAGAGAGAGGCTATCCAACTGCAACTAGCGCGTCTCCATGACTACGCATTTTGGGAAAGTAAACAGTCATACTTGAGTTACCTTTGTTTGTGGTAGCTAATTGATATTGAATTTGCACCCTCAAGCCCAAGATTGGGAGGTGAACATGTGTTCAGGAGCCATCCATAAAGAACGAGAAGTACTGCAGCTGAGAATTTGAGACAAAATTGATGCAAAGATGTGAAATAAGTGTATTGAGGATAAGTTATCTTGTTGAGAACAAGTAGTGTGGTAGGCCCTTTTGTGATTTTGGGCTGGACTGTCTCCTGCTGTACTGAGGCCCAAGTGTTCTGGATAAGAGAGTTAAGACCGGTCCAATTGCAATTCACCTTGGTCCGGCCTGTGCACAAGCTATGCCCCGTTTGCCGAAACTTCGGTCACATACCCATGGCAGGCGAAATTGTTACAAGAGGGTTACAGCAGACACATACAATATGACAATAAAGGCAATATGCTTCCCATTAAACAGAATAAATGAGGAACCCTTAAGCAAAGTTGGAAAAAGAACGGTTTAAGAGACACGTTATAAGTGAGATTACAAAGGTGATAAAGGAAATAATCTTGATAAACGGCAAAATCAAGAGGAAAAGGTTAGTCTATCGTGTTTAATTGTGTTACAGGACTAAGGCCAAGGAGGGGACCACTCCCTCAATGTGGATAACCTCATCTGTTGCAGAAATTATCTACTTTGAGGGAACGGGCCTGAATGGTTTGTGCCCAAATAAATCCTTTATCCTTAATAGAGGGTAGGCTTTTAGAGGGAGAGAAAGGATTAACCTATTGGTGCATGCCTACCATTCTACACTCTCTGTTTTTTCTTCCTGATTCTCTCTTTCTTCTCTGTTTTTGTTATTTTTGATTCTTTCTCCTTTCTTTTCTTTCTTTCTCAGTGCTTACCCATGTAGTGATGTTGTGATTCTCCCCTAGTGGTTACTATTGCTGTCCCCCCCTACTATGTATAACAAAGGTCCTTTATATACTGCCTGCCGTGACTGACTTTTAACATTTTAGCCTTTAACTACTTTTGTCTGGTCTGGGTGTCATTACCGACCACCACTGGTTTGTCAGCTGTCCAGCCACCACCATTTACCTATGTTGGCTGTGCCACTCCCCATCACCAAACAAAGAAGATTATTTTGTTTGCTTGCTCACCGTGGCATTCTTATCCACCATAGCGTGAGTGTTCTCTCTCTATCCCTCATGGCATGCACCTAGTGGTTCCAACTCATCCTTACTTCTTTTGGGTGGTAAGTTATCCCAGCAGGACATTACCCCCAAAAGAATCTGAGTAGGAACCCCAGAATAGGCTTTCCCTTCTCCCTACTGCCAGACCATACCCCCTCTTTCCTCTTGTATTGGCTGGGTACAGGCTGGTGGTGTTTGGGCCTTGCGCGTGCTCTAGTTCTATGTACGTCCAAAGCTTGTTCGCTGCTTAAGTGTTTGACGTGGTTTGGAGGCTCGTTTGTGTATTCTGCCGCTCATCCTTGACCTCTTATGGCGTGGACTGTTTTTTGATTTCTCATTCCTTACGGCTTGCTTTTCTCAAGGGTTGGGCCTTGTTTAATTGTGGACTTTTCTTTCTTCAGCCTACTCTTTTGCTCCTTCCGTAGTCTTGCTACCATTCCTGCTATGCTACTCTGCTATTTCTGCTATGGTGTTATTTGACTCCAGCTTGCTGGGCCTCTTTTAGGCCTGTTGCGTATTCCCTCTCAATTGGCTATAATGATCGAGTATGGTCATTGGATTCATACTCATGCTACTTTGGGCTTTCTTGACCCATTACATTGCTTGTGGGCTCCTTTGTCCCATTTCTTTCCTCTTTGGGCATCCTTGGCCAATTTGCTAATTCTGCATTCCCATGGGTTTTTACTAACTCTTTTGGGTTGTCTTGGCCCAATTACCTTATCCTTCATCTTTGGAGCTCATGGGCTTTCCATCAACCCCTTACTTTCTTATTTCCTTACTTTCTTATTTCATTACTTTGGGCTTGTTGTGACCCATTCTTACTTTTCTACATCACATAATGCCCATGAGTTTACTACTTCTCTCTCTGGGCTCTTTTAGGCCCATTTACTTTCCTCAAGGCCCATTTATTTACTCTATGGGCCTATGATCCATATTTCCTTCCATTCGGGCTCAATGGTTCTTCTATCAATCCACTAACTCTTCTCTACCTATATTGTTGGGCTTCTTCCTACTACTGGGCTTCCAAAATGAGCATCAACAAGTAGCGTATGCAATGTTTGGAATATTGGCAAGTTGATTTGATCATTTGGCTGTATTACGAATAGTGGAGGGAGGAATAGTTTGGTTCCCTTGACATAGCCAAGGAAATTTTGAGCATTGAGATGGGTAACAACTAACAACTTGATATTTTCAAAGGAGATAATTATCCTTGGTGATAACAAAACGAATTGGATGGTTGGGTAATGTTTGCATGGGAAGAGAAAGAATAGTGACAGTGGAAGAATTAACATTAGTAGATTTGTGGAGGAGCTGGAGGAAGAAGATGAAGTCCATGACGTCAGTCAAGAATTGATTTGGTAATTGGTACCATAAAAGAACGAAATATAAATTGAATAATTTTGTGCTCCACACCTAAAACTTGTGGTTTGCTTTCACTAAATAGACTCAGTGTTATAAATCATGTGCAAGAATACAATAGATAAGAGATTTGAATAGAGCAGAATACATTCAAATAACAGTTACAAATGAGATAGGGGAATGCTCAAGTTATTTTGCTAACTCTGAATTGATCTAATCTTATCTTTTATTGTGTTTGATTTGGATATCTTGATATCATCGGATAGCTTTGCTTCAATACAACTGTAACAAAATTTAAACCATACTGATAACAACCACAAACACATTATATTATCAATATGAACCCATTACAAATCTTACTTAACGCATGAAATTAAACTTCTCTAGTCTAAGTTACCCTTGTCAAGTGCCGGCAAACATTTAAACAGAATCTCAGCTGCATGCTCCAATTCCTGCTCTGTAATAATCAATGGTGGCACAAGCCTAAGAACATTTCCTTTCCCTGCAGTTAATATTAAAAGACCAGAATTTCGACAAGCATTGACAAGTGGTGAAGCAGATACATCCAGTTCTACCCCGATGATAAGCCCAATACCTCTTACTTCTCTCACATGAGAGTTACCTCCTAGCTTTTTAATCAGCTGTTCTTTAAAGTACAGACCTTTCTTTGAGACACTGGCCAGAAAACCAGGTCTTGAGATTTTGTCCAAAACAGCAAGGGCAGCATTACAGACAAGTGGGCCACCAGCAAAAGTGCTTCCATGATCTCCAAAACTTATGGCAGTGGCAACTCTTTCAGTCACTAGCACAGCTCCTATTGGAAGACCTCCAGCAAGAGGCTTGGCAAGTGTCATTATATCTGGGACTACACCATATGCTTCATGTGCCCAAAGATAGCCAGTACGGCCCAAGCCACATTGAACCTACAAAATAAACATTTTTTGACAATAAGTTGAATTGTGGAATAGGTGCCTAGACAACAAGAAAAAAAAAAAAAAAAAAGGAATAAAATAGTGGTCAGAGCAAGATCTATCAAAGAACTGCATCTCCCTACAATGCATTTTTTTTTAGTAAGACATGATGTATAAAATTATAAAATACACTGAAAAAAGAAGGCTAATCGTCCCTACCCCTACTCCCAGACTTGCATAAGAATCTGTTTCATCCAATTATTAGGTTTTTAGCCCCATATACAGAGACTTTTATTTGCCAATGTTCAATTTATTTGTACATTAGCAGAAAGCAACTTCATTGATGATGAGTGATGACCTGAATTTGTCCCAATAACTAAGATAACATTTGTAGACAGTGAAGAACTGTTTACCAAAACAACTCATTCATCCTTTAATTATTATTATTATTTTTTTAAACTTTTTAAAAGCGTTCTCTCTTCACATCTACTCTCATGAATATTGTCTCAATTCTCTTTCTACGGAATGATAGAGAAGCATTAAATCCTACTAGAAAGATAAGAATGAAAGAAAATCATTAATCCTACTAGAAAATTGTTTCCCATCGTCTCTTTGATTTTGGGGGAAGCCTTCCTATTATAGTAGCCAAGATTTAAACAAAGTAATGATATCCAAAGGCACAAGCTATAATCAAGATCAAACTTTGGAAGTGAATTAAAAAATATGGGACCAAGACTTTGACTTAGTTTGTAACCAAGATTTGTGCCATCCCTAGGTTCCTATACTCCATGTAAAATAGAAAATGAGATCACCTTAACTAGCATATGAATTGCTCTCTAGCTTTTCTAATGCTCATATGGAAATACTTTATAACAAAAAAAAAAAAAAAAAAAAAAAAAAGAAAAAAGAAAAAAGAAAAGAAGAAAAGAACAAATACGTAAAACATATCTATGGGGTCATTGGTTTAAAACTTTAAATAATAAGTCAACATCAAAATTATCCACTTTCTGATCAACTCTCACTTTGATATAAAAAATAATCTTAACAATGTAGCCTCATTGCAGCTTTCTTTATCTCTTTTACACAATTCAGCATTAATAGAACGGGCAGAAACAAGATTTATGAAGTACTGTTGTGGTAAGTAAGCTTTAAAAAGTTACCAAAATAAAAAGCACTCATTTTTCTTACAAAGATTTGGTCATTTCTCAAAAAGGAAAACAATTTCAATTAAAACAGACTTGCACACTAATGCAAACTTGATAAACCCAGTGTCTTTTAAAGCATGTAATAATCATTCTCTTATGATTACAAGGACATGGCTCTTTGTATGAGTCTTGTGTGCAAGTGTATGTTTAGGTGTTGGATTCATCAAACCTCCAAATCTTAGGACAAGAGGCCAAAACTACTTTTATGATAATTCTTTATTCAAGAACCTAGGCTAAGCATATATGTACCCCTCAATTATAAACTAGATGTGACAAAGAAACAAATTACTTAACAGTTTTATCTTCTCTCCCTCTCAACACCTATGATCTGCAGTCCAAAAATAGGCATGCGAGACATTTTAGAGCATCTTATGGCATAGTAATATCAAAATTTGTTAACATGGATACTTCGAAAAAACAAGTAGATGAAGCAATTCAACAGCACATTTAAGGACGGTTTGAGGAGAGAACCAAACAGAAGTGAACCACTAAAGCTACTATTTACTGTTGAAATAGTCATTTTGGGCTATTTAGGAACCAACATGAAAAGCCTAAATTCTTATCCACTAAAGCAGAACACCCCTGTGCTAGTGCTGGGTTAGTGCAGCACTTACTTTTGTAGACAATCTTAATTGAAGTCCAATGTGTTACCTTTCTCCTTGACTGAAAATGCCATGTAATGACAGCAACTTGTTATATAAATCACGTTTCGTGAATTGGAAAAATATATTATGGTTTAAGCCGGTGGTAGTGTGGGTTGGACAGGAGGAGGTATGAGTCCTGGAAGTGCAGTTCCTACGTGCATAATATCATCCTCATAATAAAATCTAGCCTATAGATTTGGACCACATAACTAGCATCTATAATAGAGTATCTCTCAAAATGAACAGCTGCTTACCTCGTCAAAAACCAGGAGAGAACCAAAATCATCACAAGCTCTACGCAAGGAATATAAAAATTCCTTTGTTGCACTATATATGCCACCTTCACCCTGGATAGGTTCTACAAATACAGCAGCAGTATTTCCACACTGAATCAGTTCCGTTGCAGCTTGTATATTACCATACTCCAAGAATGTGACTCCAGGCATGACGGGCTCAAAGGGTGACCGGTAATGCTCTTTGCTTGTCAAAGCAACGGCCCCCATAGTTCTCCCATGGAAGCTGTTAGTAAAAGAAATGAACTGTGTTGCTAGCTGTTTCTCATCAGGATGTGAAAATCTTTGAAACTTTCTTGCAAATTTGATAGCAGCTTCGTTAGCTTCTGTCCCAGAGTTTGAGAAAAAGACACGATCAGCGAAAGAACAAGCCACAAGGCGTTTTGCAAGCTCCACCTACAGCAACAAGACATGGCTTTATGGTGAGCAAATTTTGTTAAAGTACTTAAGCAGCTAATGCAAATACTATCACAATAGGCCAATTTTTGTGATTGGCAGATGTTCTATTTGCAATGAAACAACATTAGGATCTCTTTCTGCTCATATTCACGTTTCATTTCCCATTTTTTTAATGATAATTCATTTGGGGTCTTTCTGGCTTCATTGGTCAGTAGGCAAAACTTAAAAACTTCACAATATGATTCTGACCTGTTAATAAGTACCACTTGCGATTGAAAAGTGAGACTTTTCACTGGTAATAGTTACAATTTGGCCCAGTTTTTTGGTGTTTGGTGCGATTGGAAATGTTAATTAATCAATAGAAAACATTTCTTGTGTGGTAAACCAAAATATTAATATGATGGAAAACATTGAAGCATTTTCAACTCCTTTAAACAGTAATTACCATCTTCCCCCCCGCCCCCCCTCCCCCAACCCCACATATTGCTAACGACTACCAGCTTCCAGTCACTGATTGCCACTCGCCCATCCTCTGCCTGGCCACTACCGCCCACCCCATTTCTGATCATTGGCGACCAATTGTCCGTCATTGGTCATTAATCACTGTCACCACTAGCTTCCATTAGCCCTCTCTCGCTGCCATCACCAGTCATTTGTCACTGTTGCCACCAACACAACCTTCATACCCCCAACCATCTCTGTCATCGAAAATTTTTTGGTTGCAACTAAATCCTAAAAAGTTAATTTTCAGCTTGCAGCCAAAAAAATGGAAGACAAATCCATTTTAAATATTTCTGAAAGGAAAACATTGTATTTCAAAACAAAGAGAGCCTAATATTGCTATATTTGATAAGTCCTTATCCATGAATAAAAGTGTTACTTGAAACTTTTTTTTGGAGAAACTGTGTACACAAATAAACTCTATATAATATAGTTTACTGTTCATCTGTATATATAATTGGGATAAGACTTTGATATTTACTTACTCCATGGAGCTAGAGTTCATTGGCACATTTTATCTTTTTACCATAATAGTAATTATCTAAACTTTTAAAACTCTTTCACATTATGATAGTTAATTATTTTGAAATGAAAAAAAGTTGTACACCATAAAATTTTAAAAATAAAGCAAAATAGATTAAACACATGAGTGCAGTGGCTAATATCAATTACATATCTTTTTTTTAGTTAATTATTATTAGGAATTACATTGTTTGAATAAGTCTATGATACAACTTTTTTTTTTCACAACTTATTAATTAATTTTTTTTTTTTTTTTGGGAATAATTAGTAATGAATCTCTTTATTAACTTATTGTGAAAGCCCCAGTAGAGGGAATAAAGTAACTTATCATATATCCTCCTCCTCCTTTTTTTTTTTTTTTTTTTTAATAATTTTGAAAATCTAATTATTGAATTCCATGTTCTTTATATTCTAAACATGCATATCAAATTTTATTAAAATCGGATATTATTTACTATTTGATCAATAAACATATTTTTTTATATACAATTTTAGATCATAAAAATTTGAAATTTTGACATTTGTTTAATGACGTAGCAATTGATTTTAGATATTTTTGAAATTTTGCAAGTATGAAGAATATAATAAGAATATACAATCTAACGGTTAGATTTTAAAATTTACGCTCAGTATAAAAATATATGCGGAGTTTGCAGGGTTTTTTAAATGAGAGATACTACGTTCACAACATGTTTACAATATTTTTACAACAAATCACAGGTTGGTTAGTTGTTATTGGTTCAAATTTGAACCTAACGCTAAGATTACTTTTTTGCCCAACAATAACAACTAGTAACAACCTGTCACTTAGGATTTATTATAAAAATATTATAAAAATATCGTCGACATATCATTTCACTTTTCAAATGGTTCCAGCAACAGAGGCCACAGCAAGAAGTTCAAGGGCACGACAGTCATTTAACACATGTAGAAAAAGGACAAAAAGAAAAAAAAAGAAAAAGAGGTTACCTGAGGGATGGAATAGTAAACATTACTGACGTGGGTGAGCGTATTAGCCTGCTGTGTAACCGCCCGCAGCCAATCGGGATCACCATGTCCAAGCGCGTTAACGGCAATTCCAGACGACAAGTCCAGGTACTCTCGCCCCTCGGGATCATACAATTTACAACCTGTGCCACTGGAGAGCACCACCGGAGCCCTGGCATACGTCCCCACCATAACCCTCCCTTCCGCCTCCATCACCTCCTTGCTCACTCCTACCTTCGACGAACCCGGCGCGTGCACTCCCACGTTTGCGCACGCTCTCACTCGAACGTGTTTACCTGATGGACGGCACAGATTTGTCGCCGGAGTAATCGGATGGTTCAGACAATGATGGAGAGAATTCATTGTTTTTTTTTTTATATATATATTTTTTGTGTGTTTGTGTGTGTTTTAAATTTATGGTTTGTTTTATAAGGTCAGGGTTTATATATTTGCGATTTTGTGGTGAAAATGAAATGATGTTAATTATAGAGGAATGGAATCGCTTAATTATTTCGCGTTTTTGGCAAAAGAAATACTATACTGCAATAATTTAAAAATGGAATGGATTCGATTTGGGTGTGAAGGTGAAACATTTCTGGATTTAAAGGGCTTTTTCAGTTTTGAATGTATTCTTCTTTTTTAGTTGGGTCCCGGAAACGTTAACGTTGTTTTCGTACAGTTGGCCAAGACAACTTTCTATTCTCGGAGGAAAAGTTAGGCAAGATTACTGATGAGCTTGTACCTATACCAAATTTGACTATAAATTTGCCTACACAAAAATAACATGATTACATATTTTAAAAATCTAATTATAGAATATATATATATTTTTAATATATAAGTCAAATTTTGTACGAATTAAATATTATTTACTATTTGATCCACAAACTTATTTTTCACGAATAATTTTATACTATTAAAACTTGAATTTAAATATTTGATTAATAACATAACTTTTGATATTTAATCTTCTAAAATTTTTTTTACAAGTATATAGAATTTCTTTTTTTTTTAAAAAATGTAATATAATAGTTAATTAATCAAAATTTACAGACAATAAAAAAGATATTAACCAAAGTTGTAGCTTTGGGCTGTTACTAAGTTTGTTGCCAAACTATATCCAATACTAAAATTTGAAGGATAAAAAGGAAATTTGCTTGAGCATAATTAATATCTGTGTAGGTTTGGAACAAAAGCTTCTAGTCTGTTGCTTTTGTTCGTTTCTTTGCATGCAACTCATCAATCCTTGATGTTGACAATCTCCAAACTCAATTGTGCGTTTGTTTACAACCAGCTCCGTGACTCTAACTGCTTTGAAGTTGGCGTGTTGGTTTGAATGTGTTTGTTATCAAAAAAAAAAAAAAAAAAAAAAAACTCAATACACCACTTTAATACAATATCTAAAGTACTAATTTTAGATCATATTCTTGAATTATCATTAGGATTGTCTGTTCATCATGTTTTCGATTAGATGGTAAAATGGGATTCTATTTGGTTTTTGTATTTTGACTCTCAAACACAATAAGTAATATCTCCTCTCCCTCGTAGATGGAACCACGTATGGGCCAGGGGCCATGGCCCCCTGGCATTTTGAATTTTTTAATATATAATAATATATTATGGTATATGAATTTTTTTAATATATCATATTTGGACCCTTAAAATTTAAATTGAAAGGTGATGTTAAAAATATTACAAATTTTGCTACAAAAGGTCTTATAAACTGATGCGTGACTAATTATAAAAAAGAAAATTAAAATATTTATATATTATATTATTGAAATCCACTATTTACATTCATTATCATATCAATTTGTAAACTTTTTTTTGTAACAAAATTTGTCTTAGTTTTAGCATTTTCCAAATTGAAAACCAGTCTCCCAAAAACCTAAAAATTAAAGAGGCCACTTGGTCCATACATCTGGATGTTTATAGAATATTTTAATCATGCTAATGGCGACTAGAAGATCAATAGCATTCCAATTTATTTTCTTATACTTATTTATTTTTAAATATTTATAATAGCCATGAAGTGAACATTTTCAATTATAAATATTATCAAAACTAGGTTTCCCAACATAATGAAATATGATATTATAACATACTCTTTGATTTTGTACATCAAAAGAGAAATTATTGCAATGTTTAGTACAAAATTAATCATAAATGAATTTAGAAGTAATTATGATGAGCCTATCACCGCACACTCTAAGTGCGATAGTTACTCTACAAGTATAAGTCTACAAGTATAAGTACTTCTGGGTTATGGGGGGTAAGGGTCAGGTTTCAAATCTCCAAGAGGAAACTTCACATACATATACATTTAGATTAGGTTAGAGTAGAATTTATATCTTGTTTAAAAAAAAAAAAAATTACGATGAGCCTTAATTGCAAGTTTGCAACTTAATTAATTCCTTTGGAGTGTAAGAGTTTATGAATAAACTTTCTAACTTTTGCTTAAAAAGAAAAGAAAAGAAGAAAAAAAAAGTAATAGAGGAAGGCAGTCAATAAATATTTACAAAGCCAGTTCTTATGAAGAACATCTAAAATAAAAAACGAGTGAGAACAAGCTCTACCATTTTATCAACAGAACAATCATGCCTAAATTAGTATGTCCCTTGTTTAAGTTAAGAAATAGATGGTTGTCAGCCATCCCATCCCTTTGATTGTTAAAATACAACATAGGCACTAGACAACAAAATCAGAAGAAATTTTGCACTTAGCAAATCAACTTTTGTCTCATCCTTTTAGTTTTAACTTCCTGTTTTGTATCTTCTGAATCTTCCTCCAATTTTCTCCTTAATTTTTTCAGATCTTCTTCACTCACTTTACCATTCAATTTTTGGTTCAATGAATATGCTTCGGCCATCTTCCTTCTGCTTTCTTTGCTTGCAGAATCATGAGGAACCACTGAACCAAAAAAATGAGAAACAGAAAATAAGCAAGCATATAGTAAATCCACAAAATTAGTGGAGTTAAATGAGAATATTAAATTTAAGTTGCTAATGCATTGCATCAACTCTTCTTTATCTTTGACTTATCCTTGATGCAACTGGTAAGTGATTTGTAAAAGCAAAAAGTGAACTAATCAGGATTAAATAAAAATTATTTTAATAATCATATTTAGAGAAAATTTAAGGCTTCTCTACAAACAAAAAGTAAATGTCTTTTTTTTTTTTGGGGGGGTGGGTGTTGGGGAGCTCACTTATTAAAGGATTTAGTATGTATGATTGCTGACCATTGTCCTTATTGAAGGAAGGTTAAAAATAGAGCTATGAACTACAGTGGAAACATAGACAACCCCTCTCTCTTTTGTGTTTTCTTATTTTCTATCTTTCAAAAGCACCAAAATCAAGTGATGCAAGAATGCCAACAACTAAGGAAGACAAAATGATCGACAAAGTAGTACTGTAAGTAATTTTATTCCAAAGAAAACTTACCACAACAAGAATGGCAAAACACTCCATATGAGGATGCTTAAAAAAGAACTACGCAAGCTCTCTTATTTCTTAAACGTTCAAAAAAGAAAAAAATTATAACTACCATAACACAATTCCAGATTTTTTGACCCACAGCCTTACAAAGTATGCCACACTCACAAAGACTTCCATGAAATGCTGATTCATCAATAAGACACTTCCAGGAAATAAGAATCTGATATCAAATAGAATGCTAAATACCACCTCTTCCATGCTGCCACCTGCCATTAGGAAACATCGCCAATTCCTTTCTCTCTAGGATACATGAAAGCAGCAAAAACAACCTTCCTGACTGAGGGGATCAAAGATAAATATTTCCTGGAAAACCAAGCAGTCCATCCTACCTAACTTTGTCAAGTAACCTGTTTACCAGCTCCACACTTGGGGCCATAGCACAATTTCAAGGACCTTTCACATAATATTAGAGAAACAATTGATGATCACTCTTACACTTTGTTACAAAAACATGATCTCAAAGGCATGGTTACTCTTGAGTTCTCAGCACCTCCTAAGAACTCACCACTGGCGGCCCACCTAACCACATTAATAACTACTACCACCTAGTCATCTTAGAGAAGCCAACGTCATGTAAAAACCACATCCTGTACAGCAAACAAGAAATCCCAATGCGGGGCAAGTTATCAAACCATTTTAAGTGATACTTGCTACCTTTGTTACTTATGGCCATCTTCTCCAAGACCCACACAAGGCAAGAATGTCTACGGCCCAAAGTTTGCTCCCTCACCAGAACAGTAATATTGCCTACAAAACAGACTACTCATCATAGGAAAACCTATATATGCCTTATAAAGTTGTATTTCAATCACCGTGTCTTCTTAAACCTAGTTGTCCTCCTCCTTTCACAAACTGCAATTCAAGTCACTTAAACACTTAATTTCATCTAAGTAACCCCAAAAAAGGTTTTTCGAAAGCCTCTTAGCTTCTTTCCAAACTCTCTTTGGATGCATAAAGATATACTTGCACAAGAGAAACCCTTTAAGTAATTCTCACATGAAAGGCATCTCTGCTAGTTGAACTCTGAACGTAAGAGATTATTTGATCAAGGCAATGCTTCCATTTCAGTCAAGAGCAAACACGATAACTTAGTTTTCTAAAATCTCTGAGTCTCCACGACAAACCAGAAAGAAACACCGGAGTTGTTTGCTTCCAAACCTCTGTAGTTCCCAATAATTTGCAAAGCACATGAAATAGATATCACTGCATCTTATCCACCAGTACAGATAGTAACTGGTCATATGCCAACAATAGGTCCATTAATTTTTGCAAAGTGCACTTGGGATCATGCCTTATTGTTGAGCCCCTAGGAATTTTCTCATACAAGCAGAAAAGTTTCCTCAAGATAAAGAAAAGTTAAGGATTCACAGTGCAATTGAGCCATGCGAACTCCCAAATCTAGGAGAATTGAAGCAAGAATAGATCCAGTCAAACAATTTCCAGGGGAATCAATCATCTTCATTATGTTAAACACCCTTTCCAAGTCAACCCAAAGTTCCATAATCTTTATGAATATAAATTTAAATGGCAAGCCAAGGACCACCTCCAACTTAAGAAGCGGAAATTATTCTTAGGGGTTGATAGGAAAGTCCAACGACCCAATGAAAAGTGCCCAATCTCTCAAGTCAGATCTGACAAAATATTCAGGAAATCATCCATACCATCTGCTAAGAGAAATTCTTAATTGTATCCCCCCAAAGGCTGAAGGCCATCAAAATAAAAAATCTCAAATTCTAACACATCCTTTGATTAGATCAAGAGAAAAAGGCAGGATTTTACAAACTGCATTTTACAGAATTGAAGAACATATGTGACCTATTGTGTGAGCACTAATTGAAAGGCAGTGTGAACAACTAAAACAATCACAGTAACAGAACTGACCTGGCTTTGGATAATCTTTTCCAATTATGCACTTTGCTTTCTTCTGAACACTTAGAGGAGCTGTCCATGGCTCATAAATGTACTCCTTTGGCATATCTGGCCATTGATGTTTGATTGGAAAAGTTAAAGAGAGAATACAACTGGCCAAAAGCAAAGGATGGAAGTGAGAGGAACCTTAACATACCTTTCAGTATGGGCAGAAAATGCTTGATATAGTCACCATTGGGGTCATACTTCTTCCCAAATGAGATCGGGGAGTAGATACGGTTGTACTGGTCAACATGTAAAAAAACCTTCAGATCAGGGTCACTCAATTCAATTACTTATAAATTCGAAAATTCAAAGTACTAAATTCAAGAACTCGGATCTCTCCAAGCAACCTGCTTATGCACACCAGTAGTAAAATACAAGCCTGAAGCATAAACGAGATCTAAGAAAGCTAGTTACGCACACTACTAATGAAATACAAGATTAAGTCATAAACTACACTGGCCTTCAAAATGTTCAATGAATGAAATAAACATAAATTTTGAACCATATAATTATACTGCTTATTATAATTCACTTTAAAACATTCACATGAAGCCATGTAAAGCCAGAAAAGATGATCCAATTATCGAAACCAATCATAATGTTTTCTGGCATTGATAGCCTGATAGCCACATAATAATAGGTCCATTTTGTAGTTGACTTGCACTGCAAACATGAAGCACTCATCTAGTTATAATTATAAAGATTCTATTTATGGATTGAAGCTGAGATGCTAGTCACTTCCAGATAATAGGAGACACCAATATGAAAACTTGCAGATGGCAGAAAACATATATGCTTCATACCTGGTAAAAAAACGATGAACAAGAAAGCCATAGCCAGTTCCCATTGTTGATTGCCCAATCTGAATCAATTAGAAGCCTTTCAAAAACATCACGTCCTTTTTCCCAATGGACAAACTACCGGAAAAATCAATTAATGTCAGGAAAATTACAAAAAGAAAAAAATGCAGGAAAACTAATTTGCTAGGAGTATCAAAGTCATGTTACCAGATCACCACGAGTCAAAAAACATGCAACGGAATGTCGTGCTAGATGATGCATCCAACCCCACTTGTGGAGCTACAATAGCAAATATGTAAGGATTTCAACTATACTACCTAAATATGATGATATAAAAATAAAAGAAGGCGAATGGCTCAGTTGGACAGGAATGCAGCATCTAGATTGGTATCAATATTTCTATGCAGAAAGAGATACCACAGACTTAACCTGAATCATGACAGCATCAATCCAAGGGTACCCTGTCCTAGCGTCTCTCCAAGCCACCAGCAATTCATTATTGTCACTCCAAGGTATCTGCACCAATATTTCATCTACATTAATCTAAAAAAATACCCGCACACATGTGTGCATATAAAGTTGCAAGCAAACTTACGAATAACTTGAGCTAATATCGACTCATGCTACTCATCCAGTATATTAGATCTATGAGCAAGCTTCAAGTTACCACTTCTACTGGCATAATAAGAATTGCCTCCCTAAAACATTTAGTGAAAGTTGACAACATATACGTAAAAAATTTATAGACTCTTGAAAAAAATTATATCTATATCTATTAAATAGAGGTAATAATACATTTTCTTTTTATTTGGAGAGGTAATGGACTCAGATTCTCTTTGAAGCCAGACTGAAACTGGCTGACTTAGACTTGCAACTTGCTCATAAGCAATGGAAAAATGTAATGCAACAGAAGCTGGATTCGAATCTATAAGAGGAAGTAACTATAATATATATTAATCCAAACCTGAGTAGAATGGATTTATATACAAGGAAGCCATGTTGATGTTATCTCTATATAAGATATGAATTCTTCTCCAATGTTCCCCTAAGTGTATCCAATACTTAGGAAACAGATTCGGAACTAGAAAATAGCTTATCCAGTAATTCAAGTGTACTCTTAGACATACGCAACAAACACCTCCAATATTGGAAACAAATTTCATACAATGGAAATGCAATTACAAGAAAAATCATAACAAGGGTTTATGATTTGATCCTTCTACATGTATAATGCCTTCTATCTTGATACATAAATAAGGGAGCATGTATTTACTATGCTACAATTACAAAGTGTTCACCATGGCAGATAAGTATTTTCTTTGTCCTTTTTTTGGGTTTTATTTTTTTTTTGTGGGGGAGGGGGGTTGGGGGTGTATTTTCTCACCTTTTCTGTTTGGGTGTCAGGACTGGTTTACTGGATGTAATCTATTGAAGGTAAATGCAACTAAGATATTCTACAAAGGAAATAGAAAGTAGATCGAACTTATCTGAGGCACACTTGTAATGATTGATCATTTGTAGTTACCTGCTTACATATTCTGTTACCCGTCATCCGATCAAAATTGGGAGTGCCAAAAGCTACAGTGTAGAAAAAGTCTCGCCATAACAACTACACAGGACAACAGTAAATATCAGTTTTCTGAATTTGGATCAGGAATACCAAAAACTATAACTGCAAGAAGTGGGATGACCTGTCCGACAAGAGAAACCGGAGGTGATGTATGTCTTTTAACATTCCTATATACATCTTGAAGACATTGGTAGAAGTACCTGGAAGAGAGACATCCAAACTGCCAAAGAGATAAAAAATGGGATGAGAGCATTAAAAGAAACACAAGTGTAAATATAATGTTTCTTCAAAATTTTCAAGGTCAGCAAATTAAGTCTAAACAACAACAATAGAAAATGTTAAAAAACATAGCTCTTCCCATTCAAAACCCACTTTCAGGTAAGGTGATAGAGTAGTTGTTGCTGGTTTTAAAAAAGCAGACGGGTCACCCTTAGGCTTCTCGAAGGCCGCCACCCACTCCTAACATAATTGAAAGAAAGAGTGACAAATAGCACCAGGGCATGCTACTCAATAGAAAATGGGGACAATGTTGATTACAATTCAGATCATGTAAGAAATTAGGCATTCCACGAAATCAGTTTGCACATTCTTAACAGCAACAAACAATGGATTCAAATAATCCATATTAAATCAACATAGGGAAGTATAACACTGCCAATTTTATTTTCATTTGGGTAGCCATAAGAATGTAATAACATGAGTGAAACACAATATAGCAGACCCACACAAACTAAATTCAAGCTTGTTTGTTTGTAAACAAACTTCAAGATACATTCAACCAGACAATCTGCCTCATGAAAATCTTTATATCAATTCAAAAAAATTTAATTAGCATCTAAAAATTCAAAAATGCCTTGAAGTAGGCGTAAATTCAACTATGGATCTTACAGCACCTAAATTCATGAAATCATCAAAGTAGAATAACAAGGTAAAATGAGGTAAATGGTTTGGTTAAGTGGACGTGCTTTAGATATATTAGAGTGAAATTTCTTCTATTAATTCTATGAGGAACAAGATCTATTGTATCAGTAAAAAGTTAATCCCATGCCAAAGCTTATTTACTGCATTCCACCACTAGGAGCTTGAAAATTCTTCATATTCAAGACGATATATTGATAAGTCTAGGAACCTCAGAGAAACAAATTCAATATATTAAATAAGCAAAGTTGCAATGTCAGTATACATAGTTATGTACACAGATTTTATTTCTGAAACGGACACAACTCAGACAGCAGCAGAGTGACTCAATGCATGTGACCAATGATCTATAGATCAAATCTTGTACAATAGTAAATAAACAGAACATTAAGCAAGAGGATAAAGGACCACAAGCATTTAAAAGAGATATTAGTTTAGATATTCCTAACAAATAAATAAATTCTTAGTAGAAAAGCATGAATCATTTTCCTTTGTTATTATTAGAGTAACGGTTAAATGATTAAATTTACAATTTCCTAGAAGTTTAAGCATGAAAAAGTGGTAATTTATCATGATATCAAAGTTCAAACATTGTCTCCACTCCACCTTCCATTAAAAAAATTTAAAATCTCACATATTAAACTTCACTTATTAAGGGAGAGGCTAGGCCCAAAAATTAGGGTAGCTGTTAATAATGCTTAAATAATTAAATTTATGATTTCTTAACAGTTTAAGCTTTTGAGACAAGTAGTAGTTTATTAGTTATTAAGTACAATTACAAAGCTAAATTGACTATGAGCACCTTGTTGTTAATTGATTCTTTCAACCTCTTCAAGGCTTCAGATTCACCACCTCTGAAAGGAGAAAACTCGTCCTGCATGGAACTTCTTCTTACAAAGAATTCTAAGAAAAACCACTTTATAAAATTATATTTGTTCCAAACCTGTTCAATGTCTCCATAGCCAAGTTCTTTGATCGTAGGAACTTCTGAAATCTCACATCCTCCAACATCCCCAACAGGAGGAAGTGAAGAAATAGTGACTGAAAGCGGGGATGAAGCCCATGAGGGTTGCCCAGCAAGCTTCACAAATGATTGATAGCTCAAAGGTGGCCTTCCCCCGTTCTTTTCCAAATATTAGTCATTGAAGTGACAAGCAATTAATACAGAGGGAGAGATTCACTAAAGGAACTAACATAGGCATAAATACTTCAAAGCTCAAATGCAATTGAAAATTGAAAATCCAAAGTTTGAACTCACCTTCTGTATAACATCAGCGGGATTGAAGAGTGTATGACTCACAGGAGAGAAAACCTCAATTCCAGCAATAGATGCATAGTCCTGTTTATATATATATAATATCAAAGAAAAAACTCACTGACGATGATCTCTAAAAATTGGAACTTGGTTATCAAAAGATGCCTACTTTGATGTTTCCTGACTTGTAAAAAAAAAAATACCTTAACTTTAATATCTAAAGCTTGATAGTATGGCTCTGTGTCATATTCAAAGCAAAGCTTCTTGACATCCCACTGCAATAACAAGAATTTGGCAAGAAACATAAATAAGGAGAACCAAAGTAATTTTTATCAGGTCTCAACCAGCTTGCTATGGTTTGAATCCTATTTTCGGGGGAAAAAAAAAAGTCAGAACCTGACATGTATGAGATATTCATTTCTTGACCCGCATTAATGAATAACGATTGAGTTTCTTGTGATCCATAAAGTGTGGTTGGAAACATATGTAAATGCCAACACCAAGTTCCGAAGAATTCAACACTCATTGCCATCTATTTTCTTTCTTTCTTTAATTTTTCTTGATAAATTTAGCATTTCCAAAGCTTTGATTAAAGTTTAAGATACAATTTTATTGACTTAAACGAGAAGAGAATTTAGCATTTTAGCTGCACTTGTTTGCAGAATTTATTAATTTATTAATTTTTAAGGATTACGATGTTAGCGATTGAGATTAATTTCGGTCTAATTGAACATTTTGAGAGAAAAAATTTGCAAAATGAAATCTTTTTAATTCTAATTATTTAAATTAACACTGTTTTAAACTTATTTGAGGATCTAACTTTTTTTTTTTTTTTTTTTTTTTTTTTTTTTTTTTTTTTCTAAACACGACTTCAACTAACTTGATTGAATTTTAAGCGAATTTGAAAGACACCATTTCAACATTAGAATTATATGTAGAAAAAAGGCGAAATTTCCAAATAGTTTTAAAACAGTGCTAATTTAAATAACTATTATTAAATAATAAAATTTTGCCACACACTGATATATTTAAGCAAAATTAATTGTTACAGTTAAGACCGTTATAATGGCCGTTAACCACAAACAAAGAAAGTAACTTATATATAATATAACTGCCGCGAGAGAGAGAGAGAGTTACCTCCTTGAGGCAACGAAAGAGAACCTGGCTGGGCTCTCCCTTCAACACCAACAACCTGGACCCGAGCTTCCTGAGATTCAAGTCAAGATCCGCAAGGCTCTGGAGCAGGAACCGGATCCGGTTCAGCCCAGCCCGTGTCGACCCGGGAGAGAACGCGTTGGGATCTGGCTCCATGTAATGCGGGTCGATTATGAATACAGGGTACAGGAATTTGGTGGACTGGGCGGCGCGCTCGAGCGCCGGGTTGTCGTGTATCCTCAGGCCCTTCCGGAACCACATCAGAGAACCCGAGCCCGACCCGGATGCCATCGAATTTGGGTTTGAAACGGTTTTTTGTGTTTCGACGCCTTTATTATGTTATAAACGGTGTTTTTTTTGGTGTGTGTTTTGGAAATGAACGGGGAATGGGGATTTGGGTTGTTGCTTGCGGAGAGATGGTAAAGGGTAAAAATGGTTGGAAGCTTTTTTTATTTTATTTTTGAGGATCAAAGATGGTCGGAGCTTGGGAGGGAAGCGGTATATAAGGCGCCACGTAGTTGGTTTAAAAGTGCGAGACGTTAGGCTCCTTTCTTCAGTACTTCTTGTGGCGAGGTGACTAGAAAACGACGCCGTTACTAGAACCACACTCCAATCATAGCATATCACAGCATCATTTCACAAATTAATGAGTAGGTATCCGTATCACACTATTGAGGGATCCAGAGAAAACGTGCACCGGATGCAATTCCCATGAATGGCTGAGATTTAAAGTTGTAAAAATCAACTTTAAATCTCCATCATTGAAATAAAAAAAATTAAAAAAAAAAAGTAAAAAGGTGATAGTAAAAAAAGTAATAATAGTAAAAATATATTGTGAGAGGAAGGGGGGTTAATTGCATGGTGCAATTACACTGGACCTCAATTTGAGAGGTTTTTTTTTTTTTTGGGTTTTGCCTGGCCCAAATCCTACTATAAGGTTTGGGCTTCCTCCAAGGCCTAAATGAAATTGTGGGTAAACTAGGTTTAGTTCTGTTGGAAAAATACATGTTTGTATTGCATACAAAACATACGCAGTGAAAAATTAACGGATCTACTTCATTCGCAATTGATAACATGTACTATTTAAGTTTCAGAATTTAAGAACAAAAAAGCATACCTTGGTGTGGTAAATTCAAAAACAAAAGATTAGAAGTACTTGGGAACACTTTTAATCTACACTCCAATTTCACTTAATGCCCAAAAAGTGTGGTCTCTCAATCAATTTTCAATGGGAGAATAAGAGAGTGACTTACACTCACATACACACCATTTCATTCCTTATAACAAACCTTATGAAATTCTATATGTTTCTCTTCTTATATTTAATTGATTATCTAATTGGACTAGCCTTTTGGGCCATTTCAATTGGGCTTTAGTATGTGGCTTGGAATGGGACCAAAAGTAAACAAATAAGACTATAGCTCCAATGGGTCTTGAGTTTTTCTGTCAACTCTTGACAAGTCCAAAGTTATCATTAATTATATTTAATACCACTATATGAATATAACTGTAGTCTAGGCCTTATTAATAAATTATATTCCAAGACTTTATAATACATGCAACCCCTTCATTAAAATATTCATAGTGATACAAAGTCATGAATGTTGACTGCCACTTTGAAGATTACTACATCTTAACCCTTAAGTACTCGATTTAATCTTTTAAGTTATTCATCATATATTTATGAAATCCAATTTCATAAATATATATTTTAGTAACTCCTTACTAAAGTGGTTGGGCCTAACATTTTGAATAACCAAACTCATTAAACATATCTCAAGCGAATATTTTATATCTCCGTTAAGAGATTATGAATTCCATTTTAAAAATATATGTTCCATCAGCATTAAATACGGCTGCCCAACATACTGGGATTTTGATTGTGACTTTAGATCTCACTTCTGATATATCAAAGCAACCCACACCTCATGATTAGATTCATTATTCTCTTAGGATTAAGAGTTCATGTAAATAGAAGTCGTGAGATTTATTATTCATTTGACAGTCGTTAGGAGAATAATAAATCTCACAGTGGTCCAATTCAATATGTCTTAACTCTTAAAACATATCAACATATCAACTAGAAGTCTCCACTTCCATGATCAAGACAAATCATCTTAGTTGATATGTTATAGTCTTCGCAGATGAAATGTCCAATTTCACCATCTACTACGAACTAAAATTCTGAGTTTACAAAGAACTTGTGATTTATATCTTCTGTGACTAAATCACATAAATCACATACTATACATCTCATGGACTATGATAATGTTCCATTAGTTCATTTATAAATAGTCTCATATAATTAAACAATTTAATTATTTATAACATGCCAATAAATTAGATTTTAGGGCACAAACCCTAACAGGTTCCACCGCGAGAAGTTGACTTGTTGTATGGAATTAACTTGTGCACAAACAACGAATCCAAGCAACTATCAAAATATTAAGCAATAACTATTAGTAATACATTAGTTGTTATTTAGCCGCCGCAGAAACATTGTGGTTTAGCCAAGCCTAGATCCAATTATGAATCTACTTGGATAGGACATATTTTGGACGCCCCAAAAATGAGAAGAAAGGTCTTGTTTAGGGCTTTTACCTATTTTCTTTTGGTTTATCGCACATTGTTTTCTTGGCAACTTGATTCTTTGTGTGTGTTTCAAGGGTGAGGTATATGTGTGAGTCCCTTTTTCTTATTTTAATTTTAGGAGTTGCCACCAACCATTGGTTTTGTATTAAGTATGATTGGTCACCTATTTGTCTAATTTTTTTTTAAGTTACCTAATTAACTAAAACTAATTTTAAGGGTAGTTAATTAAGGTAAACCAAAAGTCTTGAACCAAAAATTTTGAACTTGGAAGTTCAGTTATATGTGGGGAAGGTGTTATGCACCCCTACACCGCCTATTCAAAGGATATTAACCCATTTAAATTTAATTCTAATGTTATCTTTTTAGTGAAAAAATTAGATACTTGACATTTTGTTTTTGAAAAAGTTTTGTACATACAATATACATATATACATGTGAGTATTTATTTATTTATGACGTAATATGTATATATTTATATCAAAGGCTTATTTATAAACAAAGCATGTGAAATATATATACATAGCACGTGAGGAAAGTTTACTACGTTGCAAGAAATAATATATATAACATGTGAATATTTATTTATTACATATTTAGCATGGAGATTTACAACGTGAAAATAAAAAAGAGGGAGTAAGAAAGATAGTACCTTGTTGTCATTCACCATGTTTCTTATTTCTCATTCAAAAACACAATAGAATAAAACAATAGTGCCAAAGGGGAAGGGAACATGTTAGCTTGATTGGTGCTTATTGGTTCAATGAAATTGAACCATAGGCACAAACCTCTAAAAGATACAATTCCAAGGAAAAGACTCAAAACAACAATGTATGAATGCATAAAAACTTACCTAAAAGAAAGTGCACAATTTATTTTTAGAAAAATATTGGGATTCTAAAAAAGGTTGTTTGGAAAAACAAAGATTGCCCAATTTTTAGTAAAAGACTTAAAATGTTTTTTTTTTTTTAGGGTTTTTATAAAAAAAAAATAAAAAAAAATTCTTGATAAAAAAAACCATGAAGAAAAATGTTGGTTTTAAAGAAAAGGGATTGGAAATGCATTTTTTTATGAGAAAAAGTTTCATTTTTCCAAGAAAATGGATTCCATGGTTTGTTGGGAACCAAGGTTTTTATTCATTAAAAAAAAAAAAAGATTTGAAGTAAGGTTCAAAAATCATTTATTTTGAGAAAAATAGTTTCCATAGTTTTATTGAAAATCATGGTTTTTATCTAATTTTAAAGAAAAAGTTTCAACTTAAATTTTTGTAAAAGATGACAAAAAGTTTAGGTTTAGAAATTTTCTTGTAAAAACAACATTTTTTGAAAAGATAGAAATTTCGGGAAAATGACTCCCATGAGTTTTTCTTTTAAACAAAGGCTTTTAGATCCAAAAATTACATGGATTTTGTTTGGATGACAAAAGTTTTAAAAAGAGAAACAAATTTTGTGTTGAAAACCTTTTTGTGAAAATAACAATTCTGAACAAAAGGAATTTAAGAAAATAATTGATTTAAAGAAAAAGTTTCCATAGGTTTTTCTTTTAAAGAAAGGGGATTGGATCCAAAAATCCCCTGGTTTTTGTTGAGATAACAAAAGATTTGAGAAAACAAAGTGATGTTTAAAAACCTTTTTGTGAAAACAAAATTTTGAACTAAAGGAATTTAAGAAAAAAAAAATTTTAAAGAAAAAGTTTCCATGAATTTTAGTTTTAAAGAAAGGGGCTTGGATCCAAAAATCTCATGGCTTTTGTTGAGATGACAAAAGTTTTGAGAAAACAAATTGAAGTTTAAAAACCTTTTTGTGAAAATAAAAATTTTAAACAAAAGGAATTTAAGAAAAGAATTGATTTAAAGAAAAATTTTCCATGGGTTTTATTTTTAAAGAAAGGGTCTTGGATCCAAAAATCCCATGGTTTTTTGTTAGTCTTGAAGAAAACAAGGTGTGATTTTTTTAAAATCAAAACCTTTTCTATTCAAAATGGTGTTTCAAAAAAAAAAAAAAAAAGGAAAAAAGTAGAAGCTTTTTATGTAGTAAAAATCATTTTTGAAAAGAGGAAAAAGGTTTTTTTTTTTTTTTTTTTTTTTTTTTTTTTTTAATTTATAAAAACTTTCTTTTTGGAAGGCTTTTTAGGGTTTTAAATAGAAAACTTTTTGAAAACATTTTTTCTTTGGAAAAGGGTGGTCATTGGGGTAGACACCGCATTTTGTACCCCTTACGACTTGGGCCCCCGTTCCCCAATGATGTTAGAATTTTAAAGCCCAAGGTTGGTTTAGGATTCAATCATATTGAAATTGACTTGATGAAAGTGTTTTTGGAAAAAAAAAATATAACTCTTATATGAACTAAATAAGCTATTTTTAGAAAAGAATGGCCACAAAAACCTCAGGACATGGGTACGCATAGATGCGTATGCGCATGTATGCTCCAGACCTGCGTGCACATGCTTTATGCATGCGTACGCATGCACAGGCATGCGTGCTCATGCTAGGATTTTAGAAACTATGAAAGACAAGTTTTTTTTGCATTAAAGTTTGGTTTTGGAACGAATCCCACATCGTCGGGGAGCCGTTTCAAATCCCCATTTTCTAACTATAAAAAGTGATAGGCCAAAAACAAATTGACTCCTTGTGATAGATTAATTGATTAATTAGCCAAGTTTATTAATTAATCAAATTAACATGCAAACGCGTGGTAGCACAAACAAATCACCAATTAAACTAAGTATGTAGTGGAAAATAAATTTGACACGGTGATTTGTTTACGAATGGGGAAAACCACCAAGGCAAAATCTCACTGGATGAATTTAAGGTCACCACTCCCGAAATTCCACTATTATCACAACAAGCAGTTACAAGTAAAGGAATCCTAGTACCTTATACCAACCTATAGTTGAACCCTTACCCCAATACCTAATTGGACTTGTTCTATAGTGACAATTTCTCCTTTCGATGCACGGCCCCCAGTACGTAACTAACCAATTGTGCGGATCCCAGTACGCGACTTCAATCACCAACTAGAGAAGTTTGTTGGCTGCAAAGTTCTTCAGTTCATCCCAACGATAAAGATTAAGAAGATGCTTGGTCACAAAATCCTACAGTGCACAAACACAGCAACTACTTCACAAGAAAGATGAACTATGACAAAACTGTGTCTCCGGTCACAAATTGCTTGAACAAACTTTGCTCAACACTTGTGCAACTTGTGTACACTTTGACGGCCCTTAAAATAATCCTTTTATATGTCTAGGGTTGTGAGAAAAGAAAGCCCAAACACATAAACACGGATTGGAGTCAAAACAGAACTGAAAATCTGTTTTTCATAAACCTCGACAGATACCCTATTTGTCGAGCTGCTGTCGAGCCACGGGGCTGAACAGCTCTTTTAAGCTCAATAGATAGCTAGCTGTCAAACTTTAATGACAGACACTTTTCAGCTTGAATCTTGAATTTTGGACAAACTTGCATGGGTTCAACACTTGATCTTGAAACAAAGTTTCTTGAAGTATTAAACACATTTTAGATCTATCCAAATACAAGTAAAGTGTGTTTTGTCAAATGATTAGCTAATTACATAAAATAATGACATATGTTTCTAACAAGTGAATCACATATGTCCTAACAAAAAGCAATACATGGTACCTTTTCAAAGGACATAGAAAATCCTAAGTGAAAACACAAGATTCACTAGAAATAGTGAATCAAAGAGGAAGTTTTTCACAAAACATCCTTAAGTCAATATTTTCTGATCGAGGCCTTTTCTGGCCATGATCTTTGAGTTTCAAGTTTACTAATCGCTTTTTGTTTGATTGTGAATAGATTGACTGAGGGGAACGGTTAAAATCAAGCTAAGGAGCCTTTGTTTTGGAGGTAAAGGTTCTAGCTCTTCTTGCCTCATTTTCTTTGTTTTAATTCTTGCTTTTATGTTTTTATATGTTTTAATATGCTATAATATGCTTGCTTAGTTTAGGTTTATCTTGCTTTGTTGTTTTTTGCATGTTAGGTTGTTAGTTTTAAGTTTTTGTCTGCTGTGTTCTTGTTTTCTGGGTTAGGGTTAAGGCGTGTATACGTACACATGTTTTTTGCATGTGCACGTATACTCAAAGAATGCGTACGCATACAACTGGGTTGCGCACGTAGGCCCTATGTATGCGTACGCATACTCATGCCCAGAAACCCTAATCCGAACCTTTTTGCTTCTGTTTCTTTATTTTGTTTTTTTAACATGCCTCTGTCTGCCCTAGTTTTCTATGTTTATGAGTCTCTACCTCCATGTTTTGTTGTTGTTTGTTCTTCACATGTTAGATTAGAGTTTCTTTTCTATTCTTTATTTGATATGCCATGAACATGCATAATGCATAGGTGTTGTGGTGCAGTGAGATAAGTGAGGTGATTCTTGCATTCATATGAACATGCATTTATTTGGAATATGCCCTTCATGATGAGTGTGAACATGTTTGGTTGAATGATGTGTTCTTGATGTTTAGATGCCTATAACTTGTGTTTGATTGCTGCCATGTCTATGTTTCTGTCTTGGATGTGATATTTGTTTGTTCGTTTGCTGCTTTATGTGTGATGAGATGCATGATAGACGTATGTTAGGGTTTGGGATGAAAATGCCATGTTGATTACTTAGATGTATGCTAGTATGTGTGTGAGTCTAGAATACAAGTTTTGAATATGCCTTTAATGAGATTAAGATGTAAGACACAATGAGTGGAAGCCGACCCACGGGTCGAGTAGGGTTGGGTGCCTAACTCCTTTCCACCCCCATACTTGAACTCTGGACACATGCTCTGGTAGTAGATCAGTCCTTCCATGAAGGGCACTCTATTTATAGTTCCTAGACCTAATCTAGGTGGCGACTAGGGATGGCAATGGGGCGGGGCGGGGTGGGGCGGGGCCGAAGGATGGGATCTTCGCCCCCGCCTCACATGGTTTTGTCTTCCCCCATCCTCACCCCGCCCCACGTGACAGGGAAAATTTTCTTGCCCTATCCCTGCCCCTTAGGGCCCTGCCCCACCCAGTAAAACACTAGTTTTTGTTGATTTGCCCAAAGTTATTAAATTGTTTTTTAATAAAACTTGAAATTACAAATAAATTTATCCCATCAAATCAAACTAATTTTTAGCAAATACTGAATAATATTATCCAATTGTTTAACATGACACTATCACAATAAAAACAAAAATCTCATAGTACAAAATCAATGATTCAATGGTATATAAATTTGTTTCTAATAAAGACAAAAGAAAACGTTAAAATTGATACTTTATTTCCAACATTGCTAGAGAAAAAAAAAGAGGCAGAGAAACACGTTAGGTAGAATATAATAAGCTGATAATATGTTTGTTTAAATTATAGGGTTTTAGGGTAATTTACAATTTAACCCTTATCAACGCGGGGCGAGGCAGGGTGGGTGGGTCTAAAAAGTCTAAACCCATCCCCACCCCACCACCTTTGCGGGGCAAGAAAAACCCACGTGGGGCAAAGCGGGGAGGGACGGGTCAAGCAGGATGGGGTAAAATTACCATCCCTAGTTGTGGGGAAGAGGTATGTTTGATGGGAAACCCCAAGTATTTTCCAAAGTTTCGAGTAGACCTAAACCCCAACACTTCACAAAAGCTTGCTCTATTTTCAAGAGAAACATTAGGAGAAAAGAATACCCTGGTCTTGGCAGCACTCACTTTTTGACCTGATAAGGAGCAGAACGTATCAAGGACCTCCTTCACAGCCACACAATTTTTCCTATAAGCTTTTGCAAAGTGGACAAGGTTGTCGGCAAAGAAAAGATGAGAGAACGCCAAGCCCCCTTGTGATGCCTTAATAGGATTCCACAACTTTTCATTACATTTGTCATTAATCATAACTCTAAGTACTTCCATGCAGAGAATAAAAAGATAGGGAGGGTCTCCCTGTCGAATACCTCTTGTAGGTTGAAATGATTCCAATGCACCCCCATTAAATAGAACAGATATGGTAGAGGTAGACACACAGCTCATGATTAAAGAAATCATGGAATCAGGGAGTTTAAAAAGTTTTAAGGTATCCCTAATAAAACTCCATTCTAGACAGTCATAGGCCTTTTCAAGATCTATCTTGATGGCCATGGCCCCTCTTTTACCCTTCTTTTTCGACATGGAGTGAATCAATTCTTGTACTATAATAGCATTATCTACCTCATTTTTTCCTAGGACAAAAGTTGTTTGGAGAGGCGAAACCAGCTCAGGAAGTTTCGGCCTAATACGAGCCACAGTAATCTTAGTAACAACCTTATAGATAGAATTGCAGAGGCTGATGGGACGATAGTTGCCAATACTTTCCGGATTCGGGCATTTAGGAATCAAGGTGATGAGAGTTTTGTTTAGATAATCTGGTATCATCCCTGACCTAAAGATTAGTTTCACCTCATCCTTCACAGAATCACCCACAATGTGCCAAAGGCGCTGGAAAAACCCAGAATTAAGGCCATCAGGCCCTGGAGTTTTATATGGCTTAAGGGACCAGAGAGCAAATCGGATTTCACTATTGGTAATGGGGGAGGCCAACCTTTCAGCATCGTTCGCAAGCAAAGAAACTTTCCAAAAGGGAGGGTACCAATCTGATACTGGGGCACTACATTGATTGGTGGAGAAGAGTTCTAGAAAACCATTGCGAATGTAATCCACAATCTCCCTATCTCCCTCTAACCAATTGCCCATTTTGTCTTTCATTCCTGAAATACGGTTTCGTTTACGCCGCACTAACGTGGAGGCATAGGAAAAAACAGTGTTTCGATCGCCTTCAACCAGCCTTGAAATGCGAGCTTTCATTGCCCAGAAATCTTCCTCCAATCTACATAGCTCAAGGTACTCCGTTCTAAGAGCACTATCCAAGTTTACTAGGAATTCATTTGGCTAATTTGCAAGCGCTGTTTGAACACCTCTAAGTCTAGCCCAAATTTTATTCTTCCTGTGCAGAATGTTACCAAAATGCTTCTTGTTCCAATGCTTTGCTCTAGCTTCAAACCTAGTAACGGTAGATGATAAAGAAGGGGCCTCAGACCAGACGTTGCTCACTACCCCTGTGAAATCTGGGTGGGAAAGCCACATGGGTTGAAATCTGAATGGTCTTGTGAGTCTAATACTAGGCTTGCGAGCCAAAGATAGCATAATTGGACAGTGATCTGAATGAATTCTCTCCAAGTGCCTAACAATTGCTTCAGGAAATAGCACATTCCACTCAGTATTGATGAAAACCCTATTAATCCTCTCCTAAATGAACTGGGTTAGCGGTCAGCGATTTGACCAAGTAAAACGAGGACCAGTGAATCCAATGTCTAGCATTTTGCAATTATCTAGACAATCTTGAAACCTTAGAGCTCTGTTAATATTAATAGTTCTGCCTCCAAACTTGTCATCGCTCATAAGGATTTCATTGAAATCACCTGTAATGGCCCACGACAGAGAATGGAGGTTTGCAATGGTAGAAAGATTATCCTAGAGAAGCTGTCTCTCCGCATACCTCGGGCTAGCATAAACTGCGGAAAACAACCAAGATTATCCTAAAGATGGAGATTTTAGCACTTTCTATTCTGAGGAAGAGCTCTAGCGGGTTCCCTTTAAGCCTCGAGATGCCATTTTTGTTTTCTAGCTACGGGTGTGGGTCTTTCCTCTCAATACTTAGGACACATCCCCATGAAAAATGGCCTTAGGAGGAGGTGTAGTGCGATCTGCTGCATCTGCCTTACTGGTCAAAGGGGCAGCACTTTGTCTCTTGTCCCTACTATTTCCTAAGTCTGAATTAGTCAAGTCAGTGGGGCTTGGGATGGAGGACCTAAAAGACAACATGGCTTTTTGACTTTGGGCTACAAGTCCAAAAGGAGATACTTGGGCTTTATCTTTCTTGTTGCTTTTGCCAAGTTGCCTTTTTCGTGTAACCAAAACCCACGACCCGAAAGCTTCTTCCTCAGGTGCAGCTTTTGCATGTTCAGACAAGTTTCCCGCCTCATCCTTTTCACCAATCTTTTCACAAACCTTCTCCGACGACCTAGTTTTGTACGGGCAACCTTCAAATTGATGCCTAACCCGTCCACAAGAGAAGCTCATCGAACTAATGCCTTCGTATTGGACAGGGTGCTCCAGACCGCTACACTTGATGATTCTGATGAGAGGTTTTTCCAAGTTAACTTGGACACAAAGCCTAGCAAACCTACCTCGCGTTTCCGTCGCAGTGTGAGTATCAATTCTGAGCACCGAACCAATGGCATTTCCAAGGTCTCTCAGGATTGATGGATTATAATATTCAACGGGTAACTTAGGTAGGCACACCCATATCGCGATGGAAGACACATTTGTAATGGATGGCTTGAAGTTTGGTACACAACCCTTGATGGACAGAAAATGACCACCAACAAACCAAGGGCCGCCACTAAGAATCTTAACATAATCCTCCTTCAAGTATAACTTGATAAAGAAGAAGTTCGCCCCTAGAGCAACACATTCTAGTTTACCTGCAGGCTTCCACATCCCTAAAAGCCTTGAATGAAGAAAGTGGTAACCCATAGTTCTACCAATCACCTTAACTATCAATGCCTTAGTCCACTGACTTCGCATCTTTGATTTCCTTTCACTGGACAGATTAACCGCCACAATCCTAACATTTAGATCAGCAATTTCATCATCTGATTCCACCCCTTCCTCCATGATGCTCTCAAAGCCAAAAGCTTGTTCATAGGCACTTGGTATTTCTCCAATAAGCTTGTCTTTGTAGGACCTAGCCCCTCCTTTTGAACCATCAGGTGTGGGTCGGGCAGGAGAGCCTTCTGAGTGATTCTCCTTGACTTTCTTAGTGCTTCGTTGGAGTTCATCATCCTCCTTTCTAGACCTCACAGACGCCTCACTCATTCTCTCTATTTTGCTTTCGTTGAAGTAGAGAACAATTTCACTCAACCCAACATAGACACAGTTACAGTATAGTAGGGCACCTCATCAACTGGAAAAAGAAAATACTTGTTTGTGCATTGTCGTGTTCCCAAATTTATTGCTGCCTTGCCTTATTCAAGACTTGGCTTTTGCATTTTAATATTTTTGGGACTTTTTGGCTACTTTGGTTTGGGTTTCATATAAAGACTACATAAAAAAAACCTTAAATTTTGGGTATTAAGTATCAACACACTCACAATCACTACTCATCAAAACCCATATGCTCTCTCTCTCTTTCTCTGATCATGGGTTGATTTTCTCCAGCTCCATCTCTGTTGCTTCATCAGCAGGGTCTAATCCACCCCTGAACCGAATAAATGTCTTTGTTCATTATCCACTCAAGAAGGTGTTTACATGCCAAAGACAAAGTGTAGGTCATTGGTTTTCTTAATCCTACTTAAGATCTCCCAAACTAATTGGTCTAGTAATTCACCCATCAGAACCAAACTTTTCTTTTAGCCCCTATAGCAAACAATTAGCAATAACTTGCAATTACAAACAATAATTAACCTCCTCAAACGCACTATTTACATGTTTAGAGACTTTTCTTTTTTAAATAAAAATTACAATATTTAAAATTTTTTTTAATGTAATATTTTTAAGTTGTAATTTGCAACAAAGAATAGTTATATTTAAAATATAAAATGCGTATACCAATTTTATGGAATTTAAATTTAAATTTGAATTTTAAATTTCTCAATTTAGTTTTATAACCTTAATTCATTTTATTTTTAAATTATTTCAATTAGATAATATGGCTATTTTTGGACTATACCAATTATTCTATTCTACTAATAATATTACACAAAAAAGAGAGAATAAGACCCTATCTGCTGAGTTGCGAGTTGTGACTATTTTTTTTTGGATAAGAAATGCTTAACTTTTATTAAAAAGAAGATAAAAACATTACATCTTGAATCAAAGTTGACTCAATGAAAGTGGATTTTCCTTTATCCAAGTTACAAAACTAACAACAATGCTAGCATGCTGAGCTAAGAGGTGTGTGGGGCGATTGCCCTGTCTTCTCATATGAGATACCAAGACTTGCCGAAAATCCTTGAGCTTGTGCCTGATCCCATCAATAATATTGCCGATAGTAGCTGGCGACTCATAATACCCATTTATAGAATCAGAGACAACCTTCGAGTCACACTCAAACACGACTTCACGAAAGCCCATATCCCAAGCAAAAGTTATTCCTTCTTCCATTGCTTTCGCTTCACACTCCAACGCTCCCAGTGGACAAGGTATATTTTTGCTTAAAGCTGCCAAAATATAGCCCACGTCATCTCTAATCACAACTCCAACTCCAGAGGAGTGTGTTGCTCCAAACGTGGCTCCATCAACATTGAGCTTATACCAAGGCTGAGCTGGAGGTATCCACTGAGTGTCCTCCACACCTGAAACCCAAGGCAATGCAAGTTTAACCAGGTTTTCAGCCAATATGCTGCCAATTAGTGGCGTCTTCTACAACCTAAATTGAAGTTTACATTGTTGAACTGAACAAGCACGGACGGACCTAGGATTTTTAGTTTGGGGGGGGGGGGGGGGCGGAGATAAGCAAAAAAAAAATTTCAAATATGCACCCATATAGTATTAATAAACTATCAACCAAGACAAATACCCAAAAATCATTGTTTCTTAATATATTAAGATACAATCATCTACTAACAAAAACAAAAGACACGAAACACTATTGTTTCTTTATACAATCATCTATGAAAAGGGAACTCAATGCTCTTTCAAATTTTCAAAATCATCTATGATTGAATCCAAACTAAATGTCGAAGCTATATCCTTTTCAATGTATAACATCAAAGAGTCCGTCAAAAAATCATTTTCCGTTTTGTTTCGAAGGTTAATTTTGACAACTTTCATAGCTGAAAATGCTCGTTCTGTAGTAGCAGTAGAAACTGGAAGAGTAAGCACAAGTCTCACTATTTTATAAACAAGTTTGTAGTGTTATGAATTTCCAATTCTCACTAACCATTGAGACAACTCAGATAAACTTTTCAATTTTTTGAACTTCGGATCCTGGACTACATTATGCTCAAAATGATAAAGCTCCTTCTCCAACACTTGTTGTCATAATCTGTGAAATCTTGTGGATAGAAATTCTTTACCAAAAAACAAAGATCACTACTTCTGAAAGATTTTAATGCCTCTCGAGGTTCTAAAGCTGAGCTAAGCCTAAGTAACTCCATTGCATCTTCATTAAACCGATAATTTAGTTCCTGTAGTTGAGAATCTATTGTAGCATAAAAAATATTTACTCGATAATGATGCTCAATTGTAACGTTATCTTGTTGATTATGAGCTCGACCTCGCCTCGCAACATAACGAGCATTCATATCTAGGACATCAATGCAATGCTTCTCACAAAATGATATCACAGTGGTGAGTAAGCCATCCCACCCATCATCTCTAAATTTTTGGATAAGTGCTTTAGTATATGAAACTAAATGCATGACATTTAAAATGTCTTGAGATTGGCTTTGCAAAGCTTGACAAAGTTTATCAGTGATCTCCATAGTTTCCTTCTCAAGATGCAAGATGAAGACAAATTCAAATGAAGTTAAACCCTCATAAGCCGACTCTGCTTCTGCCCGATGTTCTCCATCAATTGCATCATCAATTATATTTTGTAAAACTTCAACAGTTGAAGTAAACATCCTTAATAAGCTAGAAACTGATCTAAAATGTAAACTCCAACGTGTTTCTACAGGTCGTTGTAAAGTGCCAATTTGATTAAATCCATTTCCAGTCTCAAGCTCTTCAAGATCAATCAAATGTGCTATTTCATTAGCATTGACAACTTTCAATTACCCATTGCACTTGCATGAAGCATTAACAATTTTGATCAGAAAAAGCAATGTAAGAAAAAAATGACTAATAGGAACAACTTGTTTTGATGCTTTTACTAATGCCAATTGTAAGCGATGTGCAAAACAATGGATGTAGTAAGCATATGGACAATCATTCAAAATCAAAGCTTGTAATCCATTCCACATACCTTGCATGTTGCTTGCTCCATCATATCCTTGCCCTCGAATATTTTGTATATCTAAGCAATGTTGAGATAACAAAGAATACATCCCCTTCTTTAGAGTCAAAGCCGCAGTGTCAACAACATAAATAAGCCCAAAAAAACGTTCTTTCACAAAGCCTTCTGCATCAACATATCTAAAAACCACAGCCATTTGCTCTTTCATGGACTCATCACGAGCTTCATCAACTATTATGCAAAACTTTGCATCACCAATTTCTTCCCGAATGGCCTTCTTTACTTTGACTGAGAAAACATGTAGAATTTCCTTTTGAATCCTAAGTGATGTGTAGGTTGCATTTTTGGGAGCTTTTTCTATTATTTCAGCAACCTTCTCATTCCAAAAAGTCACAATACCCAATGATTCTAAAAAGTTCCCACGATTTAATGAACTAAAACTTTCATCTTGACCTCTAAAAGCTATAGCTTGAAAGGCAAGATATCGGACAATAAAAACTATGGCCTTCAGTTGCAACCGATTATTTGCAATTTGTTCAGTAGTGAAATGATTAACTACCCTTTGTAAATGCTGCCATTGGTTCATCAAATCCTTACACATTTGGTCGGCAACTCTATGAACTGAGTTAGGATCTTTTCCTATATGACCTTGAAAATAACAATCTTTGCCCCCAACCTTTCTCCAATTTCTAAATCCACCAACAATGAATGTATTTTGTCCCACAACCCCATTTGAATTATAAAAGACAAAGCATGGTAGACAATAAGTTGCATCTGTCATAGGAGAATATTCAAGCCATGTTGAATAATTTCCAAACCAAGAAGCTTGAAAGCTACAATTGTGCTTTCCACTTTTTTTGAATGTCTTTAGAGGAGGTTGGTGCGGACCTTTTATAATGTAAGCTTGTCGAATTTCATCACGTTGATTAACATGATATTCCAATATTTGTTTGCGTGTTCTGGGATCATAATCCAAAGAATCAAGGTCAATTCTTTGAAATTCTGTTTGAGAGATTGGAACATCGACATTTTCCGGAATTGGGACATCGACATTTTCTGGAATTGGAACATCCACGTTTTCTAGAATTGGAATAGCAACATTAGTTGTTGGCAATTCCACGTTGACTTCGGAAGAATTTGAAGTTGAACCTTTTCTTTTGAAAAAATCAAGCATTGTAGTTGATTTTTTCATGATCTACAAATAAAATAAAAATCATATAAGAATCACCTCCATCTTTCTAATTTTGACCCACTAACCCAATGAATCCCACTACCGACACTGCTAACAAAAACTTTTCTTAACTTTACATTTTTTTTTTTTTTGTCACTTGTCCGTTGCCCAACTCCACTTGTCCCTATTATGCCCAACTGCCAGTCAACAAAGAAAAAACTATCTCTACAAACTCTACTCTCTCTCTCTCTATCTCTCTTATCTATATAATGCAAGAGAGAGAGTCACAAACACAGATTGACAGTCACAAAGCCAAAAAGCCCAAAAAAAAACACAAATTCTCAGATCACAAGCATAGTTTCTTAGATTCTAAAAAACACAGATTCTTAGTAAAAACACAAACATGAACAAGGCACAAGCATAGTTTCTGTGAATCTCAGATTCTCAGATCACAAGCACAGATTCTCAGTTTTTGTGATAAAAGTAAATACTTGTGAGTGTGATGAGTCTCTGTGGGCGGCGGTGGCGGCAAGTGGGTCTCGCGTGGCGGCATGGGTTTCGCCAGCGTGGGTACTAGACAGGACTGGGTCTGGGTCGCAAGATGATTAGATGAAGATAGGTCTCCGGTCTCGCAAGCTTCACGGGCCACGATGTCACCGACATGGCTCTCTATCTCTCTGTCTCTCTCCGTCACGGCGACACGAGTCTCTGATCAAGATGGGTCTCTCCATCTCTGAGTACTCTCTATCTCTCTGTCTTGCCTCTCTATCTCTCTGTCTCGCTTCTCACAGTCTCCCTTTCCTTTCTGTTCTTTTTTTTTTTTTCTTTTTTTTCCTTCGTTTTTTGCTTTCTCCGTTTGGTTTTGGATTGCTGAGACTTGAGAGCTGAGTTTTTTTTTTTTTTTTTTTTTACATGGGTCATGGGCTCCTGGCCGAATGATGGGCTAGGGGTTCATGATTTTTGGGAGGGGGCCCGAGCTAAAAACTAGGGGGGCCCAAGCCTTTTTTTTTTTTTTTTTTTTTTTTGGAAAATTTTACTTGCTAAATTTTTTTTTTTTGGGCCCAGGCCCCTTAGCCCTTTACCTGGGTCTGTCCCTGTGAACAAGGGTATTGGTTTTGTATCTGGCCATTGATTCATTGTGCTGGTTCTGGAAATTTTATTTTTGTGGTTATAGACTTTTCAGTATCATGGGAGCTGCTTGTAATGTACATAAGTAATGAAAATTCTCTGCATCAATGGCTCTTTGGTTTTGAATCGTTCTTAATTTTGTTTTCCCCTTTGAATTTAAGCCTTATGAAGTCAGCTATTTACTATTAAGGGTCTTGTAGCATTTGTCGGGCTATGTTGCTGTTTTTAAGATGATATTTGCCCCCATTCAAAGATAGTTACCAACTGGTTAACAGTAAATCACCTCTAAGATTCATAAAGCCTTTGAATTCTATATTTAGCAATTCTAGAGAATTCTCAATACTTTCTTATGTTTTTTGTTAATTAGAATTCTGAATATGGACAAACATGCATATATAGAAAACGAATAGGTACAATTGATGAGTCATTACTTACAAAATAGGGTTAAAAACAGTTATTAGATGGTACTAATGACAATCAAATTTAAGTTAGGCACATTTGTTTGCATAATTTTGCAGAAAACAAAAACTTTGATTGACCTTGCATACACTTTACCTGACTGAAACTTGAGCAAACCTTAAACGTCCTCAAAGAAAAAAGTTTGATCGATTTTTGGTTAATAATTGCTCGAGTGGTCGTCAAATTGGAGAATCAATCCAGCAAACTTTTGAAAATCAGATAATTGTAACTTTATCTTTTTAAGGCAATTTCACCATTTCCAATGTGGGATTGCTTCATGTTATATAGTAGTATAATAAAGATAAGACTCAATTAAAAATCTAAATTAGATTTTAATTACATTCCAATTTTACGTCAAGCTTCCTAGCATTCTAATTTGATTTCAAGTGTCTTTAGGTCTTAAATTGGTTTTAATTTTATATTGAGTGTCATTTCATCTTTAGTGTTGTCTTTTAAGTGTCTTTACATGTAAATTAATGAATCTAAATTTGTCAAACATTAAAAAAAATGTCAAATAGAATTTATTATACTTTTGCGTACACTTTGAAATTTTGAAAGCCTAATACTTTTTTTAATCTAAATTTGTCAAAATAGATTTTCTTACAAAAACTTATTATTAATTCAAATATAACTTATTAGGGAAATTACATTTTACCCACCTGTGGTTTGCCCAAAAAACACTTTACCCACCTATGATTTAAAAAATGGCACTTTGCCTACCTATGGTCTAATCCGTTAACCAAACGTTACCCACCTCTGTCCCTGCTGTTACTCTAACACTATTCAACTCAAAAAAAAAAAAAAAATAGCAATCGAATCAAAACACTTTCCTGAGAAAAAAAAAGCTTCCCTTTACCTGTACACCCTCTGTTTGAGATTGAGTTCCACTCCATCAAGATCAACTCGTGAAACTCTCAGCATCAAGAGAAGATGGCAATCCTATCAAAACCCATGTGAAGGATATTGAAGATTTTCTCTCTTGATTTAAACAACAGGTACGATTTTGATAGTTAGGGTTCTTGATTTCTTTTTCAAAAATTGCTAGTAGATTTTTTTTTTTTTTTTTTTTTTTTTTTTTTTTTTTTTAATTGCTGGTAGGTTACTTGATAGATTGCTGGTAGTTACTTGATTTCTTAGTTCCTATTGCACCACGTAAACCAAACAGTCATAAGCTCCTTCATATTGGTCCTGTTAATAAGTCGAAGACCAATTATGGAATTGCTTTCTCATAAGTCTCTTACATTGGTCTATTTGCACCTGTTTTCTTGTAGAATTTTGCAATTTATATAATAATAAAAAAAGACATTGGTCCATTCTCATGTGGTTGCCTCCTAACTACAAAACAAAGAATTTTTTTTAATGTGCATATACTGTTAGGAACCTGTAGAAATTTTCAACTGCTAAAATTTATGTATTGTTTAATGAGCTAAAAGTTGCTAGTGGTTTGGTCATTTGCTATGTTGTGTTCTGTGTGAACCCTAAGAATCTTTTTGTATTGAGAAAAAAAAAAGTGTAAATGTGGAATTTGTGGTCCATTCTCATGTGGTTGTCTCCCAAAAACAAAACAAACACTTTTGTCTGTTTCTGCTATGTTTGTGTTTTATTCTTTTGTCAAATAACATTTTTATTTAAGCAATTATTTTTATGCAGATGGCAGATTTGAAGTTGACTGTCGAGATTAATTATGGTGGCAAGTTCGTGTGGAACCTAAACCTAGAATATATAGGTGGCAACATAGCATATGAAGATGTTAACCCTGACTGTCTAAGTTTTTTCGAAATACAAGGACTGTGTGAGAAGTATGGTGCACCCCGTATAAGTACATATCATTACCTAATTCCTGGAGGTAATTTGGAGGAAGGCTTAAGAATGATAACTAGGGATACTGAGGTGCTGTATATGTGTGAAATTCACATAGCATGGCCTACAGATAGGTTGGTATTATATGTGGAAGGTGGTGAGCAGCCACTTGCTGTTGAAGTACTTGGTCAGAATGTCGATGGTATGGAGGGAGAGGTGGTAGAAGGTGGTAATGTAGAGTATGAGGATAATGGTGATGTGAGTGATGTAGAGAAAGAAGTGAATGTGGATGGTGAAGGAGATGAAGTGCCAGAAATTGAGCAAAATGACAATGTGGACGTTGATTGGTTGGAGGAAGGGCTAGAAGGGCCAAATTTTAATGACGATGTGAATGTTCAAATAGTATATAAAACACCTATGAACGTTTAGACCCCCAATTAACAAATTACCAACACAAGCTTATAATCAAACAATGTATGTGTGGAATATGATAATAAGCTAAAACAGAGTTGGTAAAATAATCTAAACCATAATTAATCACAACCACAACAGTAATTAAAAGGCAAAAATTGAGGGAAGAGAGATGCAAACACAAAGACAACACAGCGATGTGTTATCAAAGAGGAAACGAAGTCCTCGGCGTAAAACCTTTCTGCCGCCCTCCAAGCGGTCAATAATCCACTAAAGAATAAAGTTGGGATACATGAATAGTAGAAGACCCTCCAAGCCTAATCTACCCAGTGCACCTAAGCCCTCCAAGCTTCTTGCTCCAACAGGGTTACGCCGAACCTTGTCTTCTTTAGTTTACCGAATCCCGCAATAGTCCATTGCATCAACCAAAATGAATTGGTCCCTTCTGCACTGCTTCCCAAGCACCAAAATACTTTCTCACGGATATGGGTATGGTGAGATAAGGATTTGGCTAATGTACCTCTCAAGGATGTATCAATGGAGAGGGTAAGAGTAGAGGAATTTGGAGAATCAAAGGATGAAGATTGTGGATGAGTCAATCTTGTTTTTCTCTAGGGTTTCTCTCTCAAAATTCTCTCTCAAAATTCTCTCTAGAAGCTCTCTATATTTCGTGGGTATAAAGGTATTTATAGTAGGATGTGTATGGAATGCAAAGAGTCAGTTACAACCAAACAGGGTGTTCTGGCAACTCAAGCTCGCGACTGGAACGAGTCGCGAGTTTGAGTCGCGAGCTAACTGCCTTGCCAAACTGGAGGTTTTATCCTGTAGTGCAACAGCTGGCATGACCCTTCAGCTCCCCCTGCATACTTCACACGTGTGCCATTCTGGCAACTTGCCAGTCGCGAGATCCAGTCACAAGGCTCTTCTTGATTACACACTTTTGAGCTTTTCTTCACACTCTTTCACACACTACCCTTACATGATTCCCACCTAAATACAGGATTTCTAAATGCTGAATTACAAGAAAATTTAGCACAGAATAAAGCCAACAAAATGATTGAATAAATTCAACCTTACATGATTCCCACCTAAATACAGGGTTTCTAAATGCTGAATTACAAGAAAATTTGGCACAGAATAAAGCCAGCAAAATGATTGAATAAATTCAACCTTACACGATGTATTTGGGGCATTTACACAGACTAAGGGGAATGGAGTTGGGGAGACTACAACCCCACAAAGGAGTAATGCAACAGCTATTGAGGCCCCACAGAGGAGTAATGCAGTAGCTATTGAGACCCCACAGAGCAATAATGTAACAGGTAGTAATGCCCCACAAATGGATAATGCTAGGGAAATTGATGGTGTGGATGAAAATGATTGGCTTGAACCACCTGTTGAGGATGACATGGAAAGTTTGGTAGGGTCTGATGATGATGAACTAGTTGCTGGTTCAACAAAGAAGGTGTTTAATGTTCAAACTGGAATGAAAAAACCAAAGTTGTGTAAGGGAATGAAGTTTTCTAACGCGAAGGTGTTTAGGCAGGCATTTAGGGAATATGCTATACATAAACCTATGGATATCTGGTCCAAATCAAATGAGAAAGAGAAGATATCTATCTATTGCAAGAATGAGTGTGGGTGGAGATGTTATGCATCTAAAGTCAATGGGGAGTTGACCTTCCAAATAAAGACATGGATTCCTAAGTGCACCTACCCTAGAACCCTCCAAAACAGCCAAGTAACATCAGCCTATGTTGCTAAGAAGTACATGCAGGATTTTAGCAAAAACCCTAATTGGACTATAGAGGGTGTGCAACACCATGTGAAGGATAAAATTAAGGTGGACATAAGTGTGAGTCAAGTGTATAGGTCTAAAAGGAAAACCATTGATTTGATTACTGAGGATGAGCAGTTGCAATATGGGAAGCTAAGAGACTATGCATAGATAATAAGGTTGAATGATGTGGGAAGTAGGGTTATTTTGCAAACTGAGATGGAGAATGAAAATTCCCAACCAAAATTTGGGAGGATGTATATAAGGTATAATGCACAGAAGATTGGTTTCTTGGGAGGGTGTAGACCAATCATAGGATTGGATGGGTGCCACCTAAAAGGAAGATTTGGTGGGCAAATACTAGCTGCCATAGCTAGGGATGGAAATGATAATATTTTTCCAATTGCCTTTGCTGTGGTTGAACAAGAGAACAAGGACTCTTGGGTTTGGTTCCTTCAACAGTTTTCAGATGATATTGGGAATCCAAAGCAACTCAATTTTGTCTTTATCAGTGATAGGCAGAAGGTATAAACTTTGTATGTTCACTTCAGTAATACATGCATGTGTTTTCATTATTCACATTACTAATATTGTTTTCTATTGAATTATGTGTGAAACATGGACTTAATATAATCTAACTAGGATATTATATGGCTGAGAAGTGATTAGGAAGCTGTTCTGTTCAAAGTGCAAGTTATCCAATGGTTGATAATGTTTTTAACTTATCAAATAAAAAATATGCATTGATTTGTCAAAACTTGAGTGTCAAAACTTGTTTAAAACCACATAACTTGTGCAATAAAAATATACAAATTCATCTTTAGGCCCTAACAATTAGGCATTTAATTGTTTAGCTGATTTTCTCAGTGTTGTATTTTGTAGTCTTCATTGATTTTACCCTCCATGTTTTGTTTTGCTTGTTTTCATTCTTCTTCTTTTTCCTTTTTTTTTTGGGTCCAAAGAATCCTTGTTTTTTGGTGTAATTCTGAGGGCACACAATAATATTAGGCTCCTTAAATTTAATTTTTTACCGTAGGAATTTATCTGGTATACAATTCACTTTTCTATTAGGAACAAAAATGCCATAGTAAAAGCAATACCATACTAATATTGTTTTCTATTGAATTCTATGTGAAACAGGGATTTATACTTGCAATTGAGATGTTTTTTCCAACTGTGGAGCATAGGTACTATGTGAAGCATATCTACAATAACTTCAAAGTTGATCACAAGGGGTTGGAGTTGAAGGATGCATTATGGAGATGTGCAGGAGCCATAACTATTAAGGAGTTTGAGAAGAGAATGCAAGAATTAAAGGATCTAAACCCTAAGGCTTGGGAGTATCTTGCTGACATCAACCCTGCCTAATGTTCTAAGTCTCATTTTACCTGCAAGGCATTAAGTGACTATTTAGCCAACAATCTTAGTGAATCATTCAATTCCATGATTTTGAAGGCTAGGGACAAGCCCATCTTAGCAATGTTAGAGTGGATTAGAGTTAGGCTAATGACCAACCTCTATAAAAAGAGGAAAGGTATAGAGAAGTATGTTGGGAAAGTGTGTCCAAATATTCAAGACAAGTTAGAGAAGTTGAAACTAGAGAGTATACCTTTTTGTGCTACTCCATCTAGTAGGTTCATGTATAAAGTTGATAATGACCGTGAAAGGCATGTGGTTAATTTGACAAATAGAACATGCAGTTATAGGATATGGGATTTAACTGGACTGCATTGCAAACATGGCATTACTGCTATTTTTAAGAACCTAGAGAAGGTGGAAGACTATGTGCATCCTTGCTACCTAAGGGAAACATATCTTCAAACTTACTAGGAGATTATTCAACCAATGTCTGGCCAATCAGAATGGGTTCAAACTAGACATGCTGCACCTATTGGCCCTCATGTTTACAAGCCACCTGGTAGGCCTCCCAAGCTAAGGAAAAAAGCCCTTGACGAGCCAAGGAATCCATATAGGGTATCTAGAATGAACAAGACTATCAAATGTGGGAAGTGTCATAGAGAATGGCACAATTCAAGAGGTTGCAAAGCTATCATTACTGGTGAGACTACATGGCAGAGGAGACATAGGCTTCAAAAGGATAAAGTTGTAAGTATATTTAGAGTTCAACCCTAGTCACTTCGTTTCTTGCTTCATATGTTTGTAAGCTGTCATTATTGCTATCATATGTTTGTAACTTGTACTGCTGTGATATATGCACAGGGAGTTAATTCTGCAAGTAGGACCAAGAAGAATGTTACTAAAGCAAGGCCTCAAACCACAACTCAACCTGCATATCAACCTTTTGCTGACATCTCTAGATCTCAACCTTCATCCTCACAACTAGCTAACAGAGCTTCAACTCCACAGTGGTTACTTTGATCTCTCTTCAGAGAGTTGGTGGGTTTCTACTGACTGGGAGTGGGTGAGAGAGACACTGAGAGACATACGGGGGGTAACATAGCATAGCAGATCTCATTGAATGCTACTAAACGCCTCGTTTTCTTCTACGGGTGTCATTCGTTGATTGGTTATTCCTCTTTCTTAGTGGGGTCGGTTAAGGTAGTTAACAATTATTATTATTATTATTATTATTATTTTGATTGGAAGGGTAGTTAACATTTGAATAGGTACCAAACTGTTTCTCAAAAAAGAAAAAAGAAAAAAAAGAAAGAATAGATATTAAACATTTTTTTAATAGATGAAATAGGTTCTAAAATTTGTTTAAATATTTTTCATAAATTTTTAAAAAATATATAGAGTACATTTGCTTAATATTTATCACCATGGGCTTTGATGAATTACCTGCGAACAATGAGGTTAAACAATCCATTGGGTAGTTTGATCTTTGTGAAATATATGTTGAACAATGACCCAAAAAAATGTTGGGCAACCATGGTGAAATAGATTGTATATGACCTTAACTCGCTCTTTCTTAGAAAGAGTATAATCTGATTCCAAGGCTCTTTTATTTGGTTTTTAAAATCACTATTTTTGTAAATTGTACTTAGAAAAGGTGTTCTTAAAACAACCCAAAGTTTTCATACGATAAGATTTTACATTATTCTTCAAATATGACTATATCCATATTACTTTCACAAGTGAAGATTTTGGTAATATGCCTTGATCCATGGTCGGCTGTTAAATCCTTGTAGCGTGCCTTAGTGTATTCTGAAAGCCCTTCGATTATTAATCAAGATGATGATGCAATTAGTTAAAGTTCCTTTAAAAATAAAATAGTAATATGAAGAGGACGGACAAATGTAGGGCAACAATAATATAAGATAGCTTAGTTCCATTGTGTATCTGAATGGAACATTTACTTTTTGGTAAAAGATTTAGTTCCTATCCAAAAAACAATAAAAATAAAAAATTACTTGTAGAGGGGAGGAAAAAAATATAAAAATCTTTTACAATTGAAACTATCCATGAATATCTTATAACAATACAAAACCCTTGTAGAATTGTAGTTACTAGCATGCATTGCTACGCATCTATGGTCTATAGTCAACAATCCACATGATTATGATATTTATGTAATTTTGGTTTGAGTTTTTTATGTTTCTTTTATTCTTAGCATTCTCTTTGTAATTCTTTTTTTTACACATATTCTGTTTCGCTTATTTCATAGTTCAAATGCTCTTTGCATAATCATTTTACATAAATAGTTTTGAGGCACGTGTAAATCACTATTAAATGTGTCATAATATCAATTGTATTTAATCGTGTGATATCTTCCTCCAATAAGAGTTAACTTTATCTACATAATATGTGAACAAATCTTTCTTAAAAAATAAAAAATAACTGAATTATAGAATTTAGTCAATCGGATCTTAAAGGCAAATTTAATGGGGTCTACTCCCGTTATCTATCAAATGATAGTGTCATGATATCCAGGCACCCGACTCAACTTCCTGACTTCCAAGAAAAATGCAAAATGTGTGTAAGGTGTACTACAACAAAAGCAATTACAAGTAAACACAATTATCATTGGCACAAGAAATATAATATCTAAAAGTTAACAATAGTTGATACATTTGCACAAATTTTACAATCTAGTATTCTAGAAACAAGGCACAACCTTACAAACTGTGAAATGAAGCCAATTTAGACGCTATGTTCTTTGTGTATTGATCTCTTTTTTCCCCCCATTTGGTACTTTTCCTTTGCCCAATGAACTTTACACATTATATATTAACATTTGATTCCATAAGATGTAACATTTGATTCCAATCAAACTTTAGAATAGTGTTGAAATTCCCACGAAGAGATAACACAATCAGAGCCAAATTTAAAGCAACCAAGATCAAGTGTATATGTTTGAAAACTTAGAACATGAAAGTCCAAGAGAAAGCACAAACAAATAACTACATATAAAAAAAGATTTCTGATGATGCCGTAGATATCACCAGTGAGTCACACGATTTTCGCCCACTCGTAACGATGCCTGCACAACAAACAGAGAAGACCTAACAGAGAGCACCGGTGTGGTGCCGGCCAAATACTCTCCGAAGGTCAAGTTAGAACTATTCTCACAACTCTAGAGTGCTAGAGAAGGGTAAATTATACGTACCTCGATTTGTGAGGGTATTAGGACTTTTATAGTAGTAGAAGGTTGACATCTCTTCCTTGGTGTAGAAGTCTTTTCCTTATAGGAATCGTCTTGAATAGTCCCTAACGTGATGGACAAGACTTTTCCTTGTAGAGAAGATCTTCATTAACGCGCGTATCTTCCAGAATCCTCTTTGTGCTAGGATTCCATTTACCTTTGGATTCTATGGTGGTTTAGTGTGTGTCGCAAGTACTTCCCATCCAGGGTTTCTGGCTGCCATGTGGATGCTTATGCAGAATCTATCTATAACAAGCCTTTACACAAGTTGGGCTTGCCCTCTACCGGCCCACGGATATGGATCCGTCAGGCCCATTTCATGGAGATCCGTCAGCCTAGATTTTTATCCTCTTCAATTTCAATTCACAACCACATGCAACCTTGATTTACAAAGAAGTAGCTGTTGACTTCCCCTTTCTCCCTCGTCTCTTTCTTTCAAAGTTCCTGCGTATCAAGCAATATTGTTATTTCATCAATCAAGTACAAAAAATTTAAACAGCTGAAACAAGAACAAACCATATTGCAATCAACAGGCAGCATCACTGATGATCGTTAGGGACCCCTGTAGAATTATAGTTGCTAGCATGCATTGCTACTGGAAGCATCTATGGTCCAGAGTCCACATGATAATGATATTTATGTAATTTTGGTTTGGGATTCTGCTGTTGTCTGTTCTTCAATTACTCCTAGCATTCTCTTCGTATTTTTAATTTTTTACATATTCTGTTTCGCTTATTTCACAGTTCAATATGCCCTTTGCATAATTTTGTTACATTAACTTGGTTTTAAGATTTTTCATTTTTCCATAACATTGTTGTCATGCTTTCCAATCTGAGTGATTTTAAAGTACCAAAGTTTTATAAGAGCTTATGTTTGCAAGATAAGAGGTGTTTTTGTGCCACTGGTCTAGCATAATGGCTTGTTGTTTTGTAGGACCTGCTAGGTGCTATCTTCCTGATCAAAAACAAACCATTACCCCAAGGTTCTACTTATAGCAGCCGGGGCTAGGTTGGAGTTCATATAAATCATATTTGATACTACTCCATATCTGGCTCAACTTGAACTCACTGATAAAAGTACTATTAATTGCGGGAGGGCATTGGGGGGGAATAAATACATTTCTGCAGGACATATTAAAAGTTAGCAGGTGTCTCAAAGGATCATTTATAATAAATGACCAGAAACAACTGATTCTGATCCTCCATATTACCAATAAAAATACAAATTTGTTTAAGTAAACCTCTTAAATGACATTGTCACCAAAATGAAATTGAGACACAAAAACAACCTTGTGATTCAATCACCTTCAATAATAATAGCCATTGGTTTGGATTAACCTACTATATGGGTTTAGTTAGATTCCACCTTATATGTAGTCTGGATTACAATGCAACTTACCTAGTCGTACTAAAAATAATATGCGGCAAGTTTGATACTGCAACAAACTGACTACAATATATGATTGGGCAATCAGAGAAAACTAGAGGGTATTTAGATTCCTCCAAGTGAAGATAAAAGCACTGGAAACACATCAACGGTCACACCAGTGCTTAGAAGAATCTCAAGCTAGACATCTATAGAGGTAAAGTCTTATCACAAGACAGAAAGCAAATAGTTTTCTATAGAGGTAACGTTTTTATTGAAAACCTTTCAATGACACAACTAAAAGCAAATAATTCCAAGTCTAGTGAGACAATCAACACATATCATGTGGTTTATAAGAACCAAAAAGTTCCATTTATTTTAATTCAAAGAGGACATCGATGATAAGAATAGACAATTGCGAAGACAGGCTATATATAAATAACAAAAGGAGGAAAGTTATTTTATTATCTATTTAACATGAAAATTGTTCTCAAATCACCTATGATCTAATTCAAGATACAGCCCTCAGTAGAGGTGAATGGCAGCCTGATCAAGAGTTAGTTTGAAGCATGATTTTCTGCTGGCAGGTACCTTAGCCAGCTAGGACTCCCATCATTTGAGTCACTCACACAGAGGAGAAGGTATTGTGCAGATCTTCTTGCAAGATAAGGCTGCTGTCTAGCTTGCTCTTTCATTGTATTTTCTGTTCCCCCTAATTTTGTTTGAAGCCATGTTGAGGCAGATGCACAAGGTGTGTTACCACATACTCATTTGTACTGATTTATTGTTAATGCTATTATGGTTCCTTTACACCAAAAACAAACAAATTGAACCACCAAAAAAGTAAAAGAAGAGATTAAAAAAACACATAAATAGGTGAATTCATATTGGTTTCACCACTCACCAAATTAAGTTTACTGTTCCAGCAACCTAAATTGGTGAGATTATAGTAGGTTCACCATTCTACATTCACCAAATCTAGGCTTCCATTCCAGCAACCTAACTGGGTGAGTTTACAGTGGGTTTCACCATTCTCCAAACCAGTCAAAATAGTCTCTGGAAAGCTAAGTTTAGATCCAGAACCAAGGAGCATGGTTTCCCAGGCCATAGCCCAAGAGTAACATTCTTGCCAATTATTTTCTGTATCAATTCCATTGCATTACAAACCAACCCTTTTTGGCCCAGCCCAAATATTACCTCATCAAATGTCTCACATTGACGACGGTAAAACTTGTCCAACATTTTCTCAGACAAAACACAAGCATCCATAATTTCACCTTCACCAATTAAACCTTTCAGCATAATCCTATATGTCCGAAAGTTGAACTCAACACCCTTGTTACCCATGTCCATAACAAGCTTCCTGCTCATACTTAACCCCCCAGCCTTAGGAAATGCTTCCAATAATCTATTGTAAGTAATCACATTGGGCTTGCACCCCAACCCCTCCATTGAACCAATCACCTTAATACCAGCTTCCATGCTTTTTTGCTTACACAAGCCATAAATATACACGTTATAAGTGCAAACATCAGGAACCAAACCCAACACAAGCAATTCATCAAACGTGTCATCGGCCTTCCCAAAATCCTCTTCCACGATAGCCCATTTGAATGCCATAGTATAACAAACAATGTCAGGCTTAATCCCATCCACTTTCATCTGATTCAAAACCTACAAAGCATCAAAACCCTTCCTTTCTTTCACCAAAAAGCCTTATCACTTTAGAATAATCCATTATCCCAGGACAAAAACCAAACTTTTTCATTCTTTGCACAAACCCCATTACCTTAAAACCACACAAATCCTCTTGTTCACACTTTCACAATATCAAAGAACAAATCTTTGAACCAAAATCATTCATTCATACCCATCATTTATCATACAGTCAAAAATCTCAATAGCATATCCAACCCTTCTAATTCTACATAGAGCTTTAGCCATTATCTTTAAAAATTTGAACCTTCAACCCTTACATTCATTTTCAATTCACTGTATGGCTTATGTACAAAATATCTCTAACATTTAATGGTTCCATAGCTAGCAAGCAAGCAATCAATATAGAGTTACCTAAATGCCACTTTTTCAACTACTAATGTTGAGACTATCACAAGAAGCTTATTTACCTTCTCATCAAATGTGTAAACACAATAGTCATTTGAATTTAGTAAAAACCCAATAACAAGCTTAAGTATGGGTTGCACTAGTGCAAGAAACTTCTGAGGTTTCACTTATATTCAGCCACCAAGAAGCCGATTTTTATTTTTCACCTTCCTAATCCCCTCCCCTTTCCCAGAAGGTAATTCCAGAATGACTAAATATGTTTTAGACTTTTAGTCTTTTAAGCAGACTAGGCTAAAAATTATTGACTATACATTGTTGTTAAAAGGCTGAAAAGGTATGCATTGTATTCAGAAAAGGTGTGCATTGTATCTTTGTATCCTCTGCCAAAGTGCTGTCCAAAAGCAGCAGGCTTTTACCTAATGCTCCAAATGCAATTTGACAATTCCGACTGCTCCTTTGAAACTTCCTCAATTTCTTGCGAACACTAGGCTTATTCCTTTGGTCTAAGATCAGTGTGACTGGTGATTTTCATTGTCTTTAGTACTCTTGCTGCCTTCAGGATTTGCCTAACAAGTTCCATCTTGTTCTCAACCCCCATAAATCCTTTATAAAGACAGGTTGTAAGGTGTGATGACATACATTCAGGAACATCGAGTGGCTCCTCCAAGCAAGGGTTACGATTATCAAGATTAGAGCGATGCAAAAATGAATGTTCAAAGACAAGTGTTTGTAGCTTCGGAGCCCGACAAAGCAAGAGCCGTACTGCATGCCATGCATACCACTCATGCCAAATGTCACCACAAAACTTCAAGGAGGACAAATTATGAAATGTGGGATTATTTTCATGATTAGAACCATGGCAGAGGATCTGTGCGGTAACTGTGCTCAATTCCATGGATACAACATTATAGAGTTTTCCCATTAAGTCCCATACTCTCTTCACATAATCATGAATCGAATCACAATCCTTAATTTGAATGACAGATTCAACCACGTTTGGGAGGTTTTCCCACACATCATCCCCGTTCAAATAACCATTGAAATGTAAGTACTCGAGAGCTGGGGTGTATATCTGGAATATGTACTCCGATGAAGGCTGAACCTTCCAATGTAGATGTAATCTTTTCAGCGTAGCTACAAGGACAATGACATTGAACTCCTCCAAATTTTCCAGATCATTATCATTCACATCGAGGGACAAATCTAGAAGGACCGGGCAGGCATTGAGGATGGCAGAGAGAGAGAGTCTCGGTTTGCAAATGTAACCCTTTTTAGTAGTAGAATCCTGAGACAAAGGAACACACAAGCCAAAGGAGGATTAAGACGAATATCAGCCCCCAATTTCAGAACCACCAATGTTTTAGAAAAGTAGAGACTACGGGGCAACTCCAAAGGTTGAGGATGAGGAGGAGAAGTAATTAGGTAGAGATCAAGCTCTCGCAAATCACGCATATTGGCGGCACGGACCCATGCGTCGACATAGAAGGGAAGACAATTCCAATACCAATGAATGCGCAATTTGTGTAGTGGGGGGATGGGGTTGGAAATGGCGTTTCGAAGGGTCCAGATTCTAGACACTATATCCACAAACTTAAAATTTTCATTCTCTTCATGAAACCATCTTTCTAAAAGTTCTTCCTGGTTCAAGTAAAGAACAGGGACAAGAGTCCAGAGAGGCCTCCACCTGCTTGACAAAATGCTTGTCCAGACAGAGTCTCGGATTGGGAGAAAGGAGAGGATGTGGGTGAGGAGAGAGTCCACTAGACTGCTAATTATGTCTTTGTCGTCATCAGCGTTAGTTTGGGCATTTTGTCGAACAGGAGATAGGCAAGTCTCATTGCTCACATTTCTCCTTTGTGCTCTCTCTGCTCTTTCAATTCTCTGCCTCTCTCTCCTCTCCCTCGCCTCTGTTTCAATCCTCTGCCGCTTCATGGTGTCCAATTTGAGTGACACTGAGTGAAAAAGGGTTTCAATTTTGGGATGGTATCAGAGTGTAGGTGGGTTTCTACTCAGAGAGAGATTTCAGCATGCCAAGCTAAATGAGTGTACCGGCCCGAAGAGGAAAAAGAAAAAGAAAATTGAAAAAAAAGAGAGCATGAATGAAAATCGGTTATATGAGGTGGAGATGAGCGAAAATTTGAAAAAAATAAGTGGAGTCAGTGGAGACGAGGAGAACGATGAGACTGTTGAAGAAGAAAAAGAGCTATTGGGAGGAAGAAAAGCAAAGGAAAAAAATAAATAAATGGAAATTACATTTTACCCAAGTATAGTTTGCGCAAAATATATTTTGCCCACCTGTGTTTAAAAAATGGCACTTTGCCTACCGTCTAATCCGTTAACCAAACGTTCCCTTTACCCGTACACCCTCTGTTCAAGATTGTGATCCACTCCATCAAGATCAACCTGTGAAACTCTTAGCATCAAGAGAAGATGACAGTCCTATCAAAACCCATGTGAAAGATATTGAAGATTTTCTCTCTTAATTTAAACAATAGGTACTATTTTGATAATTAGGGTTCTTGATTTCTTTTTCAAAAATTGCTAATAGATTTTTTTTTTTTTTTTTAATTGTTGGTAGGTTACTTGATAGATTGCTGGTAAATTACTTGATTTCTTGGTTCCTATTGCACCACGTAAACCAAACATTCATAAGCTCCTTCATATTTGTCTTGTTAATAAGTCGAAGGCCAATTAATGAATTGCTTTCTCATAAGACTCTTGCATTGATCTATTTGCAGCTGTTTTCTTGTAGAATTTTCCAATTTATATAATAGTAATAAAAAGACATTGGTCCATTCCCATGGGGTTGCCTCCCAAATACAAAACAATTTTTTTTTTTTTTTTTAATGTGCATATTCTGTTAGGAACCTATAGAAATTTTCAACTGTTGAAATTTATACAATGTTTAATGAGCTAAAAGTTGCTAGTGGTTTGGTCCTTTGCTGTGTTGTGTTCTGTGTGGACCCTAAGAATCTTTTTGTATTAAGAAAAAAAAAAGTGTAAATGTGGACTTTGTGATCCATTCTCATGTGGTTGTCTCCCAAAAACAGAACAAACACTATTGTCTGTTTCTACTATGTTTGTGTTTTATTCTTTTGTCAAATAACATATTTATTTAAGCAATTTTTTTTATGCAGATGGCAGATTTGAAGTTGACTGTTGAGATTAATTATGGTGGCAAGTTTGGGTGGAACCCAAACCTAGAATATATAGGTGGCAACATAGCATATGAAGATGTTGACCCTAATTGTCTAAGTTTTTTCGAAATACAAGGACTGTGTGAGAAGTATGGTGCACCCTGTACAAGTACATACATTACTACTTAATTCCTAGAGGTAATTTGGAGGAAGGTTTAAGAATGATAACTAGGGATGTTGAGGTGCTGTATATGTGTGAAATTCATATAGCATGGCCTACAGATAGGTTGGTATTATATGTGGAAGGTGATGAGCAGCCACTTGCTGTTGAAGTACCAGGTTAGAATGTTGATGTTATGGAGGGAGAGGTGGTAGAAGGTGGTAATGTAAAGTATGAAGATAATGGTGATGTGAGTAATGTAGATGAAGAAGTGAATGTTGATGATGAAGGAGATGAAGTGCCAGAAACTGAGCAAAATGACAATGTGGACTTTGATTGGTTGGAGGAAGGGCTAGAAGGGCCAGATTTTAATGACGATGTATTTGGGGCATTTACACAAACTGGGGGGAATGGAGTTGGGGAGATTGCAACCCCACAAAGGAGTAATGCAGTAGCTATTGAGGCCCCACAGAGGAGTAATGCAGCAGCTATTGAGGCCCCATAGAGTAGTAATGTAGTAGGTAATAATGCCCCACAAATGGATAATGTTAGGGAAATTGATGGTGTGGATGAATATGATTGGCTTGAACCACCTGTTGAGGATGACATGGAAAGTTTGGTAGGGTCTAATGATGATGAACCACCTGCTGGTTCAACAAAGAAGGTGTTTAATGTTCAAACTGGAATGAAAAAACCAGAGCTATGTAAGGGAATGAAGTTTTCTAACGCTAAGGTGTTTAGGGAGGCATTGAGAGACTATGCTATACATAAACCTATGGATATTTGGTTCAAATTGAATGAGAAAGAGAAGATATCTGTCTATTGAAAGAACGAGTATGGGTGGAGGTGTTATGCATCTAAAGTTAGTGGGGAGTTGACCTTCCAAATAAAGACATGGATACTTGAGTGCACTTGCCCTAGAACCCTCCAAAACAGCCAAGTAACATCAAACTATGTTACTAAGAAGTACGTGCAGGATTTTAGCAAGAACCCTAATTGGACTATAGAGGGTGTGCAACACCATGTGAAGGATAAAATTAAGGTTGACATAAGTGTGAGTCAAGTGTATAGGTCTAAGAGGAAAACCATTGATTTGATTACTGGGGATGAGCAATTGCAATATGGGAAGCTAAGAGACTAGGCAGAGATGATAAGGTTGAATGATGTGGGAAGTAGGGTTATTTTGGAAACTGAGATGAAGAATGAAAATTCCCAACCAAAATTTAGGAGGATGTATATAAGGTATAATGCACAGAAGGTTGGTTTCTTGGGAGGGTGTAGACCAAACATAGGATTGGATGGGTGCCACCTAAAAGGAAGATTTGGTGGGCAAATACTAGCTGCCACAGCTAGAGATGGAAATGATAATATTTTTCCAGTTGCCTTTGTTGTGGTTAAACAAGAGAACAAGGACTCTTGGGTTTGGTTCCTTCAATAGTTTTCATATGATATTGGGGATCCAGAGCAACTCAATTTTGTCTTTATCAGTGATAGGCAGAAGGTATAAACTTTGTATGTTCACTTTAGTAATACATGCATGTGTTTTCATTATTCATATTACTAATATTGTTTTTTATTGAATTATGTGTGAAACATGGACTTAATATAATCTGATAATGCACAGAAAATCAGTAGGTTGAATGCTCTGGGCTTCAATGGACTAGTAATTGCTTGGAAGGCTTGAAAAGAAAAGTGACACAAGATCAAAAGAGACCGAGGTAAACCGGCCAAGAACCCTCCGATGCTTAAATTAGTTTTTCTCTCTTAAACTCAAAAATTCCAACTTTTTAGGGAACAGTGGGAACCTCCCTTTGTTTATTGTAGATGAGTCTTTATATAGTGAGCGTTGGAGCGGTTACTTGTGTAAAGTTGTAATTTACAACTATTTGTTTTTTTGGTTTCAATTCCTTGTCAAATTTGATTGTAATTTTATTCAATCTTTTGTACCCTGTATTTATTGTGGGATTTAATTGTAAGGGTTGTGTGTGAGAGAGAGTGTGTGTGAAGACTCAAGCAAATTGAAGACTAAAGAGTTTTCGCGGGTAGCTCGCGACTAAGCATCCCGCGAAATGATGCATGTGCCCTGCACATGACTGGAATGCGAAGAGTCAGGAGACAGCTTTGTTTCGCGAGTAGCTCGCGGGTAAGGCCTTCCTGCGAGACACTCACGAAACATTCTGTTTTGCCAGATTGTCCTATCTGATACACACTTTCTGTACCCACACTATATATACCCACATTATCCACAAATGTTGAGGAGTGCTTCTGAGAGAAAACCTTAGCCACAAATGTTGAGAGTTAGAGATTGTTATACCCACATATCTCTACACAATTGCTTGTGGATTTTCCTTAACTCCTACCTCTCCATTTCCATACCTTTGAGAGGTTGATAGCCCAAACACTTACCATACCCTTTTAGAGTGTCAAGTGAGGATTTGGTACTACTGGGAGGCATTAGAAGAAGCCAGGCTTTGGCAGATGCAATCGGGCGAATTGCGGGATTCAGAGAGCTAGACAAAACACGGTTTTGAGAAGTCTTGTTAGAGTAGGAGCTTGGAGGGCTTAGGTACAGAGGGTTGATTAGGCTTGGAGGGTCTCTTGCTAACCCATGTATCCCAACTGATTGTCTAGTGGATCGATTACCGCTTGGAGGGCGGCGGAGAGGTTTTTCGTCGAGTTCTTCGGTTTCCTCTTTGATAACACATCGGCGTGTTATCTTGTGTTTGCATCTTTCTTCCCTACTTTTTTACCTTTTATTTTACTGCTGTGTTATTATGAATATGGGTTACAGTAGCTTGTTTGTTTATACGCTCGCATTTACTTTTTTTCACACTTAGTATAAGTTAGAGTAAAATCTATCGAGTCGTAATTTTAATTTGGGGGTCTAAATAGCTCTTGTGTTTTCACACATTTTAGAGCATTCAACTTGATTGATAACTTCCTCAAACCGTACGGAAGTTACAAGGTTTAGACATAACTCCTACAACTGCTATGGAAGTTAGAAGATTTAATCTTATCTTCTATAACGCCATTGGAAGTTGAGAGTTTAGTGAGAAGTTAGAGTAATAAGCGAGGATTTCGCTTATACTCCAAAATGGTAGAATGTTGTCCAAAATGTAAGTCCTTTGTGTATGAATTCGTTCTGAAGATACTCTAAGTGTTGGAGGGTCATCCAAACGTTTCTATGTTTGGACAACCTTCCTTAACTTGGATGGTCTCCTTATGTTGGACAATTTTATATTAGGGCGACTTATGAGAGGACGAACTGGTGCAGGCCCAATCGTTGTGGCCTTCTATGTGCTATGGACGACAACTAAAGGACGAGCTATACTTGTCTCATCCCCATTAGTTGCCCTATTGTCCTTGTGTTGTCTGTTATCAGAACGCACTTCTCTTCTTTTTTTTTCTTTTTTTTTTTGACACGTGGTCCAATCTGGTGCATTTTAATCATGTCGTTTCATCTTTCGAGAAAGATGCCATGTGGCCTCTCCTGGCTGGTCACGTCGCTTCAAATACCAATCCTCATTGCCTATAAATAGTGGAATTCCTCTCCTACCCTTCACATTTCTAGAATTTTCTTCCTTGACATTTGTCATCTAATGCCTCGTCTAGAAGTTTTTTCACGTCTATAATCCTCCATCTAGAGCTAGGTATTCTCTTCATCCTCGTCCTTAGGCTTTACGTTTTCTTCAAGATGTCTAAAATTGTTGTCTCTTCGTTTAGTAATAGTATTGATAAGGCGATAGACGAGTACCATGATACAACTAGTTATAGTGGTTCTCATAGTGGTAGTGGTAGTGGTAGTAACAGTAGTAGTGGGGGGAATACTACGGACGAGGAATACACATCTGGTGTTCCTAGGGTTCCTTTAGAGGTCCTTTAGGAACAGCTTAGGATGAGGGCAGCTTCTGGGTCTCAAGCTGGTACCTCGACGAGTGTTCCTCCAACCCCTTTAGACGAGGTAGAGACAGTATATAGTTGTGTTGTAGGTGTTCATTCCAAGACGGACTAGAGGAGACTCACTTCCCTTAGGAGTTGGTACCAAATTCCAGACGACCTTAACCCTAGGTTGGCTGTTCGTGAGGAATGGTGTTGTCAACCCTATTTTGGCGTAGGTATTTATAAGGATTACCTTTTATGGGGGCTTAGGTTACCCCTTAATGCCTTTGCTAGGGAGTTACTTACCAAATTAGGTTTAGGGATATGTCAGTTTAACCCTAACGCATGGAGGCTAGTTGTATCTATGCAAGTTTTATGGAGGAAAGTGTTTGAAAGGGATCGTCCTCTCATTGTAGACGAGTTCCTCTACTACTACAAACCCTCAGAGATTAACCAGTCCCTAGCTTTTATCAGTTCACAGCCAGGGGTAAAGATTGTAGATTAATAAAGTCACTTGTAACTTCTGATAGAAACTGGAAGACGGAGTTCTTCTTCGTCTTTGGTTTTTAGGCTGGACACCATGTTGAGGTTGGTAGGGATCCATTTGCCCCCTATACTAGAGACTTAGGGAACCTTAGTCTTGAAGGTATGTTTTTTATTTTTTATTATTTTTTTTGTTATATATATATATATATATATATATATATTTTTTTTTTTTTTTATAATCGTCTAATCATTCTTTGTTCTCTCTTTTTCTATAGCTGTTAGATGACCATCTTTGAGCAGGTTCTATCTTGAACGCGTCCAGAAGGCTCGTCTATACGCTGACAGGGATTTCCACTCTTTGGTCACCCTTCAATGTCTTGCCACCTGGGGACTTGGTCCTGAGCCATCTCCAGAAGCTATAGCTCACAAACTTACTGTTCGTAGACATGATTTTTTACTTGAGAAATTTATTTTAATATCATCTTTTAAACAACTCTAACATCTTTCTTTTCAGGGATGGCAACCATGAAAGAGAATAAGGGAAATAAGGTGATGGACGAGGTGACTAGGCCAAAGGCTCAACCTTAGCCTCGTCCTTCTATGGGAGATAAAAGGAAAAGCTTGTCCAAGACGCTGGATTTGGGAAACCTTCCCAGTCGTCGAGGAAACAAGAAGGCAAAGCAGGGGTCGTCTAAGCCTGGTGTCGTCAAACCTGGCCTTCCTACTCCTCTCTCTCAACAGCCATCCGTCCAAATTTTTGATGTAGACTCGTCTATGCCTACTGAGGTCACCCCGTCCAAGGTCACTGCGCCTACCTTATCTCAGCCTTCTCAAAGGGTTTCCATGAACCTTATTGAAAATGAAGATTTGGCTTGGGAACGTTTTCAGAAGGCTGTTGATGAATCCTGTGATATCAGTGGGCTGAAAGTCTCGGGCGTTGATGAGTTTGTGACTGGATCCTGAGAAAAATGAAACAGAAAATCAGAGAAGATCGGTGGAAGCCGGCCAAGAACACTCCGATGGTAAAGTTAGCCTTTTTTGTGATTCCTAGTAAATTGGAAGTCTCAGAATCAAAATCCCTTACTCTTTCGTTGGCGAGCGTTTATATAGCATGCGAGGAGCGGTTACTTGTTTGCTAACCGTTCCTATTGTTGAGGAGTCCAAAAGGCTCGGAGGTAACTTCCATAACTGTTGTGGAAGTTAGATTATTCAAGTCTGCATTCCACAACGGTTGGACTTGACTAGCAACGGTTCGTTTTCTCTCACACCTGGTGGAGACATGTTCGTGGTGTAGTAATCTCATCCGTCCTTTAAGGACGGACGAGGTTGAACTTAAACAAGGATCTCCCTTCTCCCTGTCTTTTCACAGGACGACGCCTATGGACAAAAGAAGACTTCAACGGATTTTCATTGCACATCAGTTGCCCCCTCGTCCATATGGGTCGTCTTAGAGGGAGGGATGACTTGGCGTCACTTCCTTGAATGCGTGCGCGTAGAAGTGCCACGTGTCATCTTTTTATTGACAATAAGTCTCGTCGATTCATTTTTTCGAGGTGAACGCCACGTGTCATCTCCTAATTGGTTGTGTCATTTTATATGCCCAGGTCAATCTCCTATAAATAGGGGAATTCCTTCGTTGCCCTCTACATTTATGAGATTTTCCTTCTTTGACATTCCTCGTCTAGAGCCTCGTCTAGGAATTTCCTCGCGTCCATAGCCTTCGTTCGTCTTAGAGCCAGGTATTCCTTCTTCTCTCGCCTTTTAGGTTTTTCTTTGATCTTTTCAAAAAATGTTGTCTAGCGATAGTCTAGAGAAAGCCATAGACGAGTATCAATATGAATGTAGTACAAGTTTTAGTGGCTCTAGTAGTAGTGATGGGGGGGACTCCACGGACGAGGAGTATGTTTCCGGCGTCCCTGGATTTCCCTTGGAGGCTATACAACAAGAGCTTAGAAAGGCCTCGGGGTCCTAGGCAGGCTCCTCGTCCAACGTCCCTCTGTCCAACCCTTTGGATGAGGAGGAAGTCACCGTGTATAGTTGTGCAATAGAGATCCCTTCCAAAACAGACGAGCAAAGACTAAATAATTTAAGGGCATGGTACCAGATCCCAGACGAGCTTAACCCTAGGTTGCCCGTCCGTGGAGAATGGTGCTGTGATCCTCATTCTGGGATAGATGTCTATGAAGCTTATCTTTTGGGGGGTTTGAGGTTTCCTTTAAATGCTTTTACTAGGGAATTATTAGTTAGATTAGGCTTGGGGGTATGTCAATTCAATCCAAATGCATGGAGATTAGTCATCTCTATGCAAATTTTATGGAAGGAGGTATTTGGGGGGGACCGTCCTCTTACTGTGGACGAGTTCCTCTACTGTTATAAACTCTCAGAAATTCACCAATCCCTTGGCTTTCACCAGTTCACTACCAGGGGCAAAGATTGTAGAATGATTAGGTCCCTACCCTCGTCTGACAGAAAATGGAAGACGGAGTTTTTCTTCGTCTCCGGCTCCTGGGTTGGAAATCCTTCAGACATTGCCCGGGACACATTTGGCCATTATACTGGGGACCTAGGGAACCTTCGTCCTGAGGGTAAGTCCCTCTTTTTTTTTAATTATTATTATTATTTTTTAAGGAATGGCAACAATGAAAGGAAACAAAGGAAAAGAGGTTGCAGGTGAAGGGGATCGTCCTGAGGCTGGGGACGTTCGTCTTGAGATTCCATCCCAGACTCGTCCGTCTGCTGGGGACAAGAGGAAGTCCCTACCAAAAAATTTGGATCTGGGAAGTCTCCCCAGCCGTTGTGACAAAAGGGTTAAGCATGCGTCATCCAAAGTAACTAAGCCTAACCTTCCTCAGTCCAATCCTTCCGTCCAGACAATTGATGTGGATGTGTCTCCACCTATTGAAACTACCTCGTCCAAAACCCCTCCTAGGACGATTACATCTGTCTCGTCTCAGCCTCCTTCCAAGGTACCCTTGAACATTATTGAAAATGAGGACTTGGCTTGGGAACGCTTCAAGGAAGCTGTGAAGGACGAAGACATAAATGCCTGTTATGACATGTCCCTGAAAGATTTTGAACATTCAGGAGTTCATGATCTTTTTAAAGTAACTTTACTCTCGTCTCGTCTTTATTATTTCATAATTTTTTGGCCATCTAATCAAGCATTTTTCTCTTGCAGGCCATGTCCAAATTCATCGCAGCGTTTAGGCAGGCCACTGAGTTGGACAAGACAAGGATTTTACTGGAGACGACCATCCAAAATGTGAGGGACGAGAGTAAGAAATGGGCTGGGATAGCTATTGAGGCTAAGGAGAAGGCAACAGAGCATCAAAACTTAATTAAGGAGTTGAGAGCTAATATAGTGGAGAAAGATACTCGTCTTGATCATATTCAAAAGAAGAACGACGAGTTGAGTACTCTTCTCTCCAAGGCTAAAGAAGATGCCGTTGCGGAGTTTAAGACGTCCAAAAAATTTACGGACTAATTGGATCGCAACTACGCAGCATGTTTTGAGGATTTCAGGTTTGACGCTGTTGAAAACTTCCCTGAAGTAGACTTCAGCTCCATCAAGCTTAATTTGAATGCTGCTACTAGTTCTCTTCTCCAAACTAGCTCCGAGGACGTTAACATTGAGGACGATGCCTCTACCCAGCCGTCCAATGCCCCTCCTGCTTAAGGAAAACTTTGTATTTTTCCTTCTATTTGATCCTTTATTTTGGGATCTTTTGATGTAACTCAAATACAATATGCTCGTCCATGGTTTTAGGACGAGTTATTAAACTTATTCTTTCATGAGGGTGTTTGGACGTTGGTTGTCCACCCTTAAAACAATTGAATGAATGCAATTATTTTTCTTTCATATATGCACGGACGAAACTTTTCATTTTTATATGCAAGATTTCATGCTTAACTCGTCCATATTTCATATATGTACTTTACCATTTTTATTGGAATTTCACCAAATGTAATTTGTTTATAAAATGGTAATTACTCGTCCTTGGACTAAGCTGATTTCTGTTTGATGACATGCACCCTGCTTGTCCACAGACTAGGTTTTGGTTCAAAACACTCGTCTATGGACTTTATTGTCCATGGTCTGGGCGTGCATTATGACCCTCGTCTAGGTATTTTATCGTCCATAGTCTGGACGTGTATTATGCTTTACTTCGTCCATTAGATAGACGAGTATGCCTTAGGTTCAGCTTGCTCAAGTTATAGGCTCTACCTCATCCTTTGATCTGGACGAGGGTGCCTTGATCTTGCTTTACCCTTATGGACGAATACGCCTCAGGCTTGCTCAAGGTATTGGCCTTACATCGTCCTTTGTTCTGGACAAGGGTGCCTTGATTTTGCTTCACTTTAGGAAAGCTTAGACGTTACATCTCCGCGTCCAGAGAATTTATTCGTCTTACTAAAAATTTTGTTCTTAGCCACCTTGTAGGTTAGCTTTGAACAAGAATAGCATGGAGATTTGAAATTCACATAACATTTTGTACATAACATAAATATTGTTTACAGATAAGGCAAGGCACATACATGCTAATGCCTTTTTATTTAATAAGTACAAACTCCATAACTTCGTCCACAATCACGACAAATAACCACAACACAAATAACAAAGCAATAGTATCAAACTTAAACAGCATTAAACATAAGTAGAACGCAAATAGAAAGGCAAGCACCAAGCTCGTCCATAGTGATACTCGTCTAGGCTCACATTTACTGATAGTACCTCCTCAGGTGCTCCACGTTCCAAGGATGTTCCAATTTTCTCCCGTCCAAGGCCTCCAAGTAGTAGGATCCTTGCCTTTTAAAGTTGATGACTCTATAGGGTCCTTCCCAATTGGGGCCCAATTTCCCATGAGCTGGGTTTTTGGTTGCCAAAGAGACCTTTCTCAGGACGAGATCTCCTATGTTAAAACGTCTTGGCTTCACCATTGCATCATATTGCCTAGCCATGAGGTTCTTGTACTTCGTTGCCCTGTGCTCTCCATATGCCCTCACCTCGTCTATAAGATCGAGGTTCAAACAGAGTTACTCCTCATTATCCTTATCCTGATATGACATCACCCTATGGTTAGCCATGTGCACTTCCGCATGTATGACTGCCTCGCTTCCATAGGCTAGCTTAAAAGGTGTCTCCTCTGTAGGGGTCCTCACCGTCGTCCTGTACGCCCATAGGACACCAGGTAGCTCATCTGGCCATACTCCCTTTGCCCCCTTAAGACGAGTCTTGATGATTTTCAGCAAGGATCGGTTTGCAACCTCGGCCTGACCGTTAGCTTGTGGGTGGGCAGGGGAGGAATAATGATGTTGGATTCCAAAGTGTTGACAGAAGTCCCTGAAAAGGGAGTTGTCGAATTACCGCCCGTTGTCGGATACTAGTACTTTGGGCACCCCAAACCTGCATACTATGTTCTTCCAGACGAAGTTCTTTACATTCTGCTGTGTGATGCTTGCCAAGGGTTCTACTTCCACCCACTTGGTGAAATAGTCAATCCCTACCACTAAGAATTTCATCTGTCTAGTTCCGAGTGGAAAAGGACCCAGGATATCTAGGCCCCATTAAGCAAAGGGCCACGGGGCCATCATTGGGGTGAGATACTCTGATGGTTGTTTGGGGACATTACTAAATCGTTGGCATTTGTCACATACCTTGACATAAGCTTTTGCATCCAGTTGGACAGTTGGCCAATAGTACCCTGCACAGACGACTTTGTGGATGAGCGATCTGGCTCCCGAATGATTTCCATAGGCTCCTTCATAAACTTCTCTCAGCACATAGTTCGCCTCATCTGGAGCTAGACACCTGAGATAAGGTTGAGAAAAGCCTCTCTTGTATAGAACTTCGTCCATAAGGACATACCTGGCTGCTCTTATCCTGAGTTTTCTAGCCTCATCCTTTCCTTCCGGAAGTCTTCCGTCCTTCAGGTATGACACGATTGGGGTCATCCAATTTTCTTCATTCCCTATTTGTTGCACTTCCGGGAGATCTATACTTGGGACGTACTGTATTTCATCAAACTCGTCCATGACTCCAGTCGCTGAGGCTTCCTTCGCTAAGGTATCTGCTTCTGCATTCTTCTCCCTTGGGATTTGAACGAAGTTAGCTTCCTTGAATTTCTTCACAAGCCGTAATACCTTTTCCAAGTATTTTTTCATTCGTCCTTCTTTCGCTTCATATGTCCCATTTATTTGGCCTATGACCAACAGAGAATCTCCTAGGACGAGTATTGAATTCGTTTCCACAGACTTAGCCAGTTCTAACCCTTTGAGTAGGGCTTCATACTCAACTTCATTGTTGGTTGGTTGGTATTGTAGACGAACTCTGTGCTTCAGCTTATCCCTTTCAGGGGATTGCAAAACCACCCCTATTCCTCCTTTATGTTGCGTGGACGAGCCATCCACATGGACGACCCATTTTTTATTCTCTATTGCCTCTACATCATCGCATCTTGGTGTGAACTCCACAATAAAGTCTGCCAGGGCTTGAGCCTTTATAGTATGTCTTGGTTGGTATCGGATGTCAAACTCACTGAGTTCGACAGCCCACTGGATCAAACGTCCTGCGGCTTCTAACTTGTTCATGGCTTTCTTGAGCGGGTGATCTATCATAATATTGATTACATGGGCTTGGAAGTAGTGTCTCAGCTTCCTGGAAGCTGTGATAAGTGCGAAGGCTAGCTTTTCTATTAATGGATATCGTCCTTCCGCCCCCCTCAGTGCCCTGCTAGTGTAGTATACTGGCTTCTGCATTTTTGCTTCCTTTCTTATCAATGCTGAGCTCACTGCATACGGGGTCACCGCCAGGTATAAAAACAATTCTTCTCCCATCACGGACGGACTCAGCAGCGAAGGCGTAACAAGGTACGTCTTCAAGTCTTGAAAGGCTCTTTGGCACTCGTCCGTCCACTCAAATGCTTTTTTTAGAACCTTGAAAAATGGTAAACACTTGTCAGTAGCTTTAGAAACAAACCCGTTGAGGGCAGAAACTCGCCCGGTAAAAGATTGGACTTCTTTGATACTCTGCGGAGGCTTCATATCTAGAATTACTTTAATCTTTTCCGGGTTTGCCTCGATCCCTCTGTGTGAAACCATGAATCCAAGAAATTTCCTTGACGCTACTCCGAAAGCACACTTGCTGGGGTTCAACTTCATACTGTACCGCTTGAGTGTATTGAAGGTTTCTTGTGGGTCGTCCAAATGTTTACACTCGTCCAAGCTTTTTACCAACATGTCATCCACATAAACTTCTACGTTTCGCCCAATCTGAGGACGGAACATGTGATTGACCAGTCGTTGGTATGTTGCTCCAGCGTTTTTCAAGCCAAAGGGCATTACTTCATAACAGAATAAGCCTTGACTAGTAACGAAGGATGTCTTCTCCTGGTCGACCTCGTCCATCCGTATCTAGCTGTATCCTGAGAAAGCATCCATAAAACTAAGTAATTTGTGGCCCGCGGTAGAGTCCACCAGTTGATAAATGCGTGGTAATGGATAGCTGTCCTTGGGGCAAGCCTTGTTTAGATCAGTAAAATCTACACACATCCTCTACTTGCCGTTCGCCTTTTTGACCATTACTACATTGGCCAACCAATCTGGATAGTACATTTCTCGTATAAACTTCGCCGCCATCAACTTTTGAACTTCGTCTTTAATAGCATTGTCTCTCTCAGGGGCAAACACCCTTTTGTTTTGTCGCACTGGCTTTGAGGAAGGACATATGTTCAAACGGTGGATGATGACATTAGGATCTATACCCGACATATCCTCATGACTCCAAGCAAATACATCTATGTTTTTCCTCAGAAATTGGACGAGGTCCTCCTTAACCCTTCCTTCTAGATCTGCCCCAACCCTGGTACACCTCTCAGGGTTATTTTCATCTAAGGAAATATCTTCTAACACTTCAATGGGTTCTACCACAACCCTCTTTTCTTCAATATTCATGGTCTGAACTTGCTCGTCCGTGGCCAACATGGCCAGGTAACATTCTCTTGCTGCTAGTTGGTCTCCTTGTACTTGTCCTACTCCATAGTCTGTTGGAAACTTGATCGACAGATGGTAAGTGGATGTAACTGCCTTCCAACTGTTTAAAGTTGGCCTTCCAATTATGGCGTTATAGGAGGACGAACAGTCTACCACAAGAAAGTTCACGTCCAAAAAAAACCTACCAGAGGGGAATTCACTGGACAAAGATGATCTCGTCCTAGCCTCATCTGCTGAAAAGCTGGAAAATACAAAATATCTGCTGAGCTTTCATTATCCACTAGCACCCTTCTGGTTGTGTAGTCAGCAATAAGCAAGGTAATGACGATAGCATCGTTGTGAGGATGGTGAATTCTTTTAGCTTCATCTTTCGTGAACGTGATTGCTTGTTCGTCCGTGGTCCTTTCTCTGGGTGACTGTCCAGAGAGTTGGACGCTCTGCACCACCTTCAGGTATGCTTTCTTGGACTTGGACGACTGGCCTGTAGAGCTTCCTCCTATAATAACTCTGATTTCTCCGAGAGGTGGTCGTGACGACTATTTGGCTTTTCCCTTGAATTTCTCGTCCTTGTGGTCTCATCCAAGGAAACTCCTCAATTTTCCCTGCCTTATAAGATTCTCAATCTGCTGCTTTAGATCGAAACATTCGTCTGTATCATGCCCATGGTCTTTATGGAAGCGACAATACTTATTCCTATTGCGCTTATTAGGATCTCCCTTCATTTTCTCTGGCTACTTCAAGGAAGGATCATCCTTGATTTGCATTAGGACTTGCTCGAGCGGCACGTTCAATGGTGTATACTGTTGACTTCGTGCTAAGGGGCCCGCCTTCTTGTCTCGATCCTTCTTGTCTTCCGTTCGTCCCTTTTTAGGACGAGGACCTTGTTCTAAATGGCGGGTGGGTTTAGCTTCCATTTTCTCAACTCTCTTCCTCTTCTTGGCTATAATAGCATCTTCTACATTTATAAAGTTCTGGGCTGAATGGACGAGTTCAGCCATGGTTTGAGGCTCCTACTCATATAACTTGTGGATGAACAAGTCAGAATGAACCCCATTGTGGAAAGCCGCCAAAAGGAGCTTGTCATCCATCTTGTCCACTACTAAGGCTTCCTATTGAACCGCGTGATGAAGGACCGCAAACTTTCATTCTCTCCTTGTTCTATGGTTAGCAAACTGGACGAGGAACGCTTGTGCCTCTGTCCTCCGATGAAATTGTTGACAAATAACTTGCTTAACTCCTCGAAGGACGTTACTGTGCTCGGAGGTATTTTGCTAAACCACACTCGTGTGGGTCCTTTGAGGGTAGTAGGGAAAGCTCTGCACATTATTTCATCTGGAATCCCTTGAAGGTGCATGGTAGTTTTGAAGGTGGCAATGTGGTCAAACGGATCTCGCGTCCCATCATATGAATCTAAGGAAGGCATCTTGAACTTGGGTGGCAAAGGGTGAGCATTGATGGAAGCCACAAAAGGGGAATCAGTTCTGTGAACCAAGTCTTCTACAGGGTTCGTCCTCTTCATACTCTCCTTCATCTCATCCATAGTTCTTCTCATTTGGTCCATTTCCCTTTCTAAGTGAGGCACCCTCCTTGAAGTGGTACCCCTTGACTGGCTTTCAAATTCAACATTCCTCCCATCTTGACTCTGGGCCTGTCCTTCAGTGTTCCCATCGCGACGCTGCCTCTTTATATTAAGTTCTCTAACCAACTCTTGGTTCTGGCGGGTTAACTCTGCCATAGTGGCGGCCATGGATTGCACGTGTTGGACAGAAGGTGGTTGCACGGTAGGCACCGATTGACGGTCGCCCCTGCTCTCTTGAAGGCTTAGGCTGGTAGCTCTTGACCTTGTCCGGACCATTTCAGCCCTTTGTCGGAGAAAGAAATCGCAGAATCCAACGATGAAGTTCAAACGTTAGAAATTCTTTCCCACAGACGGCGCCAACTGATGAATCCTGTGATATCAATGGGCTGAAAGTTTCGGGCGTTGGTGAGTTTGTGACTGAATCCTAAGAAAAATGAAACAGAAAATCAGAGGAGACCGGTGGAAGCCGGCCAAGAACCCTCTAATGGTAAAGTTAGCCTTTTTTGTGATTCCCAGTAAATTGGAAGTCTTAGAATCAGAATCCCTTACTCTTTCGTTGGCGAGCGTTTATATAGCATGCGAGGAGCAGTTACTTGTTTGCTAACCGTTCCTATTGTTGAGGAGTCCAAAAGGCTCGGAGGTAACTTCCATAACTGCTGTGGAAGTTAGATTATTCAAGTCTGCATTCCACAACGGTTGGACTTGACTAGCGACGGTTCGTTTTCTCTCACACCTGGTGGAGACATGTTCGTGGTGTAGTAATCTCGTCCGTCCTTTAAGGATGGACGGGGTTGAACTTAAACAAGGATCTCCCTTCTCCCTGTCTTTTCACAGGACGACGCCTATGGACGAAAGAAGACTTCAACGGATTTTCGTTGCACATCAGCTGTGACTGATGAGGACGTGGTTGCATGCTATGACAAGTCTTTGAAAGACTTTGAACATTCTGGTGTTCATGATCTCTTCAAGGAATGTGACTTCACTTTTGCCTCATCTTTTCACTTTACATTTTTCTCGTCTAACGGTTTTATTTTTTTTTTTAGGCAATGTCAAAGTTCATAGTTATGTCCAGGCAAGCCACGGAGATGGACAAGATGAGGATCTTGCTTGAGACGAGGATCTAGGAGGTCAAATATGACTGTAAGGGCTGGGCTGAGGTGGCAACTAAGGCTACAAACGAGGCCAAGAAGCTATAGAACCTCGTTGAAGAGCTCAAGGCTGACATCGTCGAAAAGGATACACGCCTTGACCATCTTCAGAAAAAGAATGACGAGTTAAGCACCCTTCTTCAGAAAGCCAAAGAGGACGCTGTTGTGGAGTTCAAAGCTTCCAAACAGTATACTGATCTTTTGGAAGCTAATTATGCTGCTGGCTTTGAAGATTTTCGTATGGACGTGAGGAATGCTTCCCAGAGGTTGACTTTAACATTGGTGCTACAAGCTCTCTTCTCCAAACGAGTTTTGAAGATGTCAACATTGAGGACGATGCCACTACCCAGCTTGCTCAGGACGATCCTGCCTTTGGAGATAACCCTCATTGAAGGAAGTTTGAAAAATTATCCTGTTATTTCCCTTTTCTTCTCTCTCTTTTGTGTGTGTGTATGTGTGTGTGTGTGTGTATGAGGTCCGTTATTTTGGATCATTTAAATTTATCCAAGTACATTTGTCTCATCTATAATCTTTATGACGAGCTTTCAAACAGTTGCCTTCTAGGCTTTACTTTATATGGGTTTTTGGACGGTGGTCGTCTACCGTTTTCTAAACTTTTATGAATGAATGTTTACTTCCATTATTTTTTTATTTACTATTGAACATGTTATATCATCCACATTATACTGGTTTTTTTTTTTTTCTTTTTTTTTTTCTTTTTTTTTTTTCTTTTTTTAAGTGTGGTCTGTCCACTCGTGGTGTTTAGCTCGTCTTTGTTAAGAATTCCTTCATGTTCAACATTTTTACCATACTTTGAATTTTACAACTAGCTTTACTCGTTCAGAGATTCAATAGCTGGGTTTTTGCTCTTCGTCCATAGGCTGGACGTTTCCAGCGTTTACTGGTCCAAAGATTGGATTGTTTTGGCTGGTTATATTTTTACCAATGGATTTTGATTATTCTCACGTACACGTATTTTCTTGTCTGTTTCTTGGACGAATATGCCTTGAGCTTATTTTTCTTTGCTTTATCCTTGTTTCGAGGAAAGCTTATAGACGTTACATCCCTGCGTCCAGAGATTTTTATTCGTCTCGGGCCTTAGCCTTCTTGTGGATGAAATTATGGAAATTAGACTCATACATTAGAAATCCAAACTGCATATTCATAACATAAACATAGTCCACAAGCATGGCACATGCTTAGAAGCTAGTGCCTTTTAGGGAATTATAAATACAAACAAATGGTCCAAGTCTATGACTTCGTCCATAGTCCATAGCACATAGTTTAAAAACTAATACAACCTTAAGGAATTAAAATACAACATATAATGCTAACAACGAACACATGCAAGTAACAGAAAGCAACATAAACTTTGGCTCGTCCAGAGTGACAACATCTTGGATGATCTCGTCCAGGATGATGCTCGTCTAGGCTAATATCTTACTAATAATATCTTCTTAGATGCTCAACATTCCAAGGGTGCCCTAACTTTCTCCCGTCTAGGGCTTCTAAGTAATATGACCCTTGTCTTTTGCAATTAATAACCCTGTAGGATCCTTCCCAATTAGGTCCCAGTTTCCCATGGGTTGGGTTTTTAATTGCCAAAGAGACCCTTTTTAAGATGAGGTCCCATATGTTGAAACGCCTAGGTTTCACCATTGCATCATATTGTCTGGCCATGAGTTTTTTTATACCTTGCTGTCCTCTGCTCGGTGTCCATCCTTACCTCGTCTATTAGATCAAGGTTAAGATGAAGTTACTCTTCGTTATCCTCGTCCTGATACTTCATCACCCTGTGATTAGCCACATGCACTTCTGCAGGTATCACTGCTTCACTTTCATAAGCTAGCTTGAAAAGAGTTTCCCCTGTGGGGGTCCTCACAGTCGTCCTATAAGCCCACAGAACACCTGGTAGCTCGTCTGGCCATACTCTCTTTGCTCCCTCAAGCCGAGTCTTGATGATTTTCAGCAAGGATCAGTTTGTTACTTCTGCTTGTCCATTTGCTTGCTGGTGGGAAGGCGAGGAATAATGATTCTTGATTCCAAATTGCTCGTAGAAGTCCCTCAAAGGTGCGTTGTCAAATTGTCGTCCATTGTTCGACACTAGTACCCTAGGCACCCCAAACCTGCATACAATGTTCTTCCAATTAAAGTTTTTGACATTCTGTTGTGTGATCTTTGCTTGGAGTTCGGCTTCCACCCATTTAGTAAAGTAATCGATCTCTATTACCAAAAACTTCATCTGCCTAGTTCCAAGTGGAAAGGGACCTAAGATATCCAGTCTCCATTGCGCAAAGGGCCATGGGGCCATCATCGAGGTGAGATACTCCGACGGTTGTCTAAGGACGTTGTTGACGTTGGCACTGGTCACACACCTTGACATAAGCCTTAGCATCTGCTTGAATAGTTGGCCACTAGTAACCTGCACGGACGACCTTATGGACTAGTGCTCTTGTTCCCGAGTGGTTTCCGCATGCTTCTTCATGAACTTCCCTCAATACATAGTTTAACTCGTCTGGAGCTAAGCACTTTAAGTAAGGTTGTGAGAAGCCTCGTTTATACAGAACCTCATCTATGAGGACATACTTGGCAGCTCTGATTCTCAATTTCCTAGTCTCGTCCTTATCTTCTAGAAGTCTTCCATCTTTGAGGTACACTATTATTGGAGTTATCCAATTTTCTTCTCCTTCAATTTGATGTATCTCTGGAAGATTTATGCTTGGCATGTATTGGACTTTGTCACACTCGTCCATAGCTTCCCTTGCTGAAGCGGCCTTTGCCAAAGCATCCGCTTCCATGTTTTCCTCCCTTGGGAGTTGGACAAAACTGGCTTCTTTAAATTTTTTGACTAGCCGCTTTACCTTACTGAGATACTTCTTCATCCGATCTTCCTTAGCTTCACACATTCCATTTACTTGATTGATGATCAACTGAGAATCTCCTTGGATGACTACTGACTCTGCCCCTAAGGACTTAGCCAATTCCAATCCTTTAAAGAGAACTTCGCATTCAGCTTCATTGTTGGTGGTCTAGTATTGTAGACGAGTTGAGTATTTCAACTTGTCTCTTTTTGGGGATTCTAGTATAACTCCAATCCCTCCTGCATACAACATGGACGAGCCATCCACATTGACGACCCACCTCTGAGCTCTGTCCACCTCGTCTAGCTCACCTTGATTTGGAGTGAACTCTGTAATAAAATCCGCCAATGCTTGTGCTTTTATTGTGCTTCTTGGTTGGTACCTGACATCAAACTAGCTAAGTTCTATGGCCCATCAGATTAGTCGTCATGTGGCCTCTAACTTGTTCATCGCCTTCTTTAATGGATGATCTATCAAGACATTGATGACATGAGCTTGAAAATAATGTCTTAGCTTCCTAGAAGCCGTGACCAAAGCAAAGGCTAGCTTTTCCATCATGGGGTATCATCCTTCCACCCCTCTCAGCACTCGACTTGTATAATAAACTGGCTTTTGTATCTTCCCTTCTTCTCTAATCAACGTTAAGCTCACCGCATGCGAGGACACCGCTAAATACAAATATAGTTCTTCACCAGGTACGGACGAGCTTAGTAAAGGAGTTGTGGCGAGGTAGGTCTTGAGGTCTTAAAAGGCCTTTTAACACTTATTCGTCCATTCAAATGCCTTCTTAAGAACCTTAAAAAATGGTAAACACTTGTCAGTAGTTTTAGAGACAAACCTGTTAAGTGCAGCAACTCGCCTAGTAAGAGACTGGACTTCTTTGATATTCCTCGGTGGCTTTATATCCAGTATTGCTTGAATCTTATCAGAATTTGCTTCAATTCCCCTATGTGAAACCATGAACCCAAGGAATTTTCCTAATGAGACTCCAAAAGCACACTTGCTCGGATTCCACTTCATGTTATACCGTCTGAACATATCAAAAGTCTCTTAAAGGTCGTCCAGATGCTTTTCCTCATCCAAGCTCTTTAGTAGCATATCATCTACATAAACTTCCACATTCCTTCCAATCTGTGGACGAAACATATGGTTAACCAACCTTTGATAAGTTGCCCCTGCGTTCTTCAAACCAAAGGGCATCACCTTGTAGCAAAACAGGCCTTGGCTGGTAATGAAGGATGTCTTCTCTTGATCCACCTCGTCCATCCTTATTTGATTGTAACTTGAGAAATCATCCATGAAACTTAGCAATTTATGACCCGTAGTTGAGTCCACCAGCTGGTCAATGCATGGCAATGGATAGCTATCCTTGGGGCAAGCCTTGTTCAAATCAGTGAAGTCCACGCACATCCTCCATTTGCCATTAGCCTTATTGACCATCACCATATTAGCCAACCAGTCCGGGTAATAAACTTCTTGGATAAATTTTGCCATGGTTAAATTCAGGACTTCTTCTTTGATTGCATTATCTCGTTCAGGAGCGAAAACTCTTTTCTTTTGACGTACGGGCTTGGAGGAAGGATACATGTTCAAACAATGGGTAATGATATTTGGGTCAATACTTGGCATGTCCTCATGACTCCATGCAAACATATCAATGCTTTTCTTTAAGAACTGGACAAGGTCTTGCTTTGTCTTCTTCTCCATGCTTGCTCCAACCTTTGTATACTTTTCAGGGTTATTTTCGTCTAGGGGAACGTCTTCCAACACTTTAGTGGGCTTCGTGGTGACCCTTTTCTTCTCTATATTCATCGTCTGCACATGCTCGTCCATAACTAACATGGCTAGATAGCATTATTTGGCGGCCAACTGATCTCCTTTGCACTTGTCCTATCCTGTATTTTGTAGGGAATTTGATTGATAGGTGGTAGGTAGAGGTTACTACCTTCCAATGATAGCATTATAAGAAGACGAACAATCCACCACGAGGAAATTCACTTCCTTGGCTATTTGCTGCGGGTATGATCCCACCACCATAGGTAATGTAATGGTGCCTACAGGTTGCACTTTCATTCCTCCAAATCCTACCAAGGGCGAAAATACTAGATGAAGTTGATCTCGTCCTAATCTCATTTGCTGGAAGGCGGGGTAATACAAGATGTCTGCCGAACTTCCATTATCCACCAACACCCTTCTGTCGTATAATCTGCGATAAGTGAAGTGATGACGATTGCATTGTCATGTGGGTGATGGATTCTTTCAGCATCCTTGTCTGTAAACGTAATGAATGGCAGGCTCATCTGTCCCCTTCGTCCTTAGTGATCGTCCAGAGAGTTGGACGTTTTGTACCACCTTGAGATACGTCTTTCTTGACTTGGAAGATTGCCCTATTGAAGTACCTCCTATAATAACCCTTATTTCTCTAAGTGGGGGCCGCAATGACTCTTCTACTTTTCCTTTCAACTTGTCGTTTTTATGATCTCGTCCAAGAAAATTTCTCAATTTTCCTTGCCTGATGAGATTCTCTATCTGCTGCTTTAAATCAAAACACTCGTTCTGTGTCATGCCCATGATCTCTATGGAAGTGGCAATACTTGTTCCTATTGTGCTTGTTGGGATTTCCTTTCATTTTTTCCGGCCACTTCAAGGATGGATCGTCCTTGATTTGCATAAGCACTTATTCAAGTGGCATGTTCAAGGGTGTATATTGCTAACTCCGTGCAGAAGAACCTGCCTTCTTGTTGTCTCGATCTTTCTTCTCTCCGTCCGGGCCTTCTTTAGACGAGGACCCTATTCAGGATGGCGCAGGAGATCTACTTTCATTCACTCGGCTATTTTCCTCTTCTTGGCTATGATTGCGTCCTCTGCATTCATGAAGTTTTGGGCTGAATGGACGAGTTCAGCCATGGTTTGAGGCTCTTGTTCATAAAGCTTATGGATGAATAAGTCGGAATTAACTCCATTATGGAAGGTTGCCAATAACAACTTGCCATCCATCTCGTCTACCGTGAGGGCTTCCCTGTTGAAACAAGTAATGAAGGACCGCAAGCTTTCATTTTCCCCTTGCTCTATGGTTAACAGGCTGGACGAGAAACGCTTATGCCTTTGTCCTCCGATAAAATTATTGACAAACAACTTACTCAATTCTTCAAAAGAACTCACAGTGTTCGGAGGTATCTTGCTGAACCACACTCGTGCAGGTCCTTTAAGGGTGGCAGGAAAGGCTCTACACATAATTTTGTCCAGAACTCCTTGAAGGTGCATCGTAGTCTTAAAGGTAGCGATATGATCAAAGGGTCACGCGTCCCATCATATGAATCCAAGGAAGGCATTTTGAACTTAGGCGACAAGGGGTACTGTTGATGGAAGCCGTGAAAGAGGAGTCTGTTCGATGAACTAAATCATCTACAGGATTCGCCCTTTTCATGTTCTCCCTCATCTCGTCCATGGCCTCCCTCATCTAATCCATCTCCCTTTCCAAGTGTGGCACCCTTCGTGAAGCGGTACCCCTTGACTGGTTCTCAGGCTCAGCATTTTCTCCTCTATTTTCTTGACTCTGGGCTTGTCCTTCCGCGTATCTTTCATGGCGTTGCCTCCTTAGACTAATCTCCCTAGTCAACTCTTGGTTCTGATGAGATAATTCTGCCATGGTGGTTGCCATGGACTGTATGTGTTGGATGGAAGACGGTTGCATGACCAAGTGCTGACTAACGATCATGGTGGGGATTACTAGAAGCATCCTTACTCTCCTGGTGGCCTAGGCTAGTGGCCCTTGATCTTGTCCGAACCATGCAGCCTTTTGTCGAAGAAAAATAAATTGCAAAACACAAAATTAATCTTCCCACAGATGGCGCCAACTGATGATGCACAGAAAATTAGTAGGCTGAATGCTCCCGGCTTCAATGGACTAGTAATTGCAATGAAGGCCTGAAAAGAAAAGTGACACAAGATCAAAGGGGACCGGGGTGAACCGGCCAAGAACCCTCTGATGCTTAAGTTAGTTTTTCTCTCTTAAAATAAAAAATTCCAACTTTTTGGGGAACATTGGGAACCTCCCTTTGTTTATTGTAGATGAGTCTTTATATAGTGAGCGTTGGAGCAGTTATTTGATTGATAACTTCCTCAAACTGTACGGAAGTTACAAGGTTCAAACATAACTCCTACAACTGCTATGAGAGTTAGAAGATTTAATCTTATCTTCTATAATCGCCATTGGAAGTTGAGAGTTTAGTGAGAAATTAGAGTGATAAGCGAGGATTTCGCTTATACTCCAAAATGGAAGAACGTAGTCCAAAATATAAGTCCTTTGTGTATGAATTCGTTCTGAAGATACTCTAAGTGTTGGAGGGTCGTCCAAACATTTTCATGTTTGGATGACCTTCCCTAACTTGGACGGTCTCCTTATGTTGGACAATTTTATATTAGGGCGACTTATGAAAGGACGAACTGGTGCAGGCCCAATCGTTGTGGCCTCCTATGTGCTATGGACGACAACTCAAGGACAAGCTATACTTGTCTCATCCCCATCATAATTTAACTAGGATATTATATGGCTGAGAAGTGATTAGGAAGTTGTTCTATTCAAAGTGCAAGTTATCCAATGGTTGATAATGTTTTTAACTTATCAAATAAAAAATATGCATTGATTTGTCAAAACTTTAGTGTCAAAACTTGTTTAAAACCACGTTACTTGTGCAATAAAAATATTCAAATTCATGTTTAGGCCCTAACAATTAGGCATTGAATTCTTTAGCTGATTTTCTTAGTGTTGAATTTTGTAGTCTTCATTGATTTTGCCCACCATGTTTTGTTTTGCTTGTTTTCATTCTTTTTTTTTTTTTTTTTGGGTCCAAAGAATCTTGGGGTTTTGCTGTAATTCTGAGGGCACGCAATAATATTAGGCTCCTTAAATTTAATTTTTTTACCATAGGAATATTATCTAGTATACAAGTCACTTTTCTATTAGGAACAAAAATGCCACAGTAAAAGCAATGTCATACTAATATTGTTTTCTATTGAATTCTATGTGAAATAGGGACTTATACTTGCAATTGAGATGTTTTTTCCAACTGTGGAGCATAGGTACTGTGTGAAGCATATCTACAATAACTTCAAAGTTGACCACAAGGGGTTGGAGATGAAGGATGCATTATGAAGATGTGTTGGAGCAATAACTATTAAGGAGTTTGAGAAGAGAATGCAAGAATTAAAGGATCTAGACCCTAAGGCTTGGGAGTATCTTGCTGACATCAACCCTGCCCAATGGTCTAAGTCTCATTTTACTTGCAAGGGATTAAGTGAAATGTTTGGAATATGAAATAATTGTTGTAATCCCTTTAGTTAGTTAGTTAGCTGAGATTAGGATGAGTTAGTCAGGATTTGAGCACATGTAGCTCATTTAACATGTGGTTTAATTCATAGAGCATATGTTGAATTAATTAGCCAATTATCTTGAGCCATGTGGACCAATTATCTTGAGCCATGTGGGCCAATGAGATTAGAGCTAGTCTCATATAAATACATAATTGTAATTAAGCATTAGATATCAATGGAAGTATAAACCAATTTTTTAGTGCATTAGTGTATCTCTCTCTCTTAATCTCCTTCTTTCTCTATAGAGGGTGACTACCTCGAATTAAGTCATTTTCCCTACAATTCCCTACAATTCCCTTATAATTCATACCCATCCCCATTAGGAACCTCTAGGTTCCTAACATGACTGTTTAGCCAACATTCTTACTGAATCATTCAATTCCATGATTTTGAAGGCTAGGGACAAGCCCATCTTAGCAATGTTAGAGTGGATTAGAGTTAGGCTAATGACCAACCTCTATAAAAAGAGGAAAGGTATAGAGAAGTATGTTGGGAAAGTGTGTCCAAATATTGAAGACAAGTTAGAGAAGTTGAAACTAGAGAGTATACCTTTTTGTGCTACTCCATCTGGTAGGTTCATGTATGAAGTTGATAATGACTGTAAAAGGCATGTGGTTAGTTTGACAAATAGGACATGCAGCTGTAGGATATGGGATTTCACTAGACTGCCTTGCAAACATGGCATTACTGCTATTTTTAAGAACCTAGAGAAGGTGGAAGATTATGTGCATCATTGCTACCTAAGGGAAACACATCTTTAAACTTACTAGAAGATTATTCAACCAATGTCTGGCCAATTAGAATGGGTTCAAACTAGACATGCTGCTCCCATTGCCCCTCATGTTTACAAGCCACCTTGTAGGCCTCCCAAGCTAAGGAAAAAAGCCCCTAACGAGCCAAGGAACCCATATAAGGTATCTAGAATGAACAAGACTATCAAATGTGGGAAGTGTCATAGAGAAGGACATAATTCAAGAGGTTGCAAAGCTATCATTACTGGTGAGACTACATGGTGGAGGAGACAAAGGCTTTAAAAGGATAAAGTTGTAAGTATATTTAGAGTTCAACCCTAGTCACTTCGTTTCTTGCTTCATATGTTTGTAAGCTGTCATTATTGCTGTCATATGTTTGTAACTTGTACTGCTGTGATATATGCACAGGGAGTTAATTCTGCAAGTAGGACCAAGAAGAATGTTACCGAAGCAAGGCCTCAAACCACAACTCAACTTGCACCTTAACCTGCATATCAACCTTTTGCTAACACCTCTAGATCTTAGCCTTCATCCTCACAACCAGCTAATAGAGCTTCAACTCCACAAGCTGCCTCTAGGGCCTATTGGTACTCTTCATCCAGTCAACCAAACTTTCATGCACCTAGAGAGACATGGAATTCTAGACCATCATCATCCCAAGTATTGTAGCTTTATTTATATAATTTTTGTTTTACCTTACCATTAATTAACTTGTTTGATTATGATTTTGTAGCCAAGAAGTGGTGTTGCTGGTGTAGCTAATGTGGTTGGTGCATCTACTGTTGCTGGTGTAGCTAGACAAATAAATGGTGGAGGTACTACTATGGGTACTAGGGGAAAGGGCAATATATTAAGTGCTGCAAAATCCAAGGCAGTAGGTGGTCAGGGCAAAACATCAAGACCATCAAAGTTTCAACCGATTGGTAGGAAGGGTAGTACATGATGACCAACAAACTAGAAGGAAGCTAGACTAGATGTTTTGTTTTTTTCTGGTCCACATACCTAGTATAATTAGTAGTTTAAATGGTCAAGTGCCAAAATCAATGTTTTATGTTTTGGTTAGAAGATGTGTTTGTCTGTCTTTTGTCAAACAATGTTTTTACTTTTGGTTGTAATCTTGTTACTAAGGTGGAAAGGTTGTAATATTTTGGTAATATATTGTTGTGTTATGTTTTGGCATGTGCCATTTATGATAGAATTATTAATATTTTGGTAATATATCAACTGTTGGCAATGTGCCAGGTAATGACAGATTGGCTGTGTTGTTAGCTGTTATGGAAGAATTATTAATATTTTGGTCATATATTGCATATATCAGGTTTTGGCAATGTGCTAGGTAGTGACAGAGTGGCTGTGTTGTTAGTTGATATGGAAGAATTATTAATATTTTGGTAATATATTGCATTTATCAGGTTTTGGCCTGTGCCATTTTTGACCAGTTTTGGCATGTGCCAATATTGTACTGTTATGAACATTCCAAAATGTTTGGTTATGATAGTTGAGTGCCATCAATTTACAAATACCATCAATTTATTACCAACAATCAAATCAGGTGATTTGATTACCAAAGTTGGTATATTACAACAATACAACTTATAGAATGACCATTTGAGCATTCAAGCTACAAAACAATACAACTTACACACTAAACTAAGCTCAATGATCCAGCCAACCTCAACAAAACAAACACATAACCATCATGCTAGACCTAAATCTCTTAAATTCTGTTTTGTTGATTGAGGCAAAACAAAAAACCAACATTACAGATACCAAAAATCCCCATGACACCACTAGTGCAAGCTTGCACAATCTCTCATTATCTCTTGCCCTTATTGCTTTCTCCCTAGCTTCTATATATTGTTCACGAGCTTTTATTTCCCTCTTAATAGTTTTTTCTTCCATTTCCCTAGTTGACTTTTCCCTTTGAAGCATGGTAAAAATGAGTTGTTGTAGAATAAGTGCCACTTGATGAAGACATTGCATAAGTTGCTCAAGAAACCTTCATTGAAATTACTGCAATTTGAAAAAAAAAAAAAAAAAATCCCATTAGAATATGCACATTTAAAAAAAAAGTCTTTGTTTTGTATTTTTAGCAATCATTAATTGAAATTATCAACTACTAAAATTCCCATTAGTTGAAATGAAAGAATAATACTTGCTAGAAATAAAAAAAGAGGTTTCAAGTGTTTCTATCAATAACCTATCAAGAACACAAATCCAGCATAAATGTATAGCACTGACCTAATTTCATCCCCAAACCCAAAGTTCCAATGAGAACTCAAGGCAATGTTGATTGTGATTGTTGAATAAGTTAGCATAATGGCAATTCTGAATCAGCTGTAATGCGGTGATTTTGCTAGAGAACATGGAAATGGAAGCCTCCATAAATCATGTTTGGGCAATGAATTGGTTTCCTGGAGTTTGCTGGACATAGAAAGCCATCCTTAGAACATGATATGATTTGCTTAAATAATTTCAGCAAAACAATTCAATCCATAAATGCATGAAAAATTCTGAACCATGAATACATATATGGTAATGAAGCAAAATCTTGGATGTCAATCCCAGCTCTTTTTTCTTCATATCACTAGTTATTTCACCCCAAATTCAAATGATATAATGCGAAGAACAAACAACATGAACTTACCATAGAAAGAACAAATTTTTTTGAAAGGTCAAAACCATCATCATTTGTAATATTTCTCTGTTTTCTCTATAGATATATGCACTTTGTCATCCTTTGTGATAGAGTTAAAGGTAGCTATAATGTATTACTAACAAACAGAAACCAAAATTTACAATAAGAGGAATATAGAGAAATTGGGAAAGCACAATATGTGTTTTGTAATTCTAGAACACAACTCTATCATAGGAGGCAATCACATGGGAATGGACCAATGTCATTTTTTATTATTATTATATAAATTGGAAAATTCTACAAGAAAACAGCCGCAAATAGACCAATGCAAGAGCCTTATGAGAAAGCAATTCAGTAATTGGTCTTTGACTTATTAACAAGACAAATATGAAGGAGCTTATGAGTGTTTGGTTTACATGGTCCAATAGGAACCAAGAAATCAAGTAATCTACCAACAATCTATCAAGTAACCTACCAGCAATTTAAAAAAAAAAAAAAAAATTCTACCTGCAATTTTTGAAAAAGAAATCAAGAACCCTAACTATCAAAATCGTACCTGTTGTTTAAATCAAGAGAGAAAATCTTCAATATCCTTCACATGGGTTTTGATCGGACTACCATCTTCTCTTGATGCTGAGAGTTTCATGGGTTGATCTTGATGGAGTGGATCACAATCTCAAAACAGAGGATGTACGGGTAAAGGGAATGGCATCTGAACTTACAGCTTCCTATAAAATAATCAAATTATTCAAAATAATAATCAACCCCATGACAAAAATAGAAACTTTATCAAATATGAAAGAGCAAAAAGAAGAGCTTGAATGATGAGAAAGCAAATGAGAAACAATATAGGAATATGAGATGGAAAGGAAACGAACCAGCTCGACCCATTGACGAGAATCATCTGTCCACTCAAATGCAGAGTCTTCAAGGAGCTCTGATTACAGAACCGAGTATACCTTCAGAAATGTTGACTTCAGATCCACCATTGACACCCCCACAAAGAGCTTTCAGAGAGAGTGTGTCAAAGAAAGAGAAAGACAGAAAGACTGAGGAAGAACAAACAAGAACAAAAACCCAGAAAATTCAAAACCCAAAAACATCTAATGTGAGATGATAGAAAAAACCTGGATTGAGCAGGAAAATAAAAACCAGATCGGTATTTTGAACGAACCCAAATAAAAACCCACACTTCTTCAATCGCCAAAACCACTTTGAAACCCAGAACCCGACGACCACAGTTCTTAAATCACTCCCCATTTGGTTGATCTTGAACCCACATGTCGCCGCCAGCCATGCCGTGACAGCAACCGATCTCAACATCTCCCTCTAACCCGGATCAAACCGACTCAGCCTCTCTCTTTCTAACCCATATCAAACCCATCAAACCAAGATCCGAAGACCTTAGAGAGATAAAGTATTAAAGTTTGAGCTGAAAGTGTGGCCGTGTGGTGTTAAAGTAGAAAAAAATTGATCAGCGTGTGATGTTTTGGTGTAATGTGAGGGGTTTTATTTTGGATTTATTTGCGTTTAATTTTGTGTTGTCCTGGATTTGATTTTGGGATTTGAATTTTGTGGGTACTGTGACAAGTTAAAGTTATATCTCAATCTATATGATTTTTTCTTTTTGTTTATGTTTTTTCTTTTTTTCATTTAGTTAAAATTGATAAATTAATATTTTAATTTTTAAAAAATGACATGGTATTTTTAAAATGCTAAATAAAAATTTTTATTATTATTTTAATGTTGACGTCAGTATTTAGTATGCTAACTGTACATTCTGTTTACCACATAGACAATTTCGACGGTAAGGATTAAAATAGAATGCATTTTTTATTTTAGAGATTAAATGCGGTAAAATTAGAAAGTAGAAACTAAAGTGGAAATGAGGTGAAAATATAGAAACAAAAATAGTATTTCCGCTTTTTTTTTTCCTTTTTTTTTTTTTCTGAATTAGGTTAAGTTGTAACCGTGGGTTTGAATTGGGCTTTTAGTTTTTCTTTTAGTTGGGCTTGCTAGGCTATCTTGGCTATTGGAGAAGGGGGTCAAGGTTATAGAAAAAGGGGCCCAACCCTAAAAAATTTGAGTTGGGGCCTGGCCCCGGGCTATCCAAATTCCCCATAGCATTTTTTAAATGTTACGTCAGCATTTTAATTTTTTTTAAAGCATGTCAGAAAATTTAAACAAAATAAATTAAAATTAAAAAAAAATATATTAAATTTAATAATTTAATTAAAAACATTTTTTACTTTTCATTTTTTTTTTGTAAGAAACTTGTTTTTCATATTCTTCCCCAAATTAAAACATACACTCGTTGCCTTCTTCTTTTCTATTGTTGCTCTTTTTGGTCTTTTCCTTTTCTTTTATATTTTGACATTTAAATAACTTTCCAGAACATGACAAACTAGGTGGAGTTTGGATAGTGTTTAATAAGTCTACGTTTGTGCATTTTGCTGAAAAAATGTGGGTCCCACGGCACTGTTCATGAACCCACAAAAGTCATCCAAACACAAATTTCAATATAAATTTGGGTTCCACAGCACTATTCACATATTTAAAAATTATTTTACTATAGTATTTTCAATTTTCAGTAAATAAACGGTATCCAAACACACCCTTAATTTCACATATTAATATGAATTTCGAGTAAAGTAAGTTGTCCATGTTTCATGAATTTTTTAGCACTTAAGGCAATAGAAATGGGAAATCAAATTTGTGACTCAAACTAAATTAGTTCTAGTTTTCCATTTGGTGGGAAAATTTTAAAGCAACCAAAAAATAAAAAAAATAAAAAATAAAAAAACTCTCATTTTCCACTCACCCAAAACCCCATCACAACAAACAACAATATTCACAAGAAATTTCAATAAATAAGAACTTGCACTTGACTTGATGGGAGATTGGGTGGCTGAAGAACCTGCACTTCTTAATCCAGATGACATAAATTGGGATTGTCTTAATGAACCAGTAGCCCTAGTGAATGTGGAAGAGGATGATGAACTTGAAACTATTGATGTTGATGACAACAACAATGGCTTGAAAAATCTTCCAATGGGTCCTAGTAGTTCTTGTGGGAGTTCTTTTGATGGCGAATTTGATCATTTTCTCATGGATGATGATGATGAGGAGGAGTAATACTATGTTATAAACTTTGTTGGCTTATTAGTTATTATGGCCTTATGTAATGAGTAATGACTTGTTATAAATCTTCTTATTGTTTGATGTTATATTGAGGTTTAGGACTTAAGAGTTAAGACTAAATGTTTTGTATTATTTGATATTTAGTTATTGACTTGTAAATCTTCTTATTGTGTGATGTTAAATTGATGTTATATTGATGTTTAAGACTTAAGAGTTAAGACTAAATGATTTGTATTATTTGATATTTAGTTATTTATTTCTTTGAATTGACAATTTTATGTTGTACAAGAATATATATAAATTATTTTTTAGGAACCTCGAAACTCCCTGAAACGATAGTTGAAATTGGTCGGTACCGAAATATTTCATTCTACTGGATAAACCGAAATGGGGTCCGAAACGGTATTCATAACATTGATAAGAACACCAAGCAACAAAAAATACCATTGGCAGAAAGAAAACCCTAATCTGTACCAAATTCCCAAAGGTAGGCAAAGTGCCATTTTTAAACCACAGATGGGTAAAGTGTTTTTTGGGCAAACCACAGGTGGGTAAAATATAATTTCCCCTAACTTATTATTTGATATCGTGGAAGTATGAAGAAAGTACATACGATACTCCTTTTGATGGAGCAGAAACTAAGTTGTTAGTTTCTAGTTGTAACCTTCAAATTCACGATAGGTCCCTTGAATTCACTATGTGATAAATTTGGAATCCACTAAAGAAAATGATAGAGAAAAACTCTAAATTTTATTAATAATAATCTGATTTGCCTTTAAAGGCTACAAAGCATATAAATATATGAAAAGGTAAAACCCTAGGATGACTAGGAAGCCATCTAAAATCCTAATTCACACTAATCACGAGATTAATAAACTTCGAATTCACGATGGGTCCCTTGAATCCACAGGGTGATAAATTTGAAATCCACTAGATAGAGAAAAACTTTGAATTTTATTAATAATAATTTGATTTGCCTTTGAAGGCTACAAAACATATAAATACTAAAAAGTTAAAACCCTAGGATAACTAGGAAGCCATCCAAAACCCTAATTCGCACTAATCACGAGATTAGGTGGCAAAATACCAAGATTTTTCCAAAAATGGCAAAATTGAGTTAAATGCAAAATCATAAATCAATGATGTGATGTACCCTTGATGTAATGCACATTACGGTAATATGACATTAAGGTGTTTGATTCACTTAATTTTTTCTAACATTAAGGTAATGCAAGATTACAAAATGCACCACATCACCTTAATTACATCACCTTCTTAAATGGGGGTAATCTTACATCACTTGTGGCTAAGGATATAATAATTTATGAATGGACAAAATTGCCCATACTCTATTCTATATATACTATAAAACCGAAGCCTCTAACTAATATTTGACTCTTTTTAGAGCTTCCACATTTTTACAAATCATCATTATTTTAAAAAAAAAAAAAACTATTTCTAACCCAAAAATTTCACCTAAAAAAAAAAAAGCTAAAACCCACAACACTCTTGAAAAAACCCGACTACAACACTCATATTTGACTTTTTTTAGAGCTCCCACATTTTTACACATCAGCATTATTCAAAAAAAAAAAAAGCTAAAACCCACAATGCCCTTGAAAAAACCAGACTACAACACTCATACACATAAAAATTCCTAACTAAAAAACCCTATTGACCCATAGCTAGAAAATTAATGCTTCAATTGCTCTCTTCTCTCTCCATCCAGTCTTTGTCTCCAAAACTTCTACCTTTTGCCCGCCTTCTTTGTTTACCAGTGGGTTTTCGCTCTTTCTATTTTCTATGAGATATTGAGAGAAATTGAATCTCTCTCTCTCTCTCTCTCTCGTCTTCTTTGAAGAGAGAGAAGATGCTGATTACCGTCAGGGTCGCAATGTTCAGGTTTGTGTTTTTAAAATATATATAACAGAGAAAAATGCGATTTTTTCTTTTCTTTTTTGTTTGTTTCTTTTGCATGGAGGTTTAGTATGTTTTTGTTCTTTTTAAATTCAAGACTTATATATATATATATATATATATATATATATATATATATATATATATATATGCAAATATTTTTGGCGAAAATACATTTTTGGTTCCTACATTTTAGGCTGATTCCCATTTTGGTCCCTAAATTGATTTTGCTACTAATGTAGTTCCTTAAAAAAGAAAATCAATTATATTTTGGTCCTTGCCGTCAACCCACTAACAGAAAAGTCGTATGTGGCAAACAGAATGCACGATTGGCATTTTAGATGTTGACGTGTCCATTAAAATAATATTAAAAAAATTATTTGGCATTTTTTAAATGCCATGTCAGTATTTCAATTGATAAAAAAAAGCTAGGTCAAAAAATTTAAACAAAAATTAAAAATAAAAATTAATCTAATTAAATTATTATTTTTTTTACTTTTCATTTTTTTTTTTCACTAAGAAAATTCATTTCTTCTTTCCCCAGAACATGAACTTTATGATCTTCCCCTCAAACAAACCAGCAAACTCAGAAATTTTCTTTAAAATCAAACACACAAAAAACCCAAAAAATTCAGCTCAAAAACAAAATCATAAATCTCAAAGCCCTCATTTTCTCAAACCCCAGCAAAATCATTAAATCCCAAAGCCACAAGCCCAGAAAGTTCAAAACCAGAAAATCATCAAATCCCACAAGCCACAACCCACACTTCTTCAATCACCAAACTCACTTTGAAACCTAGAACCCGACCACCACACTTCTTAAATCACCACCCTCATTCATTCGGTTAATCTTTAACCAAAGCACCACCTTGAACCCATTTCAACTTCACTGGTTTTGCGTTGGGCTGCCGCTAGCCATGTCGTGACAGCAACTGAATCAATACAAGGTCGATCTGCAAGTCAAGACCCAAATCCACAAGTCAAGATCCAAATCAATAAAAGGCTGATCTGCCTCTTGATGGAGGTGGAGGACTGGCCAGAGCGATGAGGAAGACGATGCGGCGATGGAGGGTGTAGAGCTGAAGGCTGAAGCTCTTTGGTCTATAAATTATTTTGATTTTGATTTTTGGGGTTTCAAGGGAATAATGGTTGATTGGCTTCAAAATGGTTTAGATTTGGGTTAATCTAAAAAACAACTTGGTTGTGGGCTTCAACTATGTATGTGGGCTTTGGGAATTTGGTACAGATTAGGGTTTTCTTTCTGCCAATGGTATTTTTTGTTGCTTGGTGTTCTTATCAATGTTATGAATACCGTTTCGGACCCCATTTCGGTTTATCCAGTAGAATGAAATATTTCGGTACCGACCAATTTCAACTATCGTTTCAGGGAGTTTCGAGGTTCCTAAAAAATAATTTATATATATTCTTGTACAACATAAAATTGTCAATTCAAAGAAATAAATAACTAAATATCAAATAATACAAATCATTTAGTCTTAACTCTTAAGTCTTAAACATCAATATAACATCAATTTAACATCACACAATAAGAAGATTTACAAGTCAATAACTAAATATCAAATAATACAAAACATTTAGTCTTAACTCTTAAGTCCTAAACCTCAATATAACATCAAACAATAAGAAGATTTATAACAAGTCATTACTCATTACATAAGGCCATAATAACTAATAAGCCAACAAAGTTTATAACATAGTATTACTCCTCCTCATCATCATCATCCATGAGAAAATGATCAAATTCGCCATCAAAAGAACTCCCACAAGAACTACTAGGACCCATTGGAAGATTTTTCAAGCCATTGTTGTTGTCATCAACATCAATAGTTTCAAGTTCATCATCCTCTTCCACATTCACTAGGGCTACTGGTTCATTAAGACAATCCCAATTTATGTCATCTGGATTAAGAAGTGCAGGTTCTTCAGCCACCCAATCTCCCATCAAGTCAAGTGCAAGTTCTTATTTATTGAAATTTCTTGTGAATATTGTTGTTTGTTGTGATGGGGTTTTGGGTGAGTGGAAAATGAGAGTTTTTTTATTTTTTATTTTTTTTATTTTTTGGTTGCTTTAAAATTTTCCCACCAAATGGAAAACTAGAACTAATTTAGTTTGAGTCACAAATTTGATTTCCCATTTCTATTGCCTTAAGTGCTAAAAAATTCATGAAACATGGACAACTTACTTTACTCGAAATTCATATTAATATGTGAAATTAAGGGTGTGTTTGGATACCGTTTATTTACTGAAAATTGAAAATACTATAGTAAAATAATTTTTAAATATGTGAATAGTGCTGTGGAACCCAAATTTATATTGAAATTTGTGTTTGGATGACTTTTGTGGGTTCATGAACAGTGCCGTGGGACCCACATTTTTTCAGCAAAATGCACAAACGTAGACTTATTAAACACTATCCAAACTCCACCTAGTTTGTCATGTTCTGGAAAGTTATTTAAATGTCAAAATATAAAAGAAAAGGAAAAGACCAAAAAGAGCAACAATAGAAAAGAAGAAGGCAACGAGTGTATGTTTTAATTTGGGGAAGAATATGAAAAACAAGTTTCTTACAAAAAAAAAATGAAAAGTAAAAAATGTTTTTAATTAAATTATTAAATTTAATATATTTTTTTTTAATTTTAATTTATTTTGTTTAAATTTTCTGACATGCTTTAAAAAAAATTAAAATGCTGACGTAACATTTAAAAAATGCTATGGGGAATTTGGATAGCCCGGGGCCAGGCCCCAACTCAAATTTTTTAGGGTTGGGCCCCTTTTTCTATAACCTTGACCCCCTTCTCCAATAGCCAAGATAGCCTAGCAAGCCCAACTAAAAGAAAAACTAAAAGCCCAATTCAAACCCACGGTTACAACTTAACCTAATTCAGAAAAAAAAAAAAAGGAAAAAAAAAAGCGGAAATACTATTTTTGTTTCTATATTTTCACCTCATTTCCACTTTAGTTTCTACTTTCTAATTTTACCGCATTTAATCTCTAAAATAAAAAATGCATTCTATTTTAATCCTTACCGTCGAAATTGTCTATGTGGTAAACAGAATGTACAGTTAGCATACTAAATACTGACGTCAACATTAAAATAATAATAAAAATTTTTATTTAGCATTTTAAAAATACCATGTCATTTTTTAAAAATTAAAATATTAATTTATCAATTTTAACTAAATGAAAAAAAGAAAAAACATAAACAAAAAGAAAAAATCATATAGATTGAGATATAACTTTAACTTGGAGCATCCACAGCAGTGGATCTAAATTTTTAGCTTTTTAGCTACACAAAAAGTCACTTTATCTATTTTTTAGCTTTTTACCTACATACATGCTACAGCAGTGGATCTATTTTAGCTTTCAACACAATAAAATAATATAAACATCCCAATAAAATAATATAACCACTACAATAAAATAATATATCCCACTACCCAAAAAAAAACCTCCACAACACCATCCACATCCACCTCTACCATCAGCCACACCTACAACAACCACCACCACCACCACCGGCCACCAGTCCACAGCAGGAAAGAAGAAAAAAAAAAAAAAAAAAAAAAACACCAACCCAAATCGAACCCACAAATCCACAACCACCACCATCACCTCCACCACCACCGGCCACCAATCCACAGCAAGAAAGAAGAAAAAAAAAAAAAAAAAACACCAACCCAAATCGAACCCACAAATCCACAACCACCACCACCACCTCCACCACCACCAGCCACCAGTCCACAGCAGGATATAAAAAAAAAAAAAAAAAAAAAAAAAAAAAAAAAAAAAAAACCAACCCAAATCGAACCCACAGCCACAAATCACAAATCGGACCCAGCCATCACAAATTGAACCCACGCCGGTACGACCCACCACCAGCAAAACGACCCACCACCACCACCATCTCCACCGTGACCCCTGAAATCCAGCAACCCAAACGTCGAAATCCACCAAATCCAAATCCAACTACCCAAACGTCGAAACCACACATCGATCTCAACCCCGATACCAACGCACACCGGAGCACAACCACGACCCAGCGACAGAGTGGAGGTGAGGGAAGCCACTTCGATCCACGAGGTCGGAGCACAACCACGACCCAGCGGCCGGAGCACAACTTTGAGAGAGTGAGGTTGAGAGAGATACCGGAGTTGAGAGAGTTGAGATTGAGAGAGATGAGATGAGAGTGAATGAGAGAGAGAGGGGACGGTGAGAGTGAATGAGAGAGAGAGAGAGAGAGGCATTTTTTTAATAAAAAGTTAGAATAAAATAATGTTTTTTTTAGCTGTAATGAACAGTGCACATCTATGAATGAGAGAGAGAGAGAGAGAGGCATTTTTTTAATAAAAAGTTAGAATAAAATAATGTTTTTTTTAGCTGTAATGAACAGTGCACATCTATAGATAGATGTGCACTGTTCATGTGGAGCTAAAAAAAATGGATATAGCTCCACTGCTGGAGCACCATTTTAGCAGCAGTGTAGCTATATTATAGCAATATAGCAATATAGCTACACTGCTGCAAATGCTCTGAGTACCCACAAAATTCAAATCCCAAAATCAAATCCAGGACAACACAAAATTAAACGCAAATAAATCCAAAATAAAACCCCTCACATTACACCAAAACATCACACGCTGATCAATTTTTTTCTACTTTAACACCACACGGCCACACTTTCAGCTCAAACTTTAATACTTTATCTCTCTAAGGTCTTCGGATCTTGGTTTGATGGGTTTGATATGGGTTAGAAAGAGAGAGGCTGAGTCGGTTTGATCCGGGTTAGAGGGAGATGTTGAGATCGGTTGCTGTCACGGCATGGCTGGCGGCGACATGTGGGTTCAAGATCAACCAAATGGGGAGTGATTTAAGAACTGTGGTGGTCGGGTTCTGGGTTTCAAAGTGGTTTTGGCGATTGAAGAAGTGTGGGTTTTTATTTGGGTTCGTTCAAAATACCGATCTGGTTTTTATTTTCCTGCTCAATCCAGGTTTTTTCTATCATCTCACATTAGATGTTTTTGGGTTTTGAATTTTCTGGGTTTTTGTTCTTGTTTGTTCTTCCTCAGTCTTTCTGTCTTTCTCTTTCTTTGACACACTCTCTCTGAAAGCTCTTTGTGGGGGTGTCAATGGTGGATCTGAAGTCAACATTTCTGAAGGTATACTCGGTTCTGTAATCAGAGCTCCTTGAAGACTCTGCATTTGAGTGGACAGATGATTCTCGTCAATGGGTCGAGCTGGTTCGTTTCCTTTCCATCTCATATTCCTATATTGTTTCTCATTTGCTTTCTCATCATTCAAGCTCTTCTTTTTGCTCTTTCATATTTGATAAAGTTTCTATTTTTGTCATGGGGTTGATTATTATTTTGAATAATTTGATTATTTTATAGGAAGCTGTAAGTTCAGATGCCATTCCTTACATGTTATCCACATTTTTTGCTTGAAAATAAGAAACCCAAAAATCAATCAATGAGAATGACTCTGTTTTGAATGGCTAGTACGAGAGATTCGGGTTAATTGATATTGTTAAAAGAGTCTTGGAAAACATTGAGATGGTAAATGGTAATATTCATGTACTAAGAATTAAGAATTGTAGATCTGATGTTAATTTTCTGGGTTTTAAATTTTCCGGGTTTGTGTTCTTGCTCAAATGTTTAATGTGTTCATGTTTAATTTATCAATTTTATCTGGGTTTGTCAGGATTTTTGGCATGAATTCTAATGCGTTCATGTTTAATCTGATGTGGATCTGAAGTTTAATTTTGTGTTCTTATTTTCTGGGTTTGTGATTTTTGGTTTTTAATTTTGTGTTCTTAAGTCTGGGTTTGTTGTTGTTGTGTTTTTTTTTTTCAAACCAATGCCATTTGGGTTCTAAAGATTGCTCCCTGTATATCACTCTATTTTCTTGGAGGTAGTCACACTCAAAAGCTATTGATTGGAATGTAGGCTATTTAAAAGAGAATTGTGATTTTGCTTATATGACAAAAAGCTTTCAATTCTGCTTTTCAATCTTTTATTTTTTTATTGCATGAAACTATTTAGAGTTATATGCATTGATTTCGTTTCTGATTTGTTCACTTCATTGAAATAGTATCATCTCATGCTTATGTTGTTTGATGATGTGCAATTTTATAACTTTTCGAAATCCAATATTTGTGCAGTGAGGTTGATTTTTAGTTAATATATTTGTTTTTGATTTGTGCAGAGGGCTGACATGAAACTACTTAAATGATTTCAATGTAGGTTGATTCAAGATGTCAAATTACAAGGTCACTTCATTCCATCCTGAATCAGATGAATTCGTTAAATTCATTGTTAAAGACGGTGCGGCTGGGGACAACACTAAACAGTATCATCAATTGACTTTGGACAAGATTTACTAGATCAAGCTCTGCAACCCTGAAGCGCATCACGTTTTAGCCAATATAAAATATCATACTACGCTTGTAGAATGGCTGAAAGTGAACAGAGTTTAACTAGTCATCCCTTTATAGGAAGTGGAATGTAAATCGGCCTAGTCTAGAGGCATGTGAATTGATTTTGGGTCTTCTTAGGGCAATGTACAATTACCACGTTGATGGAGAGAGTCATGGAAGCCTTTGGAATCCCGACAATTATCTGATTCAATATGAGAACTGTGGTGAAAAAGTAAAACAAGTCTTACTTGTTCATGATTGGTTACATGATAGGGGTAATGAAAAGGCAACGAAAGAGAATGATATCGAGGATGTGTCAGAACTCATATTCAAGGGAATTCTTAATGTAAGTCCAAAAAATTTTCCAGCAGAATTACATCATTTGTATGACTTACTAAAATCTGCTGTTGATGGGAGTCCTAACACTTGGAGACTGATTTCGAAACACCCTTCCCTTTGGAGCTTTAGTCTCTGGATGTTGATCGTGTTCATATGTATATGAAAAACAATCGACTGTTTACGTTAGTGGATCAGAGTCTTAATAGTTGCCAGGACTTACATAATTGGAAATCGAAGGTTCCTACTAATACTCCAATGGGAACTTTTCTAAGCAAAAATCCTTATAAATCAAAACCTATGGAGCTTTTTCACTTTACAAGGAATTTTCTGAACCATTATATGGACAAGTACTTTGTAGTTGTTGGTGTCACCAAGGTGGAAGTGGATTATGTTGCAAGAAGCTCTGGCTCTCCGTACCTTGAGGAGCAGTATGTGGAAGCTGAACTATGTAAAGTTTGTGAAACACTTCTTTTGAATTTATTTGATTTGGTTTGTAAAGAGGATGCATTTAATGGCTTTTGGTTCTTCTGAAAAAAGGTACGAAATATTTTGGCATACTTTTTGTGAGTTATTAGTTCAATTAAATCTTTAGATGTGGTCATATATGTATTTATTGTGCAGGTATAAGAAGATTTTCTTGCTGTAACTGCCCTCTATGTGGGAGTAGCATTAGGTAGATTGCTATGGTGAGTAAATTTCACATTAGTTTTGTTTTGTTCTGTTCTCTCTCTTTTTTTTTCTTTCTTTCTTTTTTTTTTTTTTGTGTATGTTGTGCAGAAGTTTTCATAGGAAGTTCTTGCTTTTATATGTCCTGAAATTAAGGTTGTTTTTACACAACATACAAAAAAAAAAGAAAAAAAAAAAGAGAGAGAGAATAGAACAAAACAAAACAAATGTGAAATTTACTCACCATAGCAATCTACCTAATGCTACTCCCAGATAGAGGGCAGTTACAGCAAGAAAATCTTCTTATACCTGCACAATAAATACATACATGACCACATCTAAAGATTTTATTGAACTAACAACTCACAAAAAATATGCCAAAATATTTCGTACCTTTTTTCAGAAGAACCAAAAGCCATCAAATGCATCCTCTTTACAAACCAAATCAAATAAATTCAAAAGAAGTGTTTCACAAACTTTACATAGGTCAGCTTCCACATAATGCTCCTCAAGGTACGGAGAGCAAGAGATTCTTGCAACATAATCCACTTCCACCTTGGTGACACCAACTACAAAGTACTTGTCCATATAATGGTTCAGAAAATTCCTTGTAAAGCGAAAAAGCTCCATAGGTGTTGATTTATAAGGATTTTTGCTTAGAAAAGTTCCCATTGAAGTATTAGTAGGAACCTTCGATTTCCAATTATGTAAGTCCTGGCAACTATTAAGACTTCGATCCACTAATGTAAACAGCTGATTGTTTTTCATATACATATGAAAACGATCAACAAAAGTGATCCGGAGACTAAAGTTCCAAAGGGAAGGGTGTTTCAGAATCGGTCTCCAAGTGTTAGGACTCCCATCAACAACAGATTTTAGTAAGTCATACAAATGATGTAATTCTGCTGGAAAATTTTTCTGACTTACATTAAGAATTCCCTTGAATATGAGTTTCGACACATCCTTGATATCATTCTCTTTCGTTGCTTTTTCATTACCCCTATCATGTAACCAATCATGAACAAGTAAGACTTGTTTTACTTTTTCACCACAGTTCTCATATTGAATCAGATAATTGTCGGGATTCCAAAGGCTTCCATGACTCTCTCCATTAATGTGGTAATTGTACACTGCCCTGAGAAGACCCAAAATCAATTCACAAGCCTCTAGACTAGGCCGATTTACATTCCACTTCCTATAAACGGATGACCAGTTAAACTCTGTTCACTTTCAGCCACTCTACAAGTGTAGTATGATATTTTATATTGGCCAAAATGTGATGCGCTTCAGGGTTGTGGAGCTTGATCTGGTAAATCTTGTCCAAAGTCAATTGATGATACTGTTTAGTGTTGTCCCCAGCAGCACCCTCTTTAACAATGAATTTAACGAAATCATCTGATTCAGGATGGAACAAAGTGACCTTGTAATTTGACATCTTGAATTAACCTACATTGAAATCATTTAAGTATGTTCATGTCAACCCTTTGCACAAATTAGAAACAAATATATTAACTAAAAATCAACCTCACTACACAAATCAGAAACAAATATATTAACTAAAAATCAACCTCACTGCACAAATATTGGATTTCGAAAAGTTATAAAATTGCACATCATCAAACAACATAAGCATGAGATGATACTATTTCAATGAAGTGAACAAATCAGAAACAAAATCAATGCATATAACTTTAAATGGTTGTATGCAAAAAAAAAAATTAAAAGATTGAAAAGCAGAATTGAAAGCTTTTTGTCATATAAGCCAAATCACAATTCTTTTTTAAATAGCCTGCATTCCAATCAATAGCTTTTGAGTGTGACTACCTCCAAGAAAATAGAGTGATATACAGGGAGCAATATTTAGAACCCAAATGGCATTGGTTTGAAAAAAAAAAAAATTCCCAAAATCAAAGCTATTCTACAAAAATCTGTAAAACCCAGTCAAACACATTTGTTTTGATAAGTAACAACAACAACAACAAACACTATTACACAGCCCAAGTAATAGAAAATACACTATAGGGGCAAAACCAATCAAACACATTAGATTACCATAAACTTTTGGAAGACATTTCTCATTAAACAAAGAATTCTGGTAGGTAGGACTCTAGCTTTCCTAACCTGGTGTACTTTAGTTTATAGTTCTCATTGGCAAACTTCACACCAAATATTGAAACTCCACCTCTGCCATCACCAAGTGTAAAATCACCTATTTGAATCATAAAGTTGTGAATAATTCTATGAAATGTGCTCCCTTATTCCTTTCTCCACTGTTATGAGAGGGCTCATCAAATTTGTAACAAAAAACATGAAAGGCTACTGGCCATGGAAATCAACTCAAATCATAAAATGGCACTGCGAAGGGAGAAATAATCCAAAATGTAGAAGTAGATTTCATCTAATTAAAGAAATAAGAAGGGAGCAAAAGTTACTTGGCTACCCATGCAAAGAGCTTAAGAGTTTCCTTCAAAGAAAATGTAAAAGTCAGTAACTTCCTTTAATAGGGAGAGATATAAATTGAGATCTGTATAAGACTGAGGCTTCTAGTTTACTTGGGAATCATACCTATAGTTTTTGGAATTGTATTATCAAAGAGGTTTCTAATCTGAGCTCTTTGTTTCTTTAAGGGTCAGTTTGGTTCAGCTTTTTGAAAAAGTGCATAATGAAAAAGTGGAGTTTTGTAAAAGTGCATAATGAAAAAGTGGAGTTTCAAAAAGCTGAGTGTTTGGTAAAAGCTGTTAAAAAGTGCATAATGAAAAAGCTGAGTGTTTGGCTAGCACTTATAAAAGTGGCTTTTTGAGGGGTAAATGACCAAAAAGGACAATGTATATATAAGGGAATTTATTTCATACTTTTTTTTTTTTTTTTATGTGAGTTTGTTTCATACTTAAATCAATTACTTCATCATACTTAAATCAATTTTTCTCTTTCTAAAAAAATTATTTTTTTCTTACCAATATTAACTAATAATAACCTACCACTTAAGATTTGTTGTGAAAGTATTGTAAAAATATTGTGATAAAAATTGATAGTAATTTTAATTTTAACATAGTATTAAAATTATTTTTCTCTTTCTAAAAAAATTATTTTTTTCTCACCAATATTAGCTAATAATAGCCTACCTTAAAATTTATTGTAAAAATATTGTGAAAATATTATGATATAATTTCTTTTTTCTCCTTTTTTTTTTTTTTTTCTCTCCACACACGTGGCTTTACTTCCATTTTTTTTTTCTCCTCTTTTTTTCTCATCCACTCACGTAACCACACACTTTTCTTTTCCTTTTTCCTTCTTTTCTCTACCATCTTCAGTCCAGAACATTCCCAGCTCTCTTTCTTTTCTTTTCTTTTTTTGCCTCTTAGCACTTCAGTCCAGAACACAGCTCTGCTTCTTCTTCTTCTTCTTTTTTTTTTTTTTTTTTTTTTTTCCTTTTAGCACTTCGGTCCAGAACACAGCTCTGCTTCTTCTTCCTTTTTTTTTTTTTTTTTCCCCTCTTAGCACTTCAAATCGGAACACATCGGAACCATCGGAACCAATGACAGAACTCATCCTTTATTCTTTTTTTTTCACACTCCAGAGAAGAAGAAGAAGATGATGATGATGATGATGATGATGATGATGAAGATGAAGATGAAGATGATTGAAACATAAGGATTTTGGGATTTTGGGTTGATTTTGAGTTGGGTTTGGGATGGGTTTTCCGGATTTGAGTTGATTTTAAGTTGTTTTTGTGTTGATTTTGAGTTATTTTTGGTTTGGTTTTGTTGATTTTGTGTTCGGAATATCAAAGGTTGAAATGGGTTTTGTTGATTGGGGGGGTAGACCGGTGAAGAAGCAGAGGAAGACGAAGAGGAAGAAGATGAAGAAAAAAGACACAGATGAGAGATGAGGGCGTGAGAGAACTGATGGATATTTCGGTATTTTTCGGGTTTGCAACGGTAATATACAAAACGCGCATAGCGTGTTTTCATTTATGGACCCCTGAGGGTCCATAATCCCTTCCACGTTTGTTCTCAGTTTTTTCTCAATGCTCAAAACGCAACTTTTATAAAAAAGTTGCGTTTTGAGTTTACCAAACGCAAAAGTTGGTTGAGCTTTTTTCAAAACGCGCTTTTTGGGCTCAAAAAGCCGAAACAAACGGGCACTAAATAGTCTTTAATTTGAGTTCATATGCCACTAAACTCTCTCTAATGTATCTACACCTAGAGTGCTTATGTTAGGGATTTTTTAGGGAGGGTAAATCATAAACACCTAAACCATCACCAAATCATAGTGTCCAAACCATATTTGATCCCAAATGCATAAACCTTTCCCTCACAGTCTTTTAAACCCCTCAAACTACCTTTTTTTTTTTTTTTTTTTTTTTTTTTTTTTTTTTTTTTTTTTTAAGAAACCTAAAGCCACTCATTTAACAGTAAAAGTTCCAACTTAACTAATTTTCTAATTAGTTATGCATCTACAGAAAAACTTTTTTTTTTTTTTGCTTCAAATATATTTCTACTGATGTGACCACTATTTGGTCACTTAAGATAAACAGCACTAAGCACATAAACTTGTGGAATCTATATTCCACTTCAAAAGTTCTTATGTGATCATTTAATATAAAAAATTCTACCAAATAACTTAATCAAAGCAAAATCTAACCCAAATACCAAAAATCAAAATCAATCCAACCAAAATATCCAAGCCTAAATCACATATAGTAACCAAAAAAAAAAAAAAAAAAACCTTCATTGGTAGTGGCAATATTTTTGTTTATGGGTTCTCACCTTCCTGCTATGAATAATGCAGAGATAATAACACCCTTTGTGTGAATGGAAAGATAGGGAAGATGGTTCATAATCTGGGATGCACGGACACGGCAAACCGGCTGCCGCACCCACGTCCGATGCGCGAGCGACGGCGCTGCCTGCACGTTGGTGCCGTGTCCTTTTTTTCTTTTTCTTTTTTTTCGTTTCCCGACTTGCGCCGACTTGGCGCAGACTTGGGCTGACTCGGTCCATATCAAGCGAAACCATCGAAACACACCAGTACCAACGCCGAACCGGTTGATTTTGGCCAAAATTCAAAAAAAAAAAAAAAAGGTGCAAAACACACTGTTTGAACTTAATAACAAACCCTAAACTATCTTAGTTCTCAAAACGCACCATTCGGTCCATTCTTCACTTCAATCTTCAGCTCTCTCTCACTCTTTGTGCTCCGTCTCCCCTCTCGGCTCTTCGTCTCCCCTCTCTCATAGACGCACTCAGTCACAGACGCACTCAAGCTCACCTCACCTCACCGACCCACTCTCAACTTAGGTATCAAACTAATTAAAGCTTTCAATCTCAGTTTTTCAATCTCAACTTACCAAAACGGTCGAAAATGCCAAAATCGTTAGAGCACAATCACAAATGGCACCACCAAGCTTTGTTGATCTGCATCTTGGATTCTTTCTGGGCAAAAAATTAGAGCACCACCACAGTCACAGTGGGTTTCTTTTTCGTCCTCTCGCTCTGCTGATCTGCTTTGCTTTTTATTTTTTCTTCTTTTCTTTACTTCTTCGTTCAATCCGCCAGTGGTTTATTTGTTCAAATAAGATTTTCTTTACAATCTGCTTTAAGTCCTACATGTGGTGGGTTGCACTTCAAGTTGTATTCTGAAGCAAAGTTATACTCCCCAACCTACACTTCAATTTAGATTACAGTTTGCTACAAGTCCTACATAGGTGTGATTTTTCTTACTTTGTTATTAGTCAATAAATTTATTAATCTATTATATGATATTTAAATATAATAAACTATTATTAAAACTGATACAAATATACTGTCTAATTTTTTTTATATATAAAAAGGAAAATTATTGATAATTTTATTTCTAATTCGATACTTGACAATTCCCTCTTAAAGAGTATAGATTACAATTTTGAATAAAAATATTTAACTTTTTATATTATTGCTTGTTTTTGACATATTTAGATTACAAGGTCATAGTAATGTATTTTTTAAGAATATTTTAATAGTAAAAATATATAGAAAATATAACTAAAAATATTTTTAATAATTTTTTAATTGCTGCACCCAATGCACCCGCACCCAATTTTTTCAAAAATTGCCTAGTCCCGCACCTGCACTCGAATCTTGAAACTCACCCGTGCTTCTTAGTTCATAATATCTTTCCAAAGCACACCATTCCTCCATCACACTAACATTGCTGCTACTACTGTTACTAAAGCTACTGGACCATTGCCTGTGAATCACTTTTTTTAGAATAATATTCTGAATTTTATCCATACTTGTGCCAATCTTTTCTATATTTCTGTGGCAGGTGTGGCTCTCAGTCATTGCCTTTCTCTGCTTCCGGTTGATAGTATGGGTAACTTGTTCAGCTGGCCCAAGAGGCTTAGTAGTAAACCTCTATCACAAGTGGTGCAAGTGTTTTAATTCCTATCCTCGAACTTACGATCTACTGCATTCCAGTTTTCTCTTTAGGAAATTTTTTTTTTTTTGAAACTTCTCTTTAGGCATCTTACACAAGGGTACAACAGCGAATTGACTTGCTGCGCCTTTTAACTGATGGTTATTGCTGGCTCATAAGTCATAACTGTTAACTGATATGGATTTTTTTTTTTTTTTTTTAATTAATGGAAATAGAAATACAAGAATTGTATATCTCTATTTGCACCATAGAATAGAAATACAGCAACTGAATATCTTTATTTGGTGCAAATACATCTACTATCTAAAACGTTTTTGCCTTCTGTTTGTGTTGCAAAAAAAACGCATATGGAGAGCCTAAACGACAGTTGAAGTCTGAAAGTCTTGGCTGGAGATCAGGGGATGTCTGGTCTTTTGGCTCTCCATTACAATAGTGTTCAAGGGCAAGAGGGAGACTAATTGTTAAAGGAGTAAACTTATTGTCTTATAATGTTCAGGTCAAATCTATAATTATTATTGTCTTAGGCTTCAAATTATATATTGGACGACCCTAAAACACACAAAGAAAAACTGAACTTATTGTCTTATTAGGCCTCAAATTATATATTGAATCGGCCTGAAACACAAAGGAAAACTAAACTCAAGACCTGTAAAGCATTATATGCACTATCTTGCTCACTTCATTACTAATAGGTTCGGTTGAATTTATTTATACATAGAATCAAGGTTTAATTTATTTATATAGGTTCAGTTGGTGGCCTTGTAAATGATCAGGTCAGATGTACTAAGAATTAATGTTGAACACTGACGATGTGATGTCGATCATTCTTCTTCCATGAGAATTTTTGTTATTATCTTATTATTATTTGAGTCATTAAGATGCATTTGTAGAAAAAAAAAGTGAGCCATAAGAAAAAAAAAAATTACAAAAATATGACCAGTCGGAAAAGGTGGATTTTAAAAAATGCATTTTTATTAATAGTTTGAAATATATTTCTTTTTTATTAATAGTTTCAACAATCATGATTTCAAATAATCATAATGGTCATATTCTATGAGAATAGAGAATGAGATGCATAGTAAATGGTAAAAGTGATCATTTAAAGTAGAAAATATAACTCCCTAAAGAGCCAAAAATAAAGAAATTATATATAATTGGATGTGAATGCAAATACATATCCCTAACTTAGCAATAGAAGGTTTTAAACGAAAATTGATTATCTTAATTTGAAATATATATATATATATATATATATATATGTATATATTTAATGTTTCATATAAAGTTTTGCAGATTCAAAGATGTATAGACTGTCACATTATTTATAAAATTAAATAATGTGGCAGTTCATAAAATAAAATCTAACTCCGAAATAGACGAAATATATGGACTTGAAGTGGAGAGAATGCTACACTACTCCGTTTTAATGGTGCTTCCCAATGTATAATGGTCCACAACTTGGCAGCTTAGGGCTGCTCTTGTTAGGCTTGGGGCCTAGTTCCATTTCCTTAATACCCCCCTAGACCTTGAGAAGGAAGATGGGCTAATCCTCAATAACACTTTCGGTTTGTTCGATTAAATTGTTATTCAACCCAAAAGATAATTAAAAAAAAAAATTAAATATATATATATATATATATATATATATATTGTGTACGTCATATAGATCCCACTGACCACTCTCATATGTTTGGTTTACCTCCCAGTTCTTGGTTGGGAATTAGCCAACCACATGTTCTCTAATCCCACCATGAAGCTCAAAATTCTTAAGACTATTTGTGTAAAACTATATGTGTCACAAAAAGTCATGGTCTATTTGGACAAGTAAACTGCCTTGTGGACCCAATACATGTTTGTTAGTCTGAAATTCGTTCAATAACTCATTGACATATTTTTATGAGCCATAAAACAGGTTGGTCTGATTTCCTAAAGGCAAATATCAAGCCACATGCCTTTCTAGATTAGTTAGTAGTTTTGAACCTCAATCTCCAAGTTGCCCATCTTGGGAGAATGGGAAGTGAGCTAACTGATGCTTCTTCCTACCACCATATTTCACTAAACTCACGTTGGCACTTCCTATATAGTCCTTAAAATCCTTCAGCATTTGGCCTCTATAAATACCAACTTGTACAAGTTTTCTTTAACACCACTTGCCATTGCCAATACTAGAAGTGAACTTGCTCCTACAACTTTCTGCTCCTATATCATTTAAACTATGGCTTTTTTCTAAGTATTGTTTCCTTCTGTCTATGATCATAGCATTGTCACTCTCAAGCATCAATGTGAGCCTAGCTACTCGACACCTTTCGGATACACCAGCTGCTCCACCCCCAGCATTAACACTGCCTACAGTTCCATCTCTGCCAAAGGCCACATTGCCTCCTCTGCCATCAGTGCCCACACTACCTAAAGCCACACTGCCACCATTGCCTAGCACTCCCTTGCCAACATTGCCTACTCAACCGACTCTGCCAAAGCCCACATTGCCTTTAGGAAACTTTGAACTCAATCATAATAATCTATGACTTATTCTGAAGCATCACCTTCAAATAATCTATGACTTATTCTGAAGAAACTTTAAGTGAGTGTATAAGAAGAAACTTTGAACTCAATCATAATAATCTATGACTTATTCTGAAGCATCACCTTAAAACTATGATAGAATTCAAAAGAAGCTCTTGGATAGCATTTTTTTTTTTTTTTTTTGTTGAGAAACAAGCTCTTGATGATAACATTAGTTTTAAGTTTAATTTTAACTACCTTTTCTTTTCTTTTTCTTTTTTTCTTTTTTTAATTATGGAATTTTAACTATCTGCCTTAAACTAAAAGGGCATTTGTAATGTATATTTGAAATTCCAAATCAACATCGATATCCTAATTTGAGATTAATTTGCATGCAAGTCTCTTTAGTCTTTTTTAGCGAGACTAACCACGCCTAATTAAGGAAAAATTCTAATACCAATCATCAACTTTCGAACCATGTCTCATTGTATCTCTTTCCAATAGTGATAACGGTTTTTGTAGGCTAGCTTATTAATCATGATTGCACGTAATGTTTATTTTGATGAACACGTAATGTTTATTTACAATCCAAATTAGTGGGATAATTATGCTCAAATTACTAATATGGTCCCTCAACTATATTGGGACTCACACTCTCTGTCACAAGTACTGTTGTGTTGCATCCATATTAGTCCCTTATGCGTGCAACCGCAACATGAGGATAGTCAACCCAAACACTTGGTTTACTTTTTTCATAGTAAAGGATTCACATGATGCATATTCTTCCTCAAGCAAGCAGGAATCATGTGTCAATAGTTGGTCGTAATTCTATTTCTTAGTAGAAATAGAATTAGAAAATGGTAATTAAAGCCGCTGTGCACACACTTTAGCACATGACCGTATACATGCACAAAACACTATAGCCACGTTTTTTTTTAGCCACATTTACAAAAAATGTGGCTATAGTTGTCCTATAGCCGCGTTTGTTATAAATGTGGCTAAAACGATATACCTATAGCTGCGTTTTAGAAAACGCAGCCATAGGGAATTTTTGTAGCCACGTTTATAACATTTGTAGTGGGGTTTTATTGGGTAGGGCCTATGGCTGCGTTTAAATCACGGCAATAGGTTAAACAATTTTTTTTTTTTTTTTTTTTTTTAAAGGGTCTATAGCCACATTTTTAAAACATGGCTATAGCCTGCCTACAACTATGTTTCTTTAGAACGCAGCTTAAAGCATGTCTATAATTGTGTTTCTTTAGACGCGGCTACAGGTTTGGTATAAATTTAAAAAAAAAAAAAAAAAAAACCCTGAATTCCACCTTCAATCGTTGTTCGAACACCCTAACCCAATCTGCGGCACCACTATTCACACCTTAACCCAATTTGCAACTCCCAGACCCTCACCGCCGGTCCACCCCTCTCTACCACCAATGCTCCTCACCGTGCCATTGCCGACGAAGCCCAAGCCTCCATTACTAGCACTACTAATCTCACCTAGTAGAGCCATCACCCTTCCTTGGGTCTCTCCCTCTCTCTCTCTCTCTAAGACCTTCTCAATCTCACTCTAAACACTCTCTCCAAGTCTCAATCTCACTCAAGACACTCTCACAATCTACCTAATAGTAAGTTTTTTAAATGTTTTTATTTTGATTTTTGGTTTAGGGTTTCGATTTTGGGTATTTGTAAAGCTAGGGTTTAATTGGATTTTTTTTTAGGGATTTACTACATGGGGTTTTTATATTTTATTGTTTTCTTTCAGGAACAAAACAACCTCTCTCTCAATCTCACTCGGACCTCTCTCGATCCCCCCAATGGTAAGTTATAAAAAAAAAAATTATGTTTTGATTTTTGTTTTAGCATTTCGATTTTGGGTATTAGTGAACAAAACTACCTCTCTCTCCAACTTGTTTTTTTTTTTTTTTTTTTTTTTTTTTTAATGCTATTTTGGTTGTTGGGTCATATTTGTTTTCTTTTTATTGACATGGGTATTTTAAGTATCAAATGGTGCTCCTTTTATGCTCTGTTCATTTCATTTGGTCCATGAAAATGGTTCTTCATATGGATTTGTTAAAGTTAAGTAATATGGTTCTGTTTTATTTCTATATTTGTTATTTTTTTTACGATAATGTAATTGCGGACATTAGGTGACAAAAACAAGGAGAGTCGTGGTAAACAGAAGAAGATAGCAAGGTCTGGGCCCAAAAGTTTTGCACAAATTTCCAATGTAATGGTAAGAAATGCATTACAAGTGCTACTTTCTTCGTGTATCACATAAGCTGATTTTATGCTTCTGATTCACACTGAATGTTGAAAATAATTTTTAACTTTCTTGGTGGTGGTAGTTATAAACTTAGAATTTATGAATGCCTAAGTCAATGCAAATGATAAACAACATGACAATTATGAGAGCAGTTGTGTTTATTGTATGAATTCTGTTCATGATGTAGGTGAAATCTAAAAGGGCAGCAGTTAAGCGCGTAGATGTGTATGAAAAAGTATACTTTACCAAAGATGGGGCTGCTGTAACTCCCCAAGTGGAAGAGAACATTGTAAGCACTGGTTGAATCGAATTTTTAGTGTATTTTGTGTTTGTATTGTTTATGGTGTGTAATATGTTATTTGGTTCTTGTGGGAAAATAGGCCAGGATGAGAGAACTTTTGAATGAAGACGGCGTGTGACTACAAGGAGAGCTTGGTGGTGGAATCCTCAAAGACGATGCGTATGCTCGGGTGGTGGATTTAGAGCACTCTGGACATGTACGTGGGGTGGGTTTTGGATGAACTCCATCAAGAAGAAGTGCCACAAACCTTTCACGGTTTACATCAACTCCACCGTCGTCAAGCAGAATGACCCAAAGTATTAGGGAGTTGGAGACTTCCTTTGTAAAGCAACTAGCTCAATCTAAGGTGAGGCATGAAGAGCAACTCACACAATCACTAGCCCAATTAGAAGCAAGGTATTAAGAACAACTCTCCCAATCAGAAGCAAGGCACCAATAGCAAATGGCCGAAGTGTTGGCACACATGAGAGATATGTTGGCCCAACTTAGCCCACAGATGCGTGATTCAAATCATTCTTAGGTAGCAAAAAAATGTTATTTAGCGAAACACAACTTTTTGCAATGCATTGTTATGTGATATTAATACGATGCCTTTAATATATTTAGGGTGGTAATGCTCAATGGGGACTCTCTGTGGTACATAAGAGATCTTGGGAAGGTCAAAGAATCTGTACAGCAATCATATACCTCTAAAAATATACATTGTTATGTTTTTCCAAACCTTACAAGTAGTGAGAGTGCTCATTATTTTTAAATTTCTATTTAGTGCTTGGTGCCACTTGCTATGTCACATGAATCTCAATGAATTTATGATATAAGCTTGATAGTGAAAGGGTCTACCATTAGTTTTGGGTCTCACTGTTCCAGTTGGTGGGTATGAGTATAGTGAGTTTATTGGAGATTTGATTGAACTTCATGCATCACATATCATCTTGTTTATTCATTCTATAGTCTATCATTAAGATATACTCATTTTTAGGTACAAATTTGATGATGAAAGGGTAACATTTGAAATTTTAAAATTGCAATTTTACAATGAATTCAACAAACCACTTTTATTTTTTCTTTCTAAATGTTAGTTAGGGTTAGCCAAACCCTTTCTTGGTCTCCAACTTACTCGCCAGTCATTTAACAAAATATTGCAAAGCTACAATAACTCAACAAAAATTGTTCTTTTGTATTTCCATTCAAGAGATCTCTCTCTATTATTATTATTTTTTCTTCTTTTTTCCGTTCTTACTTTTTATTTTCTTTCTTTTCCTCCTCATCGATTCTCTCTCCACTTTTCCCCTCCTCACCTTCTTCTTCTCATTATGGCCGAACCTATTCCTCTTACAGATTTCCATTTCCATTTTTCAATTTTTGGCTATTGGTTTTTGAATTATGTAGATAAATTGGAGATTTGATGGGTATGAGTATAGTGAGTTGGTGGGTATGAGTATAGTGAGTTTATTGGAGATTTGATTGAACTTCATGCATCACATATCATCTTGTTTATTCATTCTATAGTCTATCATTAAGATATACTCATTTTTAGGTACAAATTTGATGATGAAAGGGTAACATTTGAAATTTTAAAATTGCAATTTTACAATGAATTCAACAAACCACTTTTATTTTTTCTTTCTAAATGTTAGTTAGGGTTAGCCAAACCCTTTCTTGGTCTCCAACTTACTCGCCAGTCATTTAACAAAATATTGCAAAGCTACAATAACTCAACAAAAATTGTTCTTTTGTATTTCCATTCAAGAGATCTCTCTCTATTATTATTATTTTTTCTTCTTTTTTCCGTTCTTACTTTTTATTTTCTTTCTTTTCCTCCTCATCGATTCTCTCTCCACTTTTCCCCTCCTCACCTTCTTCTTCTCATTATGGCCGAACCTATTCCTCTTACAGATTTCCATTTCCATTTTTCAATTTTTGGCTATTGGTTTTTGAATTATGTAGATAAATAATTAAATTTACCATTTTTTTATCACCTTAAGTTTTTTGAAGAACTATAAATTTAACATAAAATCAGAGTAGGAGATCATAAATTTGATCATTGTCTCTTCGACTTTACATCTCATTTAAAATTTCACATATTAAGCATTTCCTATTAAAATAGAGTTTGAGCCCAGATTTGAGGGGAGAATGTTAGAGTTATATGGTTAAATAATTAAATTTATCATTTTCTATCAATTTAAACTTTTGGGAGAATTGGTAATTTAACGATTGGTCTTCACTCATCCCAACAATGGCAGCTAAAGGGTTATGGTGACAGCCTTGAGTTAGAAGTGGTTGAGTGGGGTTAGAGCTTGTCTAATGGGTGTATTTTAATGGACTTGGATTTGGCCGTGCTCGATCAAGGGTTTTGTTGGTGGGTATTGTGTATTGGCAAATTGAAGGTGGTGGAGTTGTTGGGATTGTTATTTGAACTTGTAGGAAATGTTGGAGTGATGGAAGGAAAATAGTACCCTTGGGGAATAAAAAAAAAAAGAAAAAAAGAGTATTTAAATGAAATAGATTAGATGTTATCAAAAAAAGAAAAGAAAAAAGAAATAGAGAGCTTTTTTGGAAGTGTACCAAAAATTTAGTTAGAATTTTTCGTTAAATGGAATAGAAAATGACTTTCTTGTAAAAATTTAATTAGAGTTTTTTGTTAAGTTTATTGGGAATGCTCTAAAGCATGATGGCAGACAAGTCGTCTCGTGGGTTTAAGACTCACTTGGTGAGTATCTAATTTATTAATTTAAAAAATAAACAGATCATACAAGAAAATTGTTTCTTTCTTAATCACTAGTTATCAATGTCCAAAAAAAGACTTAAGGGTCCGTTTGGTTGGAGGGATGGAAAAGTGGGAGGATAGAAACTAATGGGAGAGTGGAAAAGTGGGAGGATAGAAAAGATTTTAATTTCCCTCCTTTTTTTTTGGTTGGGAGTGGAAAAGTGGAGAGATGGAAAAAGTGAGTTTGTGTAAATTTACTCATATATCCTTATTAAAAAAAATGATACCCAATTAAAAAAAATGACAAGTAAAAAAAACGAAAAAAAAAATGCAATCACCTAAATTTATTAAAAATCAAAAAAAGTCTTTAGGGTCCGTTTGGTTGGAGGAATGGAAAAGTGGGAGGATAGAAACTAATGGGAGAGTGGAAAAGTGGGAGGATAGAAAAGATTTTAATTTCCCTCCTTTCTTTTTGGTTAGGAGTGGAAAAGTGGAGAGATGGAAAAAGTGAGTTTGTGTAAATTTACTCATATATCCTTATTAAAAAATGATACCCAATTAAAAAAAATGACAAGTAAAAAAAACATAAAAAAAATGCAATCACCTAAATTTATTAAAAATTAAAATCACGTCTAGAAAAAAAAAATCACGTCTAAACAAAAAAAAAAAACAAAAAACAAAAAAACACAAAAACACAAAAGAAAAAAAAAAGAAAAAAAAAAAAGAAAGAAAAGAAAGAAGAAGAAGAAGAAGAGCAACGTTGGACAAAGCTTGACCCCAAGAAAACAAACAGGCAACGCCCAAGAAAAAAGAAAATAAAAGAAAAGAAGGAAGAAACCAACGTCTAAACCCAAAAAAGAAAAGAAAAAAGGAGCAATGTATTGGACTAAGTTCATGTGCAAAATGTAAATGGGCATTTTTGACATATATTTATCAAACATCTCCCACTCAGTTTTCTCCCCATTTTGGAGAGAAAACTTTTTGGCGGGTTTGGAGAGAAAACACCTAGACCCCACCATCATTTTCCTCTCTCCCTCTCCCAACCAAATACTCTCCAAAAAGTTTTCTCTCCTTATTTCTCTCCTTTTTTTTTTTTTTTCCATCCTCCCTAAAATCTATTCTACCAAACACACCCTAAAAGTTACACTGTTAGTCTGTTACATACATAGCGAAGTTTGTAATTACATGCCCTATTTTCTCAATTTTGGTACTTGTGATTCTTGTGTCAATGGAATTAGAAGACTCACTCAAATGCAAAAACAGAGACTAGTCTTTGAAATCACATGGTCCATTTTCACATAGAAGCATTTGTAATGATAATGTTGTGAGCTACAACACGTTGGATCTGTAAACAAGAAATGAGGTAGTTATTATCAATCCATGACATTTTTCCTATAAAAGACTAACCTCCCATCTCTCCATGTATGTACTTATGAGCTCATTAGGAATGATGAGGTGGTTCATATGGCTCTCCCAACTCTTTTACCTCTTATTGCTCTTGCATTTTCAACTTACTTCATCATCATCATCATCATCATCATCATCATCATCATCTTTCTCCTCTTCTTCAGCACTACTATGCTCCCAATCTAGAACTCTGCGTTGCTCCAATTTAAGCATTTGTTTTCTTTTTCAAAGTCTGCTTCATTCTCGTGTGATAATTCTTATCCAAAGATGGAGTCTTGGAAGGTGGGCACTGATTGTTGCTCATGGGATGGGGTTACATGTGATAGGGTGAGGGGGGACGTGATTGGCCTTGACCTCAGTTGTAGCTGGCTTTATGGCACCATCCCTTCCAACATTAGCCTCTTTCTTCTCCCTCACCTACAACATCTCAACCTTGCTTTCAACGGCTTCTCTTTTTCGCCAATTTCATTTGGATTTGGTCAATTTGCTAGGTTGAGATATCTTAACCTTTTAGGCTCTTGGTTTTCTAGCCAAGTCCCTCTTAAATTATCCCACCTCTCCCAATTGACCTCACTAGATCTCTCTCACAATGGATTCGTTTACCTTAAAGCATCTGTTATGAAGAGGCTTGTCAAAAATTTGACCAAGTTAAAAGAACTTCAACTTGATGAAGTTGACATGTCCCTTGTTTTAGTTAGTTCTTTCATGAATTTGTCTTATTCTTTGACATCCCTTACTCTCGAAGCTTGTCAATTGAGTGGGAGGATGTCAAATAACATTTTCCACCTTCCAAACTTACGCGAACTCAATCTAAAGGAAAATAGAGAAATCATGGGGGTTTTCTCAATGGCAAATTGGACCAATCCCCTAAGATTCTTGGATGTCTCTTCGACGACTTTTTCAGGAGAATTACTGAAATCAATTGGCAATCTAAAATTCTTAAGGAATTTGGGATTGAATGAATGTAGTTTTACCGAGTTAGTTCCTACATTACTGGTGTAGACACTCAATTTTGCACCCATGATTTAATCAAGGAGAATGACTTGAATGACCAATCCATGTATCCCAAAAAATCATAATTGCATTACATGCATCAATTTGTTCTTGCATTACATGCATCACTTTGCCTTTGCATTACATGCATTAATTCATTCATTGCATATCAAGGAAATGATCTTGAGATTCTAATGGTCGCAACGGTATCGAATTGAAAGATATCGCATGATCAAGTTTACACAGTCCATATGCATTGAGTCTAGGTAAGGTCGACCGCACATGATTAATTTAAATTAATTAGATAAGTTCGTGATTGGTTGACAATTAGTGTTTAAAATAGGGATGCATGCATAAAAATAAAAGGGATGATTAGATAACAACAAAACTGGGGATAATCTGAACATTATCAAGATTTATTTTAAGTTATTTATCCACAAGATAATTGTTCAAGATAATTGTTCTTAAAAAAGTCTGAATTATCCAGAAAAGGGATAAAAAATTCATAAACGGAGGTTGAAAACACGTCTAGGTACAAGGACCGGCCAAAAAACCCTAGAAGGAGAGACCAAATGGCACCTGAACACGAAAGTGCGTTTGGCCTCCAAGAGCCAATTCAGCACTTTTGGAGTGCCGAACCGCACTCTAAAAGTGCCGAATTGCCATCATGTGGGCTTTGGCCTAATGGCCTTCGGGTAACGATAAGGCACACCCTTTTCGACCTTTTCGCAAAAGGATGCGTCCGGATTCAAACCCTAATCATCCGTACCTATTTTTTAGGATCCTCAGGCCTCTATAAATAGAGACTGCACCTCATAATTCAACACAGTACAAGGATCTCCAGTTGCTCCTTGCTTTGTCAAAACGGTTTAGGGATACCACATGCACATTTCATTTCCCAAGCATTGGTGAAGTAATGTTGACACCTTACAACTTCTCTGTCATCACTGGCTTAAGATTGGGTGGTGAAAGAATCAAGGTCAATGATTTCCTTACTCCAAAAGAGATTAAGAGACTTTTAGGTGTAGTGCCTTCAAAGTTGAAGAGTAAAAATTTCTATTTGATGTGGCTGTATGAGAATATTGAGAGCTGTGAAATTGTGGCAATGGGTACACGCATGCTCATGCTCCTCTTCATCGGGACTTTCTTGTGTCCAGACTTAGGCAATACTGTGAGTTTGTGCTATCTGTGGAGTTTGAGAGATATTGACCAGATCAAGAATTATGATTAGGGTGGCATGGTCTACACGACCCTCTTGCATTTTATGACTCAACTTTCCAGGCATAGTCTCTCAAGCTTAAGAGATGCACCGTTTGTTTGGCAGGTAAGGTTTGGAATTTTTTTTTGGGCTGTGTGTGGGTTTTGAAAAGTTATTTTGGCTAGGTTGTAATGGTGTGTGAATTTTTTCAGGTTTGGATGTATGAATATTTTGGGGTCGGTCCTCAAGTTCAGGAAGATGTTGATGGCATATATCCTAGATTCCTCCATTGGCTGCCCAAATACCGTTTGTCAACGCCTTCCAAGCATTCTTTGGAAGTTTGGCATATGGTGATTAACAATTTAACTACTATTGATGTGAGGTTTTTTTTTTTTTTTTTGGTAGAATTTTGTGTTTAAGGGTCTCTGTGTTTGATTGTGGTTTGGTCTTCTTTTCATTCCAGGTTCTTTGTGATTTTCAGATGTCTTTGAATCCTTGGGTTGGATGTGAGGAGTATGCTGAGTGTGAATGGGCTTTGGAGTTGAATAGTCGCTAGGTGTTATTTGAGTGTGGCCACGGGAGGTACTGATATCTTGGCGATTTGGGTGTTGGCTCAGGTTCAACACGTATACCCTCCTACGACAATTCCAGTTCCTCCTTATCCCTCCATCCGGCATCCCTGTTGCCTCGATATCTCTCTTTCCTTCTAAAGTCGAGTTGCATTTCATCTTGTATGCTCCTTTCCTTTATTTTTGCTTTGTAACAATGTCTGCATATTGCACTTTCAAGCTTCATCTTCTGAAGAAGAGGAGGAGGAAGAAGAAAATCCCCCTCCTAGTCATGCTAGAACTAGCCTCACTTTCCTGCATGGCAATATGAAGTGATGAATCCTGATGGATCGTACAGCTCCATGACTTTAGACAGACCAGAGTACACCCTGAACGTCCTTTGGCCTGATCTGGTGTGTTCTTGAATTGTTAGTTCTTTGTCCTCATTTCTTCTTGGCATCATTGAATTGCCCATGGTTTGGTAAATCTATGTTTCAGGTTGATGTTGATCTTGTGGAAGAAAGCATGTAGATGATTGGATGCTTGCAATTGGTAGCACGCACTCAATCTTCTCGATATGTGATCAATGAAGCGAGCTGGGTATAAGATGATGCTTTCTGAATGTCTTTGCTCGGACTTCCTCAATAATCAATCTAACACTTGACTTTGTTGATTTTTCTAGGTGAGTCGAATGGCAAATGCTGATGCAAACATACCATCTTTGGAGCAAAGGATCAGAAATCTTGAGCTTGAGAACCTGCAGCAAGAATCTCGATTCTATGCAAGTCAAGAAGGAAACATTGAAGGCGGCTCCTCTAGAGGTGGGTCGAGGAGATCCTCACGTAGGCAGACCCAAAGTCCCAATGATGTTTGATTGGTGTTTTTAACTTTTCCTGCAAAAACAAAAAGAAATGTTTCTTAGACAAATTTGTATTAATCTTAGCTTTTAGCTCTTTGGCCTTTGAACTGCTTTTGATCATGTTGGAACTTTAAATGAGATAAGCTTAGAATTCACCTGATGAGGTCTTGTAGTACCAATTTAAACTTATCTTGATTAATTCTAATGGCATTTGCACTTACTTGAATAAGGCACTGCCAAATGCCCCTAGTTTGAAAATTTGTGCATGATGACTCTTCATTTTTGACAAGAATTTTTTTTTCGAAAAGAATGAATGGTTTTTACTTGTTCCAAAAAGAGGGGGGTAAGGCATGGCCGAATGCCCCTAGTTTAAGAGATGAATACACGACTTTGAAAAATCTCAGTTTATTCAAAAAAAAAATTTAGAAAGCAGTGATGCAAGTAAAATTGTTGAAACAAATGTACAAAGTATGTTTGAATGCCCCAGTTTAACAAGAAAAATCTTTTTGAGTGTCAAATAAGGTAAAAAAACAGATCCGAAAAGTGCACGAAAACGCAAGGCAAGGTAAATGAGCTTGGGTGGAGTTGAGTGTCGTTCGACACTTAAGGAGTGACGATCGACACTTTTAGAGTGTCGAATGGCACTTTAATGCACTAACTGGCTTACGCCGTGGTGGGCCAACTTCTCACACCTTTTTGACACAAGTTTTGTGTTTTCGAGTTTTTTGAGAAATATTTTCTTCATTAATGACTGTGAAGCACTTTCCTAGTTAGCTACAAACTCTTGAAACTTATTTAAACCTGATTAAGAACTGATGTAGCTTACTTTAGCAATCTTTCTTGTAACAACTCTCTGCATAAAGGTTAGCAAGACACAATAATCACAAGCAAAAATCATCCATGGTTAACAAACAAAATTTTTCTCATTTAACAATTCATGATATCAACAGATGGGTCCGTAGCTTTGATTTTAGCACCAAGACCAATTTTACAGCCTATAAACTAGAGGGAATCAAGGCCTTGAGGAACATCAAAATCAAGTGGGACTTCCTCCGTGTTGTTGTGAAGTTCTAAGATCCTGAAGATCATGTGTTCTGGTTTAAAACTGCTGAACTTTGTCCCACAATTGAAGAATTTTCCACTATTCTAGGTTATGATCTGAGCAAGAAATCCGTGGCAGTTTCTTGTGATCCCAGACATAGGGAATCTTTGTCTGATGCTCTAGGTCTTCCTACTTCAATTACCAGTTGTATGATTAAAGGACATATGGTGAATCATCGTGCAATTCTTTCAATACAGATTAATAAATGCACTTATGGAGTGACTGATAACATGCAGAAAAGTTTTAGCTTGGCTCTTTGCTTTGTGGGAAAATTTTTGGTTTAGTCTAGAAGTCACGGTTTTACGGATGCTCAAGCCATAAGTGTTGTGAGTCAAATTAAGGATGGTGATAATCCTGTTTCTCTGATCTTGGCAGAAACACTTCTAGGACTGGAATCTATACTTCATCGTGGAGAGTCTCAAAACTTTCTCGGGAGTCCTTTGACTTTGCAGATATGGTTGATGGAAAGAATGGATATGATTGCCAAGCCTACAGCTGGTAATTATGGTCCTAGCAATTTTTTCAGTAGGACTGTCATCAAAACTGAGTGTCAAACTAAAAGCAACTGGGTGAGATTCCTGAATAAGAAATCCAGTGCCTTTATTCCATGGAATTGTTATTGGTGGAAGTGTCCACCCCCTCTACTGTGGTCTCCAAGATCAGATCATATCTTCATAGTTGGATTAAGAAGGGCAACTTTCTATAAGGCGGACAAACTCTTGAGGCAGTTCCAATATGAGCAAGGAATGTCTGGCAGAAAAAAGAAAAAGAAAACCTTTCACTCCTGTGGACACAAATCCTACTTCTATAAGGAATATGTTGTTGGGTTTGGAGATGGCTGACCGAGTGGATCAATTTTTTGTCAAGGTTCACTTTCACAAGATGACTACAGAATACTTTAACTGGTTGGTGGACAAGATTGCTGACAAGGAGGCTGACATGGTTGCTATAAGAAAACAATTTCTTAGAGACAATCGGGAAAGATATGATGTTGACAACCATGAATTTAAAAGGAGGGACAAAGAGGGCAAAGTACCTAGCACAGAAGAAATCAATGATCAACCAAAAGAGAAAAGACTGAAGACAAAATGATCTTATTTTTTTGGCTTTGAACATGTTTATTTTAAAAGTTGATGCAAAACTCTTATGTTTAGGAATTATTTTGGGCTTGCAAGTTCTATCTAAGGTTCAGGTTTTTAGGATTGGTTTTTTTATTTGTTTACTTTTATTTTTGGTAATGGCATGATTTAATGGAATGGTTGAGTTTTGGGAAAAGAAATTTTTTTGCTTAATGGGTAAATTGTGGGTTTGGGGATATTGTGACCGGACCAATGCATGGTTGCCTACGTACCCCCTTTGCAGAAGGATTAGGTCATCATGTAGTTCATTGTTTATTTGCCTTAATTTTTGCTTAGGCCACCCTTTCGAGTTTTCAACCTAGTAGGCTCTCTCTCTCTCTCTCTTCTTCTTTTTTTTTTTTTTTTTTTTGATCAAGACTAAGAAGGGAAATAATCATAATTTTCAACCACTTCAAACATGGTGTTTTGAAACTACTACCTCAAACGTGGTATTTCTTCAACTAATCCATGTTAGTTGGTTCGGTGAAAGGATTTGCATATAAGTCCATCAACCTTATTGCTCCCCCAGAGTATATTTGCTTGATAATGTATGGACCTGCCCAATTTTGCTTGAATTTCCAGTTTGCATCTTGAACTGGGGCTCGGATCTCTTACAGCACTAAATCCCCCAATTTCAAATCTCTGGTTCTTACTTTCTTGTCAAAAGCTTTCCTAAGCCTCCTTTGATAACCATGAATGTGGTACAGGGCCTTGAGTCTTTTCTCATCCAGCATGCACAGTTGGTCATATCTACTTTGCAACCAATCAACTTCAAGAATTTCACTTTCTAGTACTATCCTTAATGAACGGACACCCATTTCGATGGGGAGGACTGCTTCCATCCCATACACCAAGGAATAAGGAGTGGGTCTTGTGGAAGATCGAATCGATGTCCTATACCCCCAGAGTTCATAGGGTAATTGTAGATGCCAGTCCTTGTACTTCTTCGTGCTCTTCTTCAAGATCCACCCTATATTCTTGTTTGCAACCTCAACTGCTCCATTAGTCTAAGGACGGTAAGGTGAGGATTTGTGGTACTAAATGTTGAAATGTTGTAACAGCTTCTCTGCTTCTCCCTTGAAATGTAGCCCATTGTCAAAGATAATTTCATGTGGTATCCCATATCTGCAAATGATATTGGTCTGAATGAACTGAGCAACTTTCTTTGAATTCAGAACCTTGTATAAGGCAACTTCCACATACTTAGTGAAATAGTCTATAGCAACAAGTATGAATTCAAGGCCATTGGATGCAGTTGGGTGGATCTTCCCAATGATATCTATTCCCCATGTAGAAAACAGCTAGGGTGAAGCCATGGTATGTAATGGCATGGGTGGCATGTGCTTTAGATCTCCATAGACTTGGCTTTGATGACACTTCCAAACATGAGCTGCGCAATCGACTTCCATAGTAAGTAATACCCTTGCCTCATTATCTTTCGTGATAGCATGTGAGCATTCATTTGTGGCCCGTAGCTTAACTCATGAGCTTTTTCAATTATTTGTTGTGCTTCCTTGGTGGTCACACAAAGGAGATGAATTCCATCGTATGATCTTCTGTAAAGCCTCTCCCCACAAATAATATAATTAGTGGATAGCCTTCTAATGATCAATTGGTCATTTTTATCTTCAGACGGTGGGTATGTCCCATCCTTGAGGTAATGTAGGATGTCAGAATACCATTCACCTTTCCTATTATTTTCCTCATCCTCCTCTATTGTCATGCAATAAGTTGGTTCCTCTTTTTGTTCCACCACTATTGGTCTTGTTTCATCTTCCTTAGGTCCATCCATCATGGATGCCATTGTTGCTAAAGCATTTGCAATCTGATTCTGCATCCTTGGCACATATTGGTACTGGATCTTACTGAACTTCGAGGCCCACTTCTGAAGACATTCATGATAAGGCATTAACCTTTCTTCCTTGATCTTCCATCTATTTTGAATCTAAGAAATTATCAAAGCTGAATGACCATATACTTCCAACTCTTTTACTCCAAGACCCAGGGCTGCTCGTAACCCCATAATGCAAGCTTCATATTCAGTGGAATTATTAGTGGCAAGGAAGTTGAGCCTACCAGAAAGTGGGATGTGTGTCCCTTTTGGAGAAATTAGGAGAACTCCAATGCCACTTCCATTTTGATTAGTTCCGTCAAAATACATCTTCCATGATTCTACCTCAATCTCCCCAATATCCTCATTTGGAAAGTCTCCTTAGATTTCTTCAGCTTCTTCAAGTGAACAATGGGCTAAGTGATCAGCAATCGCTCTCCCCTTCACAGATTTTTAAGTCACATATTTAATATCAAATTCTGATAGAAGCAAAACCCATTTAGCTGTCTTCCCATCCTACACAGGATTTTCCATCAAATACTTCAAAGGATCCATTATTGCAATCAACAAGACATTGAAAGCAAGCATATAATGTCTGAGTTTGCGGGTTGCCCATACAAGTGCTACTCATGTCTTCTTAAGTGGTGAATACTTTTCTTCATAAGAAAACATCTTCTTGCTGATGTTGTAAATCGCATTCTCCTTCCTAGACTCTTCTAGGTATTGAGCAGGCAAAGCCCCCATTGCTGTATCCGTAGTTGTGAGATACAACAATAATGGCTTTTCAGGTACTGGTGGAACCAGTATTGGTGGCTTCATCAGATAATTCTTAATCTTCTCAAAAGCTTCTTGGCATTGTTCATTCCATATTGTGGGAACTTCCTTCTTGAGCAGTTGGAAAATTGGTTCACATGTCATGGTGAGTTGGGCTATGAACCTGCTGATGTACTGTATCCTCCCTAGAAACCCTCAGATCTCCTTTTCATTCCTTCGAGACTTCATCTCTACAATGGCCTTGATTTTTTCTGGATCTACTTCAATTCCCCTTTGACTTATCATGAACCCTAATGGCTTTCTGGATGTCACTCCAAAAGTGCATTTCTTAGGATTCAACCGCAACTTGTAGAATTGGATTCTTCGAAGAATTTTCATAAGGCTGGTACGTGCCCCTCACAATCTTTGGACTTCACTATCATGTCATCCACATAAACTTCTACCTCTTTATGGATCAAATCATGCAACAAAGTGATGGCTGCACGTTGGTAAGTAGCACCAACGTTTTTAAGGTCAAACAACATGACATTGTAGCAATATGCCTCCCATGGAGTAATAAAGGAGGTTTTTTCCATATCTTCTGGAGCCATTTTAATCTGATTGTACCTTGAAAATCCATCCATGAATGATAGCAAGGCATGTCCTACTGTATTATCAACCAAGATATCAATGTGAGGCAAAGGAAATCATCTTTTGGGCTAGCCTTATTCAGATCTCGAAAGTCTACACACATTTTGACTTTCCCATCCTTCTTTGGTGCCAGAACCACATTAGCTAACCACTCTTGATATTTGACCACCCTCAGGAATCTTGCATTGTACTGCTTCTCGACTTCTTCTTTGATCTTGAGAGTCCATTTTGGCTTCATTCTTCTCAATTTCTGCTTGACCGGCTTCATGGTTGGATCTGTTGGAATGCAATGTTGTACTATATTTGTATCAATCCTAGGCATGTCTTCATAGGACCATGCAAATATTTCCTTGAATTCTGTTAGTAGGGTAACTAATGCATCTTTCTCATAGGTGGTTAGAGTATTGCCTACTTGTACCATTTTAGGTTCATCATCAATTTCGAGGTTAATAGGTTGGGTTTCTTCTTTTATGGGTTCTACGTGCCCTTGTTTTAATTCCTTATTATTAAGAGTTTCTTTACCAATTTTAGAAATAAAAACATTCAAAGCCAACACATAAGCAAAATCAGAAATCATATTATAAGAAAAAGAGTTCTTAACAGACTTAATAGACTCAACAGAAATCGACTCTATAGGAATACTATCACAAACAGATTCAACAGGAATAGTAATACTAGCAGAAACAGACTCAATAGGAATAGAAACTATGTTTTTGGCATGGGTGATTGGCGGTCTTGATCTTCTTGACAGGAGTGATTGGCTCGATGGTCTTGATCTTCCTCGCAGAGTCATCCACGGGGTGGGCAACTCCCTCCCATGCCCAATTCTTCAACTCAGTTGTGGCTTCAATGATGGTGGGCGTCTCCCAACGAGTTCCTTCTTCCCTTAGCATCAGTACCGGGGGGGTCTTCATCCATATAATCCATGCCTTCACTATCAATTTCCATATCTGTGGGCTTGTCAATCACATAAGCATCCAGACGCTTTATACTATCCATCCACTCACCAAATAGATCTTGCTTTCCTTTGTTGCTCAAGCGGGTGTATTAATGGAGGTATGCTGATGCATTCCCTTCCATCTTTTCATCATCACCTCCAGGATTCTCAAGTGTTAGGGTTCTGAGATTGTGGACCATCAGTTTTTGGTCTAGAACAGATAATCTAGCATCTATGTCATCTTCTTCCTTAGTGTATGGGGTCAGTGAGCCAAGCTCTGAGTTGTGGAAGGATGCTAGCTCAAGAATTTCTCTACCATGCTTGTCATATTGAGGACCGGACCTTGAACTAACATCAGTAACACAGCTCCAATCTGAGAGGCGCTTATAGGGGTGATCATCATAGTCTATATTATTGGTCTCTTCAACCTCTTCTCCTGCAGCCTCCAGCACATTTATTAGCCAATATTGATCACTTCTAGCGTCATTTCCCAAATCTATAAGTTTAGCTTCAGCATCATCCTCTATATCTCCATCATAGTAGTCTACATTGTCATTATAGTCTTCATAGTAAAGCCCTTCGTCTTCTTCTTCTCTATCACTAGGGGGTTCACCCCAATCATTGCCACTATATTGGCTATCATAGTTTTCACTGTTGTTGCTTTCACTGTCACTGTTGCTATCATCTTCACCATCTCCACTGTCACTGCTGCTGCTGCCACTACTACTATCACTCTTGTTATTGCTACCTTCATCATCATCACTAGGGGCTTCTCCCCCTTCTTCATCTTTATCACTTGTTCTTATTTCATATGGGCTCTTCAATGCATGTTGGCAAGCCTCCCAGTATTCTTCTTCCTTTATATTGCAAATGGCATCCCCCAGAAGCGTAGTCATTGCATCAGGGTCCATGTAATCAGCCCAATCAGTAGGGACCCTAGTTGTATCTTCCTTCTTTAGTTTTGGAAGCTTGTTGTTGCAATCAAGTAGTAACTCAAACCCAGGCATCATAGTTCTAGTCTCAGGATCAAATCTAGGTTTGGGGAATCTCCAATAGCGTTGACTATCTCCAGCTTTGACAAACTTTCCATTCAATTTTGGAGTATAGGGCTTTAAGGGTTCCGGAGGACAAGGAAGTCCTTTTACTTTGGCTTTGGCTCGAGCCATCTTTCTCACCTCCATCTCTAACAAGTCATCATCAGTGGGCTTATAGCCTAGCCCAAAAGGTGGTGTGGTAGTAGGGATCATTGGGTCTTGAATAATTGGCTTCTTCATAGTCTTCCCGAAGTTCATTCTTGGAAGATAATTCATTCTCTTCATCATTATTGCCACATTGTTGTTATTGTAGGGAGCAAAGTCCATGGAGATCTTCTCCACTTCTTTCAAAACCAGGCCTCTTAATCTCAAAGCCATCCAAGGTCAATGGCTCTTTCTCAGAATCAATACCAAAAATAGGCTTTAGCACAGTCAAAGTATCACCATATATAGTAACTATGGCTCCTTCATGTGGAAACCGAACCTTTTGGTATAGGGATGAAGGTATGGCCTCTATGTCATAGATCCATGGTCTCCCAAGGAGCACATTGAAGCATGAGGCTATGTTAAAGACTTGAAACTCCACCTTCTTGATCATTGGCCCTATAGTGAGCTCCAGAGTTATGGTTCCCAAGACCTATCTTCTACTACTATTATATGCCCTCACATGTTGATCAGTAGGCATAAAGTCTTCAATGTTTAGACCCAAGCAACTTGCAGTCTTTAAAGGACACACGTTTAAGGCACTTCCATCATCAATGAGGACCATTGGAATCCTCTTGCTTTTAGCATCTATAGTAATATGTAGTGGGTCATTGTGGTGCTTCCCTTTCTTTGTCAAATCTTTGTCAGAGTAGGAAATAGTGAGTTCTCTACTTATGGACCCAATCATGGGATTCAGATCTTGGGAAGTTATGGTTGTAGGGGCTTGGATTTGGTTAAGAAGGTCTACCAGATTTTGGCGGTGCTTGTATGAGGCCATGAGTAAACCTCGTAAAGATATATTGGCTTGTGTTTTCTGCAGTTGCTTAAGGACCTCATCTTCTTCAGCAAGTGTTTGTTGGGTGGCCTTGTTCAAGACTTCTACTGGGTTATCCTCTCTAAATGTAGGAGTTTAAAGTGTCTTCCCCCCTTGTGATGTGGGAAATTTTTGTTAGGTCATTCAGGTCGGTGTCCTAGGGTTTGAAGTGTCTCCCCCCATTTGTGGATATTGGGCCATTTGATTGGGGTTCGAAGTGTCTCCCCCTGTTTGTAGGTATTGGGTTGTTTGATTGGGGTTCGAAGTGTCTCCCCCCATTTATGGATGTCGGGTAATTTGTGGTCTCAGTTACTTCTTCACTCCATACAGTGGTCGTCATTTCCATCAACTCTTCCTAGGTCATCATAAAACATTCAGGCAGGTCATAGATTAGTTCAGACGGGTCTTCTTTACTTTCCTCTTCAGTCATCAAACAATTAATCCTTGGTCCTCTCCCAAAATTGTGGTTGGGCAAGGGATTATTAGTGATGCTAGGCCTTGTAGGCAATGCAATCACTTTATTGTCTATTAAGTATTGGATTGCATGACGAAGGCCAAAAAACTTGTCAGTATCATGGCCAGGGCCTTGGTGGTAGGCACATCTCTTATTCACATCAAATCTTGAAGGTAGCGGGTTTGGAATTGGTCTTTGGTCTAAGGGCTTTAGGGACCCTTTTGCTTTTAGCTTCTCAAATAGTTGGCTTTTAGGCATATATAACTCATGAAACTCTCTCCTAAGCCTTTGAGGCGGCCCTTGTGATATTGGCACGGGTGCAATAGGTGCACTCAATTGATAAGGATCATTTTTATGGATATTAAAAACTTCTGCAGCCTTAGAATTAGATCCTAAATTCTTTTTAAATCTCGGTGGGTCAACATTCTTTATAGTGCCATTATTTATTGCATCCTCAATTTGGGTTCCAGCAGCAATCAAAGCTTTAAAATTAGGAAAATATTTAGCAAACAAGTACTTATGGTATACAGGTAACAAATTCTTTACAACCATAGCTAATTGTTCTTCTTCACTTGGCCTATTCATCATTTGTGCAGCTTTGGATCTCCACTTGGTAATGAAGGTAGAGAAAGATTCTTTTGGTTCTTGCTTCGTGGTCTTGAGATCCCTCCTTGTTATATCCACCTCTATGTTGTACTTATATTGATTATGGAACTCACGGCAGATGTCCTCCTAACTCCTTGCTCTAGTATCTTCTAGGTTGAGGAACCATCTAAGAGCGGCTCCAGTTAGAGTGTTTTGGAACATTTGAGCAAGTAGCTCTTCAGTCGCACCTGGGGGCTACATGGCCCTCATATACATCTTCAAATGGGACTTTAGGCAGCCAGTCCCATCGAACTTGTCTAAGTTTGGCATCTTGAACTTGGAAGGCAGTCTCACATTGGGGAAAAGTGAGAATGATTGGTAGTCCATGAGGTCCTCCATTTTGCGAGCTCTCTTGATCATCTCTTCCATCTTGTTCATTCTTTCGTTGATCTTCTTCTCACTCTCCATGGTTGATGGATTATGGTCAGCCTTATTCTCTTCTTGATTACTCTTCAAGCTTGAACCTATTTCACCATAAGGTTCACGTCCTCCCTTAACTGGATTTGACTAGCTACCATGGTGTTGAGTAGCTCTTGAGTGTTCATAGGTTCTTCAGTGTTTGGATGTTCTACCTCTTCCTCCATAGTGTTAGGAGCTTCAAACTTCTTGTGGCTTGAACTTTCTTGTAGGTCGAATATGGGATTGTTATGTTGCGGCAACGGAATGTCCTCTATGTTCACGGGCTTCAATACCATGATGGGAGTGATGAGCTTGGAACTAGAGCTACTAGCTTGAGTGTCAGTCTTAGGTTCTCTTTGCAGCCTTCCTTTGGATCTTAACCAAACTCTTCCCCAATGACAGGCTTGGTCGGGTTAATCAAAGCTAGGTCCCCATTTACATCAATCAACCAACCAAACAAACACACACAACATGCAATGCAATTTTAACAGGGACCAGTCTAGGGGTAGGTTCTAAGCCATTACATTGTAGGGTGGGTTTGTTGTTTTATTGTTTCCCATAGCTAGGACGTTACACCTCCCAACTTGTAATGTAATGAACATTGTGTTGGTCTGAATGGCATGGTCTATCCTTTACAGTCAACAAGAAATGATCCAGTGACTTTGGGCTATGAGTTGGTGAGTTCAACACTGGGTACCCGAATCTAATGAAGACCGGTGATCCATGGTTACTACCACCATATTGTTGAGAGGGGTGCATATATTTTGTTGTTGTTTTGATGGCACACACTATGACAGTTAGGGAAAGCTCTTAACAAACAAACATAGCAACACAAACAAAAATATCATAAAAACATCTCAAGACATAAATAAACAAACAAACAACAAAATCATACAAAATCATGCAAAAGAGAAGGGTATATTGTTGGTCACTTAAGTCTAATACGAAGCTTAGCCCTCGACATCCCTAGTGGAGTTGCCACTGTGGGACATCGCTAAAATTTAGGGGTGCCCTCAAAAAAGAGATTTGAGTGCTTTTTCAGGGCACCTCTCTTTTTGGATAAGTGGTGTGGAGTCGCTACTTTTTTTTTTTTTTTTTTTTTTATACATAAAAATAAGAAAAAACTAAATACAAATTTACATGATTGAAATGCTTCATTGTCATTGATAAAATAAAAATAAATACAAGCTTGATAAATTGAATCTTACAAGGCTTTGAGTTCTAGTTACAATCTAACCAAAAAATAAAAGAAAGACAAAGCATAGATTTTACCTATCCAAAAGAACTAAGTTCGGGGGCTAGGTTACGGAATGAGAAGGTGTTAGACACCCATTCCGCTTAGACAGAGTCTGGTCTTCTAGACTCTAATGACCAATATACCCTTTATACATGATATGAATGATATGTTGAACATATGACAAACACTTGACTAACATTAACTCAAATAAATTTATCTTATAAATGTATCCTCTTCTTTTTTTTAAATTCAAATCTGTTTTTGTAAATTAAAAAAAAAATTGATTTAATTCAATAATAAAAAAAAGAAAAAGAAAAGAAATCAGATCTGTTTTTATGTAGATAAAAAAAATTGTCTTGTGAAGAAAATTAGATCCGTGTTTGTATAAAGAAAGAAAAATAATTTGTAAAAAAAAAAATATATCAGATCTGTTTTGGAGCAAAGAAAGAATAAGGTTTTTATAAAAAATATCAGATCTATTTTTGGTGTAAAGTAAAAAAAAAAAAAAAATGATTTTATTAAGAAAAATCAGATCTGTTTTGAATACTAAGAAAAATGATTTTTGGTTTATATGTAAAAAAATTAGATCTATTTTTTATGAATAAAATAAGCAAAAGATTTTTTTTTAAAAGAGGAACTACACTCATGAAACAAATCTATGTTACATACATCACATATTAAAAGAATTACAACCTAACTTTCAATCCTTTCTTTTAAGTTTCAAAATTTGCAATTTTATAAAGAAGAAAACTTTTTTAGAAAAAAAAAATTCAGAGTAGTTTTATGACCAAAAAAATACAGATTTGCATCTAAGGAAGATACAGATCAGCTTTGTGTTTAAAAAAATTCAGATCTGTATCTAAGGAAGATACAAATCTGTTTTGTGTGTGTGTGTGTGTGTTTTTTTTTTTTTTTTTTTTTTTTTTTTTAATTCAGATCTATATCTAAAGAAGATACAAACCTATTTTGTGTTTGAAAAAAATTCAGATATGCATCTAAGGAAGATACAAATCTGTTTTGTTTTAATAGTCATTGTAGATTTTGAAGTTAAAGAGAAAGAGTTGAAATAAACAATCATCTAAAAACATATTTAAAGAAAGAAAAACAATCTAAACAAAGCATGGCAATTATATGAGAATCAGAAATACAATAAATAAAAAATCCTAAAGCTATTCATGCATCATCAATCAAAATTAATAAAGAAGGCTAAAAAAAGAAAAGAAATTAACTACCTCTTGCATGCGTGCTCTTCTTAGTAGTGAAGGAATATTTTTGGGTTCAAAGAAATTTATTCAATTATCCTTGAAACCTAAAATATTTTACTCACAGAAAAGAAATTCCTAAGATTAGAACCTCTAGAACATCTTTAACGTAAGAGAGAAAATAAAAGAAGAGGAGAGTCACAAAGTGGGGATTCAAAGAGCGTCAAAAAGTGTGCTGAATTTTGAGGGACTTCCACTATTTATAGAGGCTAGGATGTTCGAAAAAATAGCTAAATGATCAGAATACGAACTGGGATGCGTCCTTATCTCTAAAAAATAAAAAGGATGAGTTTTATCTCTATCTAAGTGCCCTTGGGCCGTGGTGCGTGTTTGTGTCGATTGGCACTCCAAAAGTGTTGAATGGCCCTTTTGAGTGTCGGTCCCGTGTTTGAGTTTTGGTCCACTTTGGACTCCTTTTCTGAGGTTTTTTGAGCTGGGCCTTGCACTTAGATGTGTTTTTAATTCATATTCTAAAAATTAAATTCTTTTTCTGATAATTCAAGTCTTTTTAGCAATGATTATCTTGTAGATAAATACTCCAAAAAGTCTTGATTATCTACAATTTTGTTGTTATCTGATTATCCTCTTTATTCCCATGCATGCAAGCCTATTTTTGATGCTAACTAACAACCAATCATATAATTATTTAATTAATTTTAATTGTCTAGCCAATCATAATTAATTTAAATTAATCATGTGTGGTTGGTTTCACCTAAACAAAATGCATGTAGACTGTGCAAACTTGATCATGCAATATCTTTCAATCCGATGGTCCGATTTGGAAATTGGGTACACAGTTGCGATCGTTAGAATCTCAAGATCATTTTTATAATATGCAATGAATGAATTAATGCATGTAATGCAATCATGAATTTTGGGTATATGAATGGTCATTCTAGCCATTTTCCTTGATTAAATTATGGGTGCAAAATCAAGTGTCTACACTTAACTAAATAACTTTCCCCAATTGCTCTGTTGTTCTTAATTGAAAGTCCCTCAAATATTTCAAGCTTGCCAAGATATTCATGGGAAGAAAAAGGAGGCTGAAAAAAAAAAAATTTCCAGCATTGTTTCTCTACTTTAGATTGTAGAATCATGAGACAAGAATCAATAGCGTCTTCTTCTTCATCATCTAAGTCTTGCATTCCCGCTGCAAATGGATGAATCTGTGTTTCATGGTTAGCCCAATCGTTAGAAGGGTGAACTAGAGAGTCCTTATAGGACTGTAGGTGATGTGTTCTTTTTCATGCTTCTCTCCAGGTGGTCATCTTCTTCAACGGAGTGCTCTTTAGGGTTCTCTTTGTCTACTTCCATAGTAAACCAACTTTAGTTTTTTCTCGTGCCTAAATTTTTCTTTTGTCACATATGGGAAATAAAGGTATCTTTCCTAATAGAACAAAGTTTTCCTCTGAAACAAGTTGGAGCCATCTCCTACAACTCATTACGTGGTGATTCAAACCATTCACATGCATTATTAAATAAGTCACGTGACTCATAAAATATGCCATATAACTAAAAGTACACGTTAATAGTTTTATGAATTGCTATGTAGTGAGTTGGAGGTATTTTCCTCTAAATTAGTTTGATGGTAAACTTTTTCCATCCTAATAACCTAGTATAAAGACTTTTGCTTGCAATCAATGTTTTCGTTTAATTTTTGGGTAAATTACACTAACATTCCGAAGTTATAGTGAAAGTAGACTCTTTATACCTGATTTCAAGAAATAACACTATGGGTCCGTTTTGATTGAACTTATTGTTGCTGAAACTGAAAACTGAAAACTGAAAACATTGTAGTAAAATAATTTTTAAATGTGTAAATAGTGCCATGGGACCCATTTTTAATATTTTTTAATACGTGAACAGTGTATGCACAGTGCGTGAACAGTGCATACACTGTTCATAATAGTAAATGTTGTCTCCCAAAGTCAACAAATGCGGGCAAAAAAAAAAAAAAAAGAAAAAAAAAAAGGAAAATGTAAAACTGGAAAACGTGGACGCAGGATTCAGTTGAATCCAAACGCTCACTATGGTGCCGTTTGGATTCGGCTGAAACTTGCGTCTGGCATCTGCGTTCCTTCATTTTTTTTTTTTTTTTTTTTTCATTTCATGCGTTTTGCAGAAAGGAGGGGACAAATAACACTGTAGCAGTACTGTAGCAGTACTGTAGTGGTACTGTAGCAATACTGTAGTAGTACTGTTTATGGGACCCACAGCCACTTTATTCATAAAAAACATTAAAAATGGGTCCCATGGTACTATTTACATATTTAAAAATTATTTTGCTACAGTGTTTTCAGTTTTCAGTTTTCAGTTTCAGCAACAATAAGTTCAATCCAAACGGACCCTATGTCTCCAAACGATTAAAATAATTGACCCCCTACCCTTTTTCCCATCTCAAATGATCAACATAATTGATACTCCATGTCCAAAGTAATTCAAAAAAGGGGGCAGAGTGTCATTTCCTTAAAATATGGTATACTGAGTTAAATTTCACAATACCTCAGAAGTGTCAGTGTAATATACCCTTAAATTTTAGTTTATTTGTTTATGTATAGTTTATTGAAACCTTACCTTTTCTAGGTGCATCCATACTTTAACTAATCTTCAGTACCCAAAAAAAAAAAAAAAAAAAACTATCAATTAAAAGCCAAATGAACTTATGTCAAATGAAAGATTGAATACTAAGATTGAAAATGGAAATTGATGGCATTCTCAATTCAATAAAAAATAAAAGTCATGAATATTTCAAATATCAACTTGATCAGAGCATGGTGTTATATAGTAAGATACTATGAAAACGGCCAAAACTTTTTGTTAGTCTCTCCTATGGCCATAGTCTAGTCACAAGTTTTGCGTCGTTGCGGTAGTTTTTGAATAGTGATCATTATCAGTTCTCTAGCACAAAGTGTTTTTCGTATAAACATTAAACAGGTGAAAGTCTAAATGATCTTATTAGTTTTCTTATCTATGCTATGGATGATTTGAAATGATGTCTATGCATAATTCAGAGCAAATGTATTAGAATAGAAATCCCCTTATTAATATGTTCATCCCTTTAGATTAGTTGAGCAACTTTTGTTTAGATTTTCTTAAAAATCATCCTCAACGTCAAATAGACAGCCACTTTTTCATATTCAATATAACACCAATCAAGAAGATAGATAATAGTTGTGACTATAATTCATTTATAGAAACTATTCCATTTTTTACTTAATTTTATTGATAAGTTTTGTGCACTTAGGGTCCGTTTGGGATCCGTTTATTTTGCTGAAACTGAAAACTTTTTACTGAAAGTACTGTAGATAAAGGTAAAAGTTATTTTGCTAAAATAGTACAGTGTAACCCATGAATAGTACCAAAAAATACAATGAGACCCATAAATAGTACCAAAAATAAACTGAATAGTAAAATAAGTTGGCAAAAATAATTTTCGCCAAACTTAACCTTACCCTCAACTATTCTTACGAGGGGAAGAGTTGCCATTTGAGTTAAACCTCGTTATTTTGCTACTTAAATGATTTTATGTTATTATTCTTATCTCATGAACTTCATTATTCATGTTTGTTTTTGTTTTTCTCTTTAAAAAAAAAAAAAAAAAAATTATGTTGCTTTCTCAACATATCATGCACAAAATTAGCATTAGATCAAGGTTTTGAAAATATGCACCAAGAAGTTAAAAGTGTCTGTTAGAGCATCACCATTGGTGGAGGTACCTCAAACTCCAATTAGTGCCCAACTTTGGTGGAGCCAAAGGCAAATTTGTTTGCCTTCTTGCTACAGTAAAAGAAAGGGCAAGGATATGCTACAAACTTAGTTGCAACAAATCTTGCATAATGGTGACATGTCAATGCCTTAGATAGACACCTGTCCAGGGCAAGGATTTAATGAAAACTTCTGTTAATGTTAGGGTTAACGTCTTCCCTCTTCTCTCACGCTCTCTCTCTATCACACCGTGTGATAGAAATTTTTTTGGTGGATAATATGTTTTGCGTGTTGTGGTTCATTTTAAAGATATAAACTGTGGCTCTTGATAGGTGAACTTGAGGGGAAAATTTTTGCTTTGCTTGAATTGTTACCAATCATATTTAACAAGTTTAGTCCAGATTTTAAGTAGTCAATTTAGATTTTTATATGTTTAGGCCTCCCCCAAATATTCTAGGTTTTTGGTTCAAAAGAATATCTGAAAAATTTGGTGATACTATTTTTCTTTTAATAAATTGTCAAATATTTTTAGATGAACTTTAATTCTTCTTGGGCATTTCTAAATTATACAGATACGGTACTAATTTATGAATTTTAATTCTACTTGGGCATTTCTATGTTATACAAATATGGTATTGATTTATACAATAAAGCATAAATTGCAGCTAGATCTGTGCACAATTGAGCTTATGAACAAGAGTTTGTTTTATGTACTTTTTTTTTTTTGGGTGCATATTTATAGTAGACAAAGGTTATATGGAGTAATAATTATGTCTATTGTTTCCTTGTTAACAGGGTAAAATTAACTGTCCAAAAGTTCAATGTATCTATCCAGAAAATGTTTTGAAGCATTCCATGATTATTTTTTTAGTTAAAAGATAGAAAACTTGTTTTGATATGTTGAAAGAAAATATACAAAAAAACTGGTCTGAATCCCAGAAGACAATCAGACGAAACAGAGAACAACTCAAAAAAGAGCATAGTAGCGAAAACACATTACATGACAGTGCTGCATAAAGAAAAGCTTGATATAAAAGACTCTACTAAGACTTCTTTTGAGCTGCTGTGAAGTGTTTGTACTCTGCCAGGAAAGCAATAGCTCCATCAAAGATGGTCTTTGGTTGTACCTGAATTTTTTTATATAGTAGAACTTGTTAGTTGTTATGAGCATTCCAAGATGTATGGAGCAATATCTTGCTATCAATAGGCTAATTTTCAGTATCAGTGAAAATGAAACATTGAATGCATTCTCTAATTTTGACACCAAAGTAGTTTCATTGTTCATTTACAAAAAGTTTTACCAGGATTTGAGAGTGTAATAAAATGTAATTGATTATGTGCCGTTTATTTCTAATTTCTTGTAATTCTTCAAATTGAACAATTTTAATGTTGCCTATATGGTCACAAGACTCACAAATTGATGCAAGAGTTTGATCCAAGAATGAACAAAACTTTTATTGAAATGTACAATTTGCTTACACGGCTATTAGAAGAAGAGCCCTAATTAAATGTACGCATTCATGGGCAATGATTTATTTCACTAAAAAAGAACCTAAAATTTTCATTCACAAATTCTGTAAGGATGCAAGTTGAAGCTAAAGTGTAATGAATAAAATAATACCCAAGCAAAATACTTCCATTCAAAAATTCAAAAGAATTTTTGAATCACCTGCTAAAGGTAATTGTTGAAGTTTCTACTTGTATCCAAAAAATATATATTTCTACAATATTTCTTCGTAATGGTAGAACTTATACAAGTGTGAGAACTTGTGGTCTTCACTAACATAAAACAATCTAAACTTTAGCACTAATCCCTCCAGCAGCAACCTTTTCTCGCTCTCGGTGATCAAACCTAACCAAAAAAAAAAAAAAAATAGTGATTTCAATGATTAAACAGCAGACATAGGTGAAGCCATAAGATCACTATCACTACTAAATATGTAAGTTTGTGAGGGTTTAGCTTAGGAACTTCCATCTTAAGAACTCAACTAAGGGACCAACATTAAAAGTGAAATGCAAAGCATATTATATAGTCTGAATGTTCATGAGATATATTTAATTTCCTTATAATCAATAACACAGTATAATAGGTGCATAGCCCAATTTTAATGGGGCAATTAGAAAATAACAAATGCATTTTGCATTAAGGAGAGGCAAAGATTCACCAACAGAAAAAAGGAATTGAAGCAAAATTACGCTCTAATAAAGGTTGTCACTCAAAAGAACCAAACCAAAAGTAAATGCAATTTAGCACCTGCCATGACAATTGCATAGCTTTTCTACAACTAGGGGTGGCGCCACCTTAAGGCCAGGGTGGTCCCAGAACCACCCTGACCTAATTTTTTTTTTTAAAATATATATAATAATTTAAAAAATTTTATTTGTCTACCCTTTAAAAAAAATTTGGGAACACTCTCAATTTTTTTTATGCCAATAAAATTAAATTTTGCTCCATAATTTGTTTTACATTTAGTAGATGAATGATTGTTTGGTTGTGTACATTGAAAGAGATGTAGCTTGTAGCATTAATAATGAGACTATCATTTAATAATTTCAAAATATGAAAACTCATAGAAGGCAATTGTAAACTTTATGTATTTGAGTGTTTTTTTTATTGTTGTTGTCAATATATGAATTTCTCTTTTTATTAGATTGTATTATTAATGTTTTTTAAGGAATACTTTGAGAAAAATTCCTGGAGCCGCCATGGTCTACAACTACACAATACATTAGAACCACATGCCTACCAATAGAAATATGGCTAATCAATCTGTCATATGGCTAAAAAATCCAAGGTGCTGGAAAAAAAACAAGAAGGAGCACGAACTAGACAAAAACAAGAAATCAAGGAAAGAAAAAAATATTTCAAAACATTACACAAGAAATTACTTTTAGCAATGAAAAAAAAAGAAAACCCAAGCAAATCATCAAGCTTCATACTCAACAAGGAGTCACTAATCAAATCAAAACTGAGACAAAATGAGAGCTAAGAAGTGAGAGAGGGAAGGGGGTGAAGCAGTGGAAAAAGGAGACATGGGGTTGATCGGTGGGGTTGACGGACACACAGTCAAGTGGGATCATCAACCGAAGCAAGTGGTGGTGGTGGTGGTGGTTTTTTGATGGGTTTAATGGTGGGTAATTTGAGAAGGTCAAAGGAGGAGGAGGAAGTGGATAATATAAGAAGATCGCAGGGGGAAAAGGAGGTTGGTAATCGTCTTCGTCGTCATCGGAGAGAGAGAGAGAGAGAGAGAGAGAGAGAGAGAGAGAAGACGTTAACCCTAATGTTAATAGAAGTTTTCATTAAATTAATCTTTACCCTCGACAGGTGACTATCTAAGGCATTGACACATCAACATTATGCAGGATTTGCTGCAACTAAGTTTGCAGCAAATCCTTGCCCTAAATTAAATATTATTTTATCACTTATTGAGTTTCGTGGCAGAGAGGAAGTAAGAAAGAAATTAATAGTGTTTAGTTGAGGGGAAAAATAAGAATATTGATTTAGGGTGTGTTGTGAAATTGTGTGTTAAAATAGATACGGTAGCTTTTGAGATGTTAAATGCTAAAAATTTTAACTCCACCAATGTGGATGCTCTCACTGCAAAAAAGAAAAAAAGAGGCTTTTTCTCAAACTCTAAAAGGCAAAAGCATCAACTTAATGGTAATTGAATAAACAACTGTACTTTTAGTAAGAAAAATCATCAACTTAATTACAGAAAGTACATATATTACATTCACAATGAATATTTCAACTTTCAATAGTTGAAGTTATAACCACACCCAAAAAAAAAAAAAAAAAGAAAGAGAAAACCTTTCTGGGTTAGTCACGATAAGTGGATGCTTGTGAGAGTTCCATAAAGACTGTACAAACCAAACAGGCTTGATAACAAGATCAGTACATCCAAGACAGGTCTTGCCTGAAAGAAATAGATTTTGCAGCTCCTTGAAGGCCTCTTTCAGAAATTTGAGGACAATCTTCCACAGCCAATAATTCCAATTTGTATGAACCCACAAGTGGCTTTAAGCCATCATCAGAAATCCCCAAACACTTACTTAATCGTAAGACACGCAATCGGGGAAACTGGCCCACAAGCTGCAGCCCCTCATCACTAATCTCTTGGCATCTGACAAGCTCCAGGATTTCAAGAAACTGAGCTGAGCAAAGAGCCTCCATCCCAACATCATTGAATGAATACACGTGGTCAAGAGCAAGTTCACGAACAGGACACATTTTAATCAAGGAAAGTATTCCACTTAATGAAAATGAAGAAAATGAAGGAAAATCTCCATCAGAAAAAGATATCCTAACTGATTCAAGCATTGAACAGTTCTGAGCCACGGCTTTTAAACTCTCATCAGTTAATCTCAAAGCATTGTTCATCAAAAGAGGCAGTGAGAAATCAGATGGAACTCGCAATGAAATGAACCGAAGATTACTTGATCTTTGGGCTAAACCAATAATGTCAGAGTCCCTTACTCCAACACACATATCTAAGTGAATCATCTCCAAGTTCTTGCACTTTCCCAACACACAAGCAAGACCTCTCCCTGGGCTGATGATGCAATTTACCAAGCTAAGCTCCAGCATATTTTCACATGGGATGCACTGCTTTTGCCATCGATCCACGGCTAACCTATCATACACCTTCATATATCTGTAATTAGCATCCACTTCAAATTGCAACCGTTTTAGATTTTGCCAACCAGGGCCTAGCTTAACTAAATCACCTTCCCCAATTGCTCTGCAGTTCTTAATTGAAAGGTCCTCAAGTGTTTCAAGCTTGCCAAGATATTCAAGCCACTCAACACTGGTAACATTCAAGCATCTGATAAGATGTAGAAGAGTAAGATTTCTACAGCCCACAACAAGAGATAATATGCCACAACCCGTGATTCTTGGGGTGAAATTCAGCTTTAAAGCAGAAAGCTTGGAGCAAGAAGCCAAGTAACGGAGACCCACATCAGTGATGAATGTGCAGTAGCTTAAGGTGAGATCAGTCAGAGAAGGACAGCAACTTGAAAGAATGAGCAGCCCGTGATCATCCAATTGTTTTCCTAGTTTGGACATCCAACCAGAGTAAGTTATCTCCACTTTTGCCAAGTTTTGAAACCTATTGCATAGTGAAGTCAAAGCTTCATTTGCAGGGTCTAATCCACACCCAACCCGAATGGATTGTCTTTGTTCATTATCCAACTCATGAAAGCGTTTACATGCTAAAGACAAAGAGTTTCTGTCATTGGTTTTCTTAATCCTGGTTAAGATCTCCCAAACTAAATGGTCTGGTAATTCATCCATCAAAACCAGACCTTTTCTTTTTGCCCCTACAGGAAACAATTAGCAACCAATTGCAATTACAAACACCAATAAGGAAAGCTCAGTCTAAAATAGAGAGAAGGAGACCTTCCTAATATCCAATTATAAAATTTAAGAGATGTTTGAAGACATCTCATCACATCTGAGGTTTCCATCATTGATTTTCCCCGTTTTACAAACACAAAAAAATAAAAAAAAAAAAAAAAAAAAAAAAAAAAAAATGCAGCAGGGTTTCTCTAGAGCAACAACAAAGAGATATATCATATAAGTATATGATAAATGGAAGGCAGAGTGGAGACAAGGTTTTGAACTCAGTAGTCAGGACCATCTGCTCTGATACCATAATAAATCTACCATTTCTCCCAAAGGAATAGTTGGGAACCAGTTAATTTAATCATTTAAGCATTAGTTTAACAGTATATTAATTGATCTAACAAAAAAGTCCTACAAATACATGATATAAAATACATTGTTCAATAATTTCTATAAAAGAAATTAAGCGACACCAGCAATTGATCTAACCAAATTGAATCAAACCCCACAACCAAAAAATGAAAGGGAAAAAGAGAGAGATTCAATTTCATTGAAGCTAACGCATATTGCAAATGAAACAACAGCAGAAACTACTGCAAAGTCAAAAAAAAAAAATCCATCAAAGATCACAAAAATCCCAGATTCACAAAGATTTAAAATTTGAATCAGTTTAATTTGGTCAGAAAAGAGTGTGTTAAGAATCCCAGAGATTGTTCCTCAAAAAAAAAAAAAAAAAGAAAGAATCCCAGAGATAAATTGGCAGAAAAAGACAAGATCTGATGATGTTAGCTTGATGACAAAAATTGAAAACCCAAGAAAGATCCCAAATGTTACCTGAAACCAGAGAGGAGCAGAGAAGAGAAGGAACCTTATTCAGAATCTCTTCAGATTCGATAATGCTAAGGAAGGTGTTGAAGAAAGATATTTATCACGGAAGATCCTATTGTTGTTGTAAATAAAAAAGGCACATGCTGATGCCGGTTGTTTCTTACTTGACAATGTTAAATGCATGGCCCATGTTTCTCACATTAATGAAAGTGATTTGTACGAGAGGCCCATATTAACTTGGATGAATCAAGAGCCCAAAAACCCAAAATCCCATTGGGTACAGTATTTCTGTATTTGTAGATCTTTAACCTAGGCCTTAGAACCTTTTTTAACCCCTCAGGGTAACTAGACTTGGAATAGTCTGTCCACGGACACACCCAATTTCTAAAGAGTAATGCTACCGTTACAAATTATTTTACAATATTTTTATAAAATGTTAATGTGGTCAACATCTTATTGGTTATAGGCCCACCATTAATATCACTTTTTCATTTACCAATAATCACTCACCATATCAGCAGTTTGTAAAATATTTTATAAAATAGTTTGTATCTCTAATATTATTTATTTCTAAATAAACTTGGGTGTCAACATGTGATTAGACTACAATTACATATAAGACCATCATGGGTACTTAATGAAAAATATAGATCTGGTGCATCAATCACAAGATGACAAATAAGTTGTGAATTTGGGTGTGGGTAGACATGGCAAATCAGACTGGGCAGGTCAATTTGGGTCGGGTCAATTGGATTCGTGTTGAAAACAGGTTCAAGTATAAAAAATAAAAAAGGTTGTTAGAAATGGGTTTGGTCATTCAGGTTGCAAGTCGGGTCAATCCCATATTTTTTTTCACATGATTTTTTTTTTCTTTAATTTTGCATTTGCCATTTGATAAGTCATGTAGCAAATTAATTGGCGTAATATGTATTATTTTAAATTCACCACTCAAATCAATAATAAGCTCAACTTAACAAATTAATACTTGTTCAATAATTATAAAATTATACAAATCTCAACATTTCTAACCAAAACAAAATTGCACAAAGGAGTCTAGTCTACCATTTGAGCATATAATTAAAATAAATACAATAGTTTCATTTCTAAACAATATCAACATCCCAAAACATAATAAAAAATTCCAAATGCCCTATTGGATAGATACTTTGACAAATAATAAAAGTATATAAGAAATTTACAATCTTGAAAACTAATTTCATAATCTAATATCAATTGTAGTTGGCACTCGGTTTCAATTTAAAAATATACATTAAAGTTTGCATTTGCCATTTGATAAGTCATGTAGCAAATTAATTGGTGTAATATGCATTATTTTAAATTCACCACTCAAATCAATAATAAGCTCAACTTAACAAATTAATACTTGTTCAATAATTATAAAATTATACAAATCTCAACATTGCTAACCAAAACAAAATTGCACAAAGGTGTCTAGTCTACCATTTGAGCATATAATTAAAATAAGTACAATAGTTTCATTTCTAAACAATATCAACATCCCAAAACATAATAAAAAAATTACAAATGCCCTATTGGATAGATACTTTGACAAATAATAAAAGCATATAAGAAATTTACAATCTTGAAAACTAATTTCATAATCTAATATCAATTGTAGTTGTCACTCTATTTCAATTTAAAAATATACATTAAAGTTTGATTGTTTACTTATTTATATCTTTTATGAATACCATATCATTATTAAGCAACACACCCTCTAGAAAATATCGTTTGCTATTTTGAAAAACGGTTTATTTTGGTTGTAGGGATAAAGGGCCTAAGAACATATGTTGGGCCTTGGGCCTTGTCTGAGGACACTTTGCGGTTCGAGGACAGATAAACAGTAATGATTTTGTAAGACTCAGGACCCCATGAGCGAGCTACGGGTAAGAATGCTGGGGAAGGTAAGCCGAGGAGGAGTATCTCCTCGGCTAAGCGAAACAGAGGTCAGAAAGAGTGTCCTGTCATCCAGGGTGACCTTCTGGGAAATTCTAGTGATAAAGATATACGTTATGAATGTGCAGGACAACTAGGAGGTGGGAAATATCTAAGGGAAAGCTGCTACCACCACATTGAATGCTCTGCAGCTAACTCTCTGGCCGCATTAATGAGGAAGTGATACCTGAATAGTAGTTTTCAGCCTTACAGCTACTCTCCAGAGACTTTAGGAAGGTACTGATGTGACAGGGATCAAACCCTACAATCTAATCTACACGTGGAGGGCAAAGATGAAGACAAAGGGATAGTATAAAATAGGAAGAAGGCAATGAGAGGGGGAGATCGAGAAATTGAGAGGAAAACACTGTAGCAATCAAGAATTGAACTTGTAATCAAACTTGAGAAGAAATATATAAGAACTGATCTCCTCGAATTGTGTCGAGGATGACTTTCTTTAGATTAAACCAATTTATCTTCATTTTCTTGTCATTTGGATCCACTTTGCTTGTTATCTGACTCATTAAAGCCCAGTTTTCCAACTCTCTACAAATTCATCGTATTGGGCTTTTTGGGCCTAAGTTCATACATCCTTTGGGCTTGGGATCCAAATTGCGTCCTTACAATTGGCACCGTTTGTGAGAAAGTTTTGGTGTTGTGGTGAGTTTAACGTTCAAATATGGTGGGTTCAGGTCCACACCAGGAGGAATTTATGGGGTCTCGACGTCAAGATCATTTCCTTCATCTTGAACGAAGAAAGGATCGGGAGGAAAGTGTGCATACCACCCATACTAGTAGAAGTCAATCTCGAATTGGGAGTCACACCTCTCATGAGGAAAATACTAGGAACATGCAGTTGGAGATTGATCATTTGAAGAGGAAGTTGCACCATGAACAGCGAAGGCGAACTTCCTCCAATTCTGACTTCTCTTCTAACGATGAAGAGGATGATAGTTATAGACCCAGATCAAGGATCTCTTAGTAAGTCTTTCTCGTATGATGAGGACTACCACTATGAGCGCAGAAGCAGGAACTCATCTTCCAAAGGCTTGGGAAATGACAAGATGAGCAAACTGCTCAACCACATTTCCAGATCACCTTTCACACGCAGAATTGAGGGAGGGAAACTTTCTTGGCGGTTTATTCAGCCCATATTCACCATGTATAATGGTCGAACAGACCTAGTGGAGCATGTAAGCCACTTCAATCAGAGAATGGTTGTGCACTCCAAGAATGAGGCCTTGATGTGTAAGGTATTCTCATCTAGCTTGGGGCCTATGGCGATGAGGTGGTTTGATGGCCTATGTGCAGATTCCATTCATTCTTTTAAGGAGCTCACCCTAGCATTTGGATCTCATTTTATTACGCGCAGTAGGGTTCCTCGGCCCTTAGATTCCATATTGTCCATGTCCATGCAAGAAGGGGAGACCCTGAAAACGTACTCAGACAGATACTGGGAGATGTTCAATGAGATCGATGGGGACTTTGATAACGTGGCTATAAGGACTTTTAAGGTTAGCCTGCCTGCCGAGCATGATTTGAGAAAGTCCTTGACCAAGAAGCCGGTAAAGAGGGTGCGTCGGCTTATGGATCGTATTGACGAATACAAGCGGGTTGAGGAAGACCAGCAGCAGGGGAAGGGAAAGGCTAAGGTTATTCCTCAAGACAGGAGGGATTTCAGGTCAAACAAATACAATAATAATAGGCCCAGAAGGGATTTTGCTGGGCAATCTAGGTCTACGGCTCCTCAAGTGGTTAACACGGTGTTCCGAGAGCTAATACATCAAGTCTTGGAGAAGATCAAGAATGACCCATACTTCAAATGACCAAACAAAATGGGAGGAAACCCTATAAGGCGCAACCAAAGTCTTCATTACCAGTACCACCAAGAATGAAGGCATACCACCGAGGACTATAGAACTCTGTGGAATCATCTGGAGCAACTGGTCAGAGATGGGAGGTTACAACAGTTTTTGTATTGGCCCAATGGGCAAGGAGACTAAGTAAGGTCAGGGGCTCAAGGGAATGCTTCTTCGAGGCCTCCTTTAGGCACAATTAATGTCATCTTTGCTGCTCGTGGGAGAACTGGTTTTCATCCCTTCAAGGTGATGTCTATGGCTCGGCTACTCACCGAGGACTCTAATTCTGAGTCGAAGAGGGCTAGAATGGATATCCAACCGGCGTTGAGTTTTTCAGACGAGGACAAGATTGGAATCACACAGCTACACAATGATGCTTTAGTGGTCACGCCCCGGATAGGGGGTACGATGTGAAAAGGGTGTTAGTAGACCAGGGCAGTGGTGCAAAGATTATGTACCCTAACTTGTACAAAGGACTGAACTTGAAGCCTGAGAATTTGACTGCCTATGATTCACCTTTGGTAAGCTTTGATGGGAAAGTTGTCATTTCAAAGGGTCAGACTAGATTGCCCATGTAAGCTGGTTCAGAAGTAGTAGAGGTGGACTTCATTATGGTGGATGCATATTTTCCCTACATAGCCATTGTGGCAAGACCCTGGCTTCATGCCCTAGGGGCTATTTCTTCAACTTTGCATTTGAAGGTGAAATATCCGTTAGATGACCAGATTGAAGAGCTTGTTGGGAGTCAATACATGGCGCTGCTATTTTGCATCAGCCTGAAGCTGAGTCCTTGGCCTCTACTGAGGGAGGCTCATAGCAATTAAGAATTTTGGTCCTATCTACGGATGCGGTGTCAAAAGAGGCAAAGTGTGAGAGGATGGAGGAAGTTGTTATAGATGGTGATCCAGAGAAGTATTTTCAGGTCGGAGCTCAACTGCCTCCTAGGGAGAAGGAAGAGCTGTTAGCATTTCTAAGGAGGAATATTGATGTGCTCACATGGATTACTTATGAAGTTCCTAGGGTGGATCCAGACTTCATTTGCCATCATCTAAATGTCAACCCAACTGTCCTCCCTAGGAAGCAACCACCCCGGCATTCATCTAAAGAGCATTCTAATGCTGTCAAGGAGGAGGTGAACAAGCTTAAGCAGACTGGGGCTATTAAGGAAGTGTTTTACCTTGAGTGGTTGGCTAATACAGTGGTGGTGAAAAATAAGAATAGGAAATGGCAGGAATATGTGGACTTCATAGATCTGAATAAAGCTTGCCCCAAAGACCCTTTTCCCATGCCTCAAATAGACCAGTTAGTGGATGCAACTGTGGGCCATCCACGGATGATCTTCTTGAACGCCTTTCAAGGGTACCATCAGATACCTTTAGCTTTGGATGATCAGGAGAAGACAGTTTTTGTCACCCTAATGGAAATTACCACTACAAGGTGTTGTCCTTTGGTCTAAAGAATGCATGGTCTACTTATTAGAGGATAATGACCAGGATGTTTGAGCCACAGCTAGGAAAAAACATTGAGATTTATATAAACAACATGGTGGTTAAAAGTAAGTTGGAATCCGAGCATATTGACGATCTTAGAAACATTTTTGAGATTTTGAGGAGACATAAACTGCGACTTAATGCTTCTAAGTGCTCTTTTGGTGTCGAATCAGGGAAGTTCTTAGGGTACATGGTCACTCATCGCGGAATTGAAGTCAACCCTGACCAAATTAAAGCAATTAACAATTTACATCCACCTCAGAATCCTAAAGAGGTCTAGAAGTTGATAGGAATGACTACTGCTCTAAACCAATTCATTTCTCGGTCAGCAGACAAGTGTAGACCTTTCTTCCAGTTGTTGAACAAGAAGAAGGGATTTGAATGGACCAAAGAGTGTGTCTTGGCCTTCCAGCAGTTGAAGGAATACCTATCTCGCCCACCCATTATGTCCAGACCTGAGGTGGATAAGGTTTTGTTTGCTTACATTGTTGTGGCTTCCCATGCAGTGAGCCTGGTGCTTGTACGGGTTGATAGTGGTGTACAGAGGCCAGTTTATTATGTGAGCAAATTACTACATAAGGCCGAGGTCCGTTACCTACCACTGGAGAAGGCTATTTTGGCAGTGGTGCATGCTACATGTAAGCTCCCTCATTACTTCCAATCACACACAGTTGTTGTCCTGACCCAACTTATGCTTAGATCTCTACTTCGGAGTGTTAATTACACAAGGAGGATTGCCAAGTAGGGTATGATCCTAGGAGCTTTTGATATCAAGTACATGCCTCACACCTCTGTCAAAGGTCAGGTCCTCGCTGATCTGGTGGCTGAGTTTGCTGAAACCCCATTTGAAGAAAAAGTTGAGAAACAAAACATGGATGGAAAATCAGTTGGCATGGTCTTCCTGTAAGAGCCTTTACCCTGGAGAGTACACGTTGTTGGTGCAGCAAATCAAAGGGGATCTGGAGTAGAGCTAGTTATAATTTCTCCTGAGAAGATCATTATTGAAAAATCCTTAAGGTTGGGCTTCTCGGCCACCAATAATGAGGCCAAGTATGAGGCTCTATTGATAGGGATGACTATGGTTCAGAGAATGGGAGGAAAGACAGTGGAGATATTTTTAGATTCGAGATTGGTTGTAGGCCAGGTGGGGGGAGAGTTGGAAGCCAAAGATCTCAGAATGCAAGAATATTTGAACAAGGTTAGACACTTACAACTAGGATTTGAGTCTTTTACTTTATCACAAATCCTTAGAAGTCAAAATACACATGCTGACTCTCTTGCCACGCTCGCAACCTCCTCGGCACAAAGTTTACCTCGAGTGATCCTTATGGAAGACTTGTGTAAACCTGCTAAAATAAGGAGGAATATGGTTCATATTCATTAGATTAGGGTGGGTCCTAGCTGTATGGACTCTATTGTGCTATTCTCTAAGGAAGACATCTTGCCCAAGGGTAAGTCCGAGGCTGACAAGGTAAGGAGAAAGGCTCCTCGGTTTTGGTTGTCCGGGGACCAAAAGTTGTACAAGCGATCTTTTTCTGGACCATATCTGTTATGCATACACCCTGAGGCAGTTAAGCTACTTCTAGAAGAGTTACATGAAGGGATTTGTGGAAGCCACACGGGAGGCAGATCTTTATCTCACAAGGCCCTCACTCAAGGATATTGATGGCCAAATATGCAGATGGACGCATAAGAGTCTGTGAAAAAATGTGACCAATGCCAAAGATTTGCCCCAAACATTCACCAACCAGGAGGTGTCCTTAACCCCTTATCCAGCCCTTGGCCTTTTGCCCAATGGGGCTTGAATATTGTAGGGCCCTTCCCTAAGGCAGCAGGGAATAAGAGATAGTTGCTGGTCAGCATAGATTACTTCACCAAATAGGTTGAACCTGAACCACTAGCAAATATCAGGGATATGGATGCCAAGAGATTTATCTGGAAAAATATTGTCACTCGGTTTGGAATTCCTCGCACACTCATCTCGGACAATGGTCTTCAATTTGATAGCAAAGCCTTCAGGAGGTATTGTTGTGACCTGGGCATAACAAATAGACATTCCACCCCGGCATATCCACAAGGAAATGGACAAGCCAAGGCTGTTAATATGGTCATAGTGAATGGGCTCAAAAAGAGGCTGGATGACGCAAAGAGAAAATGGGTGAAGGAGTTACCACACGTCCTTTGGATATATCAAACTACACCTTGTAGGTCCATTGGGGAGACGCCATTTTCAATGACTTATGAAGCTGAGGCTGTGATTCCTCTAGAGACAGGATTTCCAACGTTGAGAACAAGCTCTTTTACTCCGAGCAGCAATGATGGGCTATTAGAGAAGAGTTTAGATTTAATTGAAAAGCGAAGAGAAAATGCTATGGTTCAGCTGGCATACTATCAACACAAGCTCAAGCAAGGGTACGACTCAAATGTAAAGTCAAGGCCACTAGCACTTAGTATTAAGAAAGGTTCTTGGTACTGCCAAGAACCCAACTTGGGGAAAGTTAGGGTCTAACTGGGAAGGGCCATATCGCATCACTTTAGTGACTGGAATAGGTGTATATTATCTTCAAGACCTAGATGAAAATGTTGTACCATGCTCCTAGAATGTAAACAACCTAAGAATGTATTATTATTAATGAAAACTTTCTTTACCATATTTTGGTTTATTACATTATGCGTCATGCGTTTTACTATTTGTTTGAATATCGAACAGAACTTTAGTCATGCTTGGCTTCTTGGACCACATACCTTGGGTAAATTGTTATTTTAAGTTATCTATCTAAGTATTAAACAGAACTTTAACTATGCTTGGCTCCTTGGACCACGTGCTTTGAGTAAATTAATACTTCTTGACATCCATCTAAGTGTTAAACAGAATCATAGCTATACTTAGCTCCTCAAACCACATGCTTTGGGTAAATTAATACTTCCTATTATTTTCCTAAGTATCAAACAGAACCTTGGTCATGTCTGGCTCCTCGGACCACATACCTTAGGTAAATTGATATCTTTCAATCATTTTTCTAAGTGTTAAACAGAATCTTAGCTATGCCTGGTCTCTCGAACTACATACTTTGGGTAAATTAATACTTAATGACATCTTTCTAAGTGTTTAACAGAACTCTGGCACTACCAGGTCCCTCAAACCACATGTCTTGGGTGAATTAACACTTTCCATTACCTACATGAGTATTAAGCAGAACCTTGGCTATGTTTGGTTCCTCGGACCACATGCTTTGTGAAAATTTATATTCTGAATTATCCATTTAAGTGTTGAACAGAACTTCAAACGTATCAGGCTCCTCGGATTATGTACCTTAGGGAAGTTAACACTTGGAAAGTCCACCCTGGGTTTTGATTAAAGGATTCTAAAGATAAATTAGTAAGATACACTTAAAGGCAAAAGCCTTAGGCACCCTCTTTCCCTATTAAGCATTTCATTTGTCTCTTGGGACTTAGTCATTTTTCTCACCATGCACACATGTTTAATTTATTTAAGTTGACGGTTAGTTATTACTTCTAGCCTTGGTTAAAGTGTGGGTGTTCACTTTGGGATACATCATCAGTTTAAAGGTCTCAATAAAGAGCAAGACAAGGATTATAGCCAACTAGAAATAAGTATTGCAAGAAAAGTAAAGATTCGGAAAATAAAGTTGAAGTCTTTTCATTAAATAAAGGAAAAATACATTATAGACAATGGCAAACTGCCAGTACAAAAGAAGAACTACAAATGGAAAATAAAATCCTAGAGCTAAGCCTTGGAATTAGGAGGAGGGTCTTCTTTGTTGCTAGGCTTGGAGGCAGGAGCATTTTTGGCCTTGGCAACATCCTTGGATTTGTCCTCAGCCTCCTTTTCCTTGATAGCAGCGTCTTTGGCCTTGGCAGTATCCTTTGCCTTGGCAGCATCCTTGCCCTTAGTAGCATCCTTGGTCTCAGCAGCATCGTTGGCCTTAGCAGCGTTCTTGACCTCTGGTGGAACCTGGACTTCCTTTCCCTTGCCCTTGTCCTTGGCCTTCTCAACCCCCTAGCCTTGATCACCAACTTGGCTTGGCTCCTTTAGGACCTTGGGAGGGGGAAGAGAGGCCTCGGTGGTAAGGAGCTGCTCTATTGAGAGTGGTGCAAGAGCAGGGGAAGGTGGGAGGTCGATTGGAACCTCACAAATGTCAGGAGGGTAGTAGATGTTCCTAGCCTCCCTCCACTCCGAGGTAGCAGGGACTCTTGCAAGGTTGAGGGCCTCCAGCCACACTTCCTTGTAGTAGTCCCTACAGACCTCGGCCAGTTCATCCCCAATCAAACCTCAGTCTCCTGCACCCCCAGCTCGTAGGATGCTTGCTTTGAGGCCTCTGCGGCTTCCTCGGCCATCCGAGCGGCGGCTTTGGCTTTCTCCAGGTCAGCGCTCAACTCCAAGACCTGTTGCTTTGTCGTGGCTAGTTCAATCTTAGTGTGGTATAGCCTCTTACGCTAGTCCTCAGCCTGGTTCTGGGCATTCTTCAAGCTCTCCTCAACACTTAGACGCGCCCTCTCCTCAGCAACCAGCTTACTGGTAAGCTCTTTATTTTTTTGTTCAGATGCGCCTAAGGCCTTGTTGGCCTCGGCATGGAGGTTGGCCTCAACCCGGGCATCATTCCAGGCGTCCTTGACCCACTCCTCGGCTACAAAACTTCCTGGATAGCCTGTGTAAAAATAACAAGAGAATACCATGTTAAAGAAATATATATGTGTAATGAAATAGTAATAATAAAACAAACCGGAATGGAAACTTAGCACTTAAACTAAAAGGTATGACTGTAAACCTACCAGGGCCAAGCCCCTTTTCAGGGACATAAAGAGGTTTGGCTGCCTCATATGCCTCAGAGCAGCCATGTCTTTTGGCAGGAGGTGGGGCTACTCTAGGGCCTCAACTACGTAAGAGGAGTGCCCTCTCTGAAACTCCCTGATAGAGGAATTCCATGGGATGGCAGCTCCGTCTAACTCCAGCCGAGGAGCCTAGGTGTGGTGTTGTTGGCGCATCTCAGCCACACTCGGGTCCTCCCTACTCTCCACTAAGGTGGCCCATCCTTTGTCTTGGGCCATTTTTTGCTTCTTGGTTTCCTAGCGGACCACCTCACCCTCCTCCACTTCCTACTTCTTCCTTTTCTTCTTCAAATTGGGTATGGGGAGCAGGCCAGTAACAGGAGGGGGAAGGGGGGGGAAGAGAAGAGGGGGGCTGGGACTTTGGGGCCTCCTTAGAAGATGACTCTTTATTCCTCCCCGCGAGGAGGTCCTTCAAGCCTTTCCTCGGATTGAGTGACATCCCTTCTTCTTCCTTCTCAGAGCTATCGTTTATTTTTGCAAATATGAGACCTGGGATGCGAACACTTGAAGTTCTGTCAAACTCACCCTCAATGTCCTAGATCTCAACGGGATCTACCCGTACCTTTCCTTCTTCCTCAAGTTGGAATTGGTCTAACTCCTCCTCTATTGAGAGGCGTGAAGAAGCAGTTTCTTCCCTCAGAGTCACTACATCAGAGAGAGCAAGAATGGGAGGCAACTCAACGGGCACGACGTCCTCTCGGGCAAAGAACCCAGGTATAGAGACATCTATCCTGTAGAGCCTAGGGTCGCCTGCCTTGATCGCGTGGCCCACTTCTTGGAAGTTGTCCGAGATTGGTTCGAAATCCAAAATGAGGTGGACCACTCTCAACTTCATGTCTTCACTCACGAACACCTCAGACCTTAGGACTCTGTTGAGGTCCGCAACGTTGACCAAACTGAGGCGGGGCGCTACGTGCCTTTTATTTGCAAAAATAGCCGAGGAGCAAATCATGGTCAGACCAATAAAACCCATCATCAAAGGAAAATGAAATATTAAAGGAAAATGTGGCAAAGCTAAAAGAACTAAATCCTGTGCCAAGGGACCTAACCCTAGGGTACCCCACTTAGCTCTCCCTCTCGAGTTGGGCAGTGAAAACCGTCGTGCCATTCCACAGAGGTGATTAAGTAGTCGTCCTTTTTGCCCTTGTTGGACTTAGGAAGACACGATACAAGCCTAATAATGTTGGACCTGGACTTGAGGTAATACTCCGAGTCAGCAAGTGAATGGTACTTGTACATATGGACGACGTCGTGCCAGGTGAGTCTCAAACCCATCTGCTTATTGAGAGCATCGACACTACCTAAAACTCTAAATAGGTTGGGAGCACACTGGTGGGGACATAACCTATGGTTGATTAGGTAGTCTCGAGTCACCCTACCCATGGGAAGCGTCATTCCTCCTTCTATGAAAACGATCATAGGAATGACAACCTCCCCTTCATTTCTATCTGTAACCACCTGGTCTGGAGCACAATACCGCAGGGCAAACCCCTGTGGAATGTGATATTTGACCCTAAAGCCCTCCATACCGGCGAGAATCTACGAGGTACTTGAATCTACCTATCTAAGCAAATTAAGGGAAAGTAAGGGAAATGTTTTTCAAAAGGAACGGAAAATTAGAAGGTCGAGGAGGTTGGCCGAGAAGAAAAGAACTTAAGGACGTAGAGACTTACGAAAATGAAAACAGGTGACACTTTCGGAGCTTTTTGAGAGTTAGGAGATTTGGGAAGACTTGAGGGCTTGAGATTTTGAGAGGTCTTAAGAGTTTCCAAATGTGTGAAGTAAAGAAAAAAGTAAACCCACCAAGTGCCTTATATAGGAGGTGAAGTTAAGTGGGAGTTATCCCGCTCAAAATTTAAGGAGAAATGTCAGCCGTAGGATTAGCATCCCACCATATGATGCAGGGAACAGAGCGCTGCCTAAAGCAATTAATGAGACATCGCGGGCTCCGAAGTGTCAGGAACAGTTACGGGATATGCGAAGCAACATTCTCACGTGTGGAAATTAGAGAAAAGTGTGGAATAAGTTATCCAAAGTCAAAACCCCATTTTTTCTCCTTGGACAAAAGGGAGAATACTGGGGTTTTGAGGGGCTATTGTAGGGATAAGGGGCCCAAGAACATATGTTAGGCCTTGGGCCTTGTCCGACGACACTTTGCTGTTCGAGGATAGATAAACAGTAATGAGTATGTAAGACTTAAGACCCCATAAGCAAGCTATGGGTGAGAATGTTGGGGAAGGTAAGCCGAGGAGGAGTATCTCCTCGACTAAGCGAAACAGAGGTCAGAAAAAGTGTCCTGTCATCCAGGGTGACCTTCCGGGAAATTCTAGTGATAACGATATACGTTATAAACGTACAGGACAACTAGGAGGTGGAAAATATCTAAGGGAAAACTGCTACCACCGCATTGAACTCTCTACAGCTAACTCTCTAGCCACATTAATGAGAAAGTGATACCTGATCAGTAGTTTTCAGCCTTACAGCTACTCTCCAAAGACTTTAAGAAGGTACTGATGTGACACGGATCAACCCCAACAATCTAATCTACATGTGGAGGGCAGAAGAAAAAGGGATAGTATAAAATAGGAAGAAGGCAATGAGAGGGGGAGATTGAGAAATTGAGAGGAAAACACTGTAGCAATCAAGAATTGAACTTGTAATCAAACTTGAGAAGAAATATATAAGAACTGATCTCCTCGGATTGTGCCGAGGACGACTTTCTTTAGATTAAACCAATCTATCTTCATTTTCTTGTCATCTGGATCCACTTTGCTTGTTGTCTGATTCATTAAAGCCCAGTTTTCCAACTCACTCTCTACAAATTCATTGTATTGGGCTCTTTGGGCCTAAGTTCATACATCCTTTGGGCTTGGGATCCAAATTGCGTCCTTACATTGGTCATGGATTGTTACAAAAGGAAAAAGTTTGGCAACAAACTTAGTTGTAACTTAAGGCTTCAACTCTGCTTAATATCTTTTTATTGGATGTGAATTTTTACAAATCCACTATTGTATTACATTTTCTTCTTATATCCTCTATGTTTATAAAATTTCCAAAAAATCAAAATCAATAACTATATCATTAATCAAATGTTTAAATTCAAGATTTTGTTGTCTAAAATTATGTATAAAAAATAAGTTATAGGTTGAATAGTAAACAAAATTTGATTGGCATCAAATTTTACATGTTTGTTAAAGACTTAAAGAACATTCAACGATTAGATTTTTAAAATATGTAGTCATGTTAATTTTTTAAGTGGGAGTTGTAGCCTTAGGCTACAATCAAGTTTGTAGCCAAGCTTTGTCTATTAAAAAATAGACCAATCATCCATAATTTATGCCAAATTTCATCAATATACTTCGACTTCACTCTTTTCACACTTATGAATACTTTTCATGCATGTCTATAATTTCAAATATATGTTTTTAACTCTACTACAACCCAATTATCTTGCCATGTACTTTGTTATTTGATATATAAAATTTTTTACTTATCACGTTATTCAAGTAAGAGAATGCCTTAATCATTCATATTTCAATTCGTTTGCATCTAGCTAGATAAAAGTCTTAATTGTTTTCTTGAGGCCATTGTATTTAAATGACGTTAAATATATATATATATATATATATATATATATATATCATATTTGAATCATGTTATCCAAAAAAAAATTTAAAAATTGATATATATTTTTTTAAAACAAATAATAATAACATGCATTATATTTGTCAATTGAGTTTAAGTTGTGCACTGTAAAGTTCAAAGCAAATAATTAAACCAATAATGTCTTACTTTTATTATTTTTTAACCCAAAAAAAATGTTTTTTTTTTATAGAAGGGGTCTTGTCACAAGTTAGCCAAATCAGGTTAGGTCGACTTGCAAAAAACAGGTTAGGTCACGTGTCAACTTGTTTATTATTCAGGTTAAAAATTCGAGTTCGGGTCAAGTCAACAAATCTTGACCCTTTTTCCATGTTTAGGTGTGGGTTTGAGTTAGTGGCTGAATTTTCTAATTCAAAAAGATCACAATAGGATTAAGCTTGGGAGGCAATTGTATAAATGCAAGAAAGTCTTCCAATAGTTCCCATTTTTGCGGGCACATTCACACACCCAATCATCTTCCTAGGGAAATTAGCATTGGATTAATCATCTAATTAATCCGGCTAAAATTTTGCTGAAACACAAAAAATTAGTCCACATTAGGTTAGTTTACCATTAGGCAAAATGCATGCTAATTACACTGTTAATGCAATTCTAACCAAGGACAGCTCAACCCAATAGGCCACTAAGGCAATGGTTTAAGGCCCTCAAATGAAAGAAAGCCCCTCTATTACCCAACAAAATATAATTAAGTTCCTCTTACTTATCCGAAAAAAAAAAAATAATAATAATAAGGCCCCTAGAATGCACTATCCGTAAAAAGTTTTAATTAATAAAGCTATTTTTTTCATTAAAAAAAAATTACACACTCTTTAAATACTGTACACTATATCTACTGCAATTTAAGAGTATAAAATTCTCCACTCTCCCTTGCCAGAAGGTGAAGAGACTCTTCATTTTAATACCTATTCAATACTTATTCTCAACTTCTCCAAGAGAGAGAAAACGACTTTATCTAAAAGTAAAAGTAAAAAACAAATAAACACACATTTATCTCTCCACATCTGGACAAAATTGCCTTATGCCCTTTTCACCCAAATTATATAGCCTTATGCCCCCCTTCCCAAACTAATTAGGGAAATGCCCCTCTTTTAAAACTCGACTTTCTCAAAATCGAGTTAGACCCTATAGTGACGTTTTTAAGGACCAATAGTGGCGTTTTGTAACTCGAGCTCCATAAAATCGAGTTACAAAACGTCACTATAGGTCATTAAAACGTCACTATAGGTCCTTAAAAACGTCACTATAGGGCTCTAGAATTTATTATTATTTTTTTTTTTAACTCGATTTTGAGAAAATCAAGTTACAAAAGAGGGGCATTTCTCTAATTAGTTTGGGAAGGGGGGCATAAGGCTATATAATTTGGGTGAAAAGGGCATAAGGCATTTTTGTCCCTCCACATCTTGATTCTTGACGGAATCAAACCTCCCCATTGCCCGCTACTTACCTTGCCACTATCCATCTTGATTCATTTTTCTAAATTTCTTTGTAGCTGTTCATCAATTAGTGTATGGTATTTGTATGTTAACTGCTCTTCCGGTTGGCCTTTATTTACTCTACTTTCTTGTGTTGTTGTTGTTTCTATTATTGCAAAGTTTTCTCTCTTTTATTGTTGTTCTTGCTAGTTGGGTATGAATGAAAAAGGGAGAAAATGGGCAAATGCCCCTTTCAAAAAAAAAAATCTAGCATTTTGCCCCCTTTCCCAAACTAATTAGGAAAATGCCCCTCTTTTGAAACTCGATTTTCTCAAAATCGAGTTATTAAAAAAAAAAAAAAAAATTTGGAGCCCTATAGTGACGTTTTAAAGAGCCTATAGTGACGTTTTAAGGACCTATAGTGGCGTTTTGTAACTCGATCTTCATGAAGTCGAGTTACATGCAATTTTTTTTTTCTTTTTTTTTTTTTTACCTATAACTTGACTTCATGGAGATCGAGTTACAAAACGCCACTATAGGTCCTTAAAACGTCACTATAGGTTCCTTAAAACGCCATTATAGGGCTTAACTCGATTTTGAGAAAATCGAGTTTCAAAAGAGGGGCATTTCCCTAATTAGTTTGGAAAAGAGGGCAAAATGCTGGATTGTTTTTTTGAAAGGGGCAAAGGCCAATTTTTTCCATGAAAGAGCTTAAAATTTTTATTTTTATCAAGGACCTTACTGACGACTTTTTTTTTTTTTTTTTTTTTTTCTTTCTTTCTTTTAAGCTGAATACATGATACTTTACTATCATCTAGTCAATACTTATCCTTTAGCCTATTACTCTCTTTTCTTTTCTTTTTTGTCTATACTCTATAGACCTTTCTATTTTTTTATGTATTGTACAAAAGCTTAAAAATATTATTTATTTAGTCTTAGCTTTTCTCCTTTTTTACAGGTTATGTGTTGTACAAAAGGAAAATTAGTCTATTAGCATTCTAGGTTTCTCCCCTAGACACGTTATGTACAAATCTATTCTCTATAGCAAAATTAGATTTTGGTTGTAGACAAAATAGGAAACCCCATCTATAAAATCTTTGATTAGTTATTGCATGAAAAGATCTCTCATGAGTTATCACATCAAAAACTTGAATAATAATTTGGATAATGCTTGTGAGAGACCTTGACGAAAAGCGTCCCTCAAAAAAGAGATTTGGATACCTTTTAGGGCACTTCTCTTTTTGGGTAAGTGGTATAGAGTCGCCACTTATTTTTCTTTATACAAAAAAATAAGAAAAAAAATACTAATTACAAAATACATGACTAAATAGTTTCATTCATTGATTGAATAAAATTACATATCTGAAAGAAAATTAAAAAGTTACATAGCTTTGGGTCCTAGTTACAATCTACCAAATATTTACATGGCTTGTTGTCCTAGTTACATTCTACCCAAAACAAATGAAGACAAGTCTAGATCTACTAAACCAAAAACCTAAATCCAGAGGCTAGGTTACGGAATGGGAAGGTGTTAGGCACCCATTCTGTCCAGACAAAGTCTGGTCTTCTAGACTCTTGTGACCAATGTACTTTCTTATGAATGTCATGAATGATATGTTGAACATGTGAATGAAAAATTAAATCACACAAATTTATTTATGAATGAAGTCTCTTCTTTGGCTTTTTTTTTTTTTTAAAAAAAAAAATTCAGATCTGTTTTAATGATTAAAAAAATGATTTTGATTTGTCAAAATATCAGATTTGTTTTGTAGTATTAAAAAAAAAGTGATTTTTGATTTGTCAAAATATCAGATCTGTTTTGTAGTATTAAAAAAAGTGATTTTTGATGACAAAAATTCATATTGAAAAAAGTGATTTTTGATGACAAAAATTCATATCTGTTTTGTTATATTTAAAAAAGTGATTTTTGATGACAAAAATTCAGATCTGTTTTGTTATATGTTTTACAAAGAATGAAAAAGATTTTTTAAGAAGAGAGTTTCACTCATAATCCAAATTTATGCAATCATGAATTAAAATAAACACAAACACAATAATACACAATCTCTTTCTTTATTTCAACAATTTGCATGTATTAAGAAAATCAGATTTGCATCTTAAGAAAGATGCAAATCAGTTTTGATTTGAGAAAATTTTAGATTTGCATCTCATAAAGATGCAGATCTCTTTTTGTTTGAGAAAACTCAGATCTACATCTAAGGAAGATGTAGATCTGTTTTTATATTGAGAAAAACTCAGATCTACATCTTATAAAGATGTAGAACTGTTTTTATATTGAGAAAAATTCAGATCTACATCTTATAAAGATGCAGATCTGTTTTGTTTTAAGAAAAATTTAGATCTACATCTTATAGAGATGCAGATCTGTTTTTGTATTGAGAAAAATTCAAATCTACATCTTATAAAAATAAAAAAAAATAAAAAAAATACAACCATGCTTTAACAAAACAACAATTTACCATTCATGTTATGGATATTTAAAAAAGAAAGAGATATAATATGCATCATCACATCACAAGAAAAAGGGTGATGGAAACAACCTCTTGCATGAGCACTCTTTATTCTTGAGAGGATGTTTTAGGGTTCAAAGAAATTTATGCAATTCTCTTTGAAACCTACCCTAATTTAAGCAGCAACACTTAGAGAAGGGATCAGAAAATATGGGCAATTTGAGAGCCCAAAATGTATGCCTCCCAGAGCGTAGAAAAAAGGTGCTGAATTATGAGATTCAATCTCTATTTATAAAGGCCAGAAGACTCTAAAAAATAGGTACGGACGAATAGGATTTGAATCCAGACGCATCCTTTTACGAAAAGAACGAAAGGGGTATGCATAATCGTCACCCGAAGGCCGTTGGGCCAAAGCCCACATCAGGGAAATTCGGCCCTTTTAGAGTGCCATTCGGCACTCCAAAAGTGCCAAATTGGCCCTATGGCTCCAAATGCACTTTCGTGTTCGAGTGCCGTTTGGACTCCTCTTCTAGCGTTTTTTGGCCGATCCTTGTACCTAGACGCGTTTTCATTCTCCGCCTATGATTTTTTATCTCTTTTTTGGATAATTCAGGATATTTAAGGACAATTATCTTGTAGATAAATACCCTAAAATAAATCTTGATAAAGTTCAGATTATCCACAGTTTTATTGTTATCTAATCATCCCTTTTATTTCCATGCATGCATCCCTATTTTAAACACTAATTATCAACCAATTACAAAATTATTTAATTAATTTTAATTGTTTAACCAATCAAAATTAATTTAAATTGATCATGTGTGGTCGATTCTACCTAGACACAATACATGTTGACCGTGCAAACTTGATTATGCGATATCTTTAGATTCAATAGTTCGATTTGATAACTGGAAACACTGCTGCAATCGTTAGAATTTCAAGATCATTTTTATGATATGCAATGAATGAATTTATTCATGTAATGCAAAGACAAAATGATGCATGTAATGCAAGAACAAATTGATGCATGTAATGCAATTATGATTTTTGGGGTACATGGATTGGTCATTCAAGTCATTCTCCTTGATTAAATTATGGGTGCAAAATTGAGTGTCTACAATACTATACAGGTCATTCTACAGTACCCGCCTGGTTGTTTATGTGATTTTAATGAATGCGTAAATATACTTTTAGTCCCTACATTTTGACCATATTTCCATTTTGATCCCTACTTTTTTATTTTACCGCTTTTAGTCCTTAAATGAAAAACGAGTTCCATTTTGGTCCCTATCGTTACTCACTTAACAAAAATTGTGAGAGACCAGGATTTTTGGGTACTCTCGATCAAAAGAGAAAGGGATCGGCACCCCTCTTTTGGGATTATGTGAAGTTGCCACTTTTTTTTTTTTATATTACCAAAAAAAAAAAACTAAAAAAAAAATACAAAATTACATGAATAACATCGAGTTCTCATTTATTTGAAAAAATACAATTGATAGAAAGAAACTATTCATGGCTTTTTTTCCTAGTTACAATCTAGTAAAAGAATTACCTGGCCTTATTTCCTAGTCACAATCTACCAACAATAAAGACTACTCTACGAACTTAAGATCTATGGTTCGAGGGCTAGGTTACAAGATGAGGTGTTAGACACCCGCCTTGCCGGGACAGAGTCCGGTCTTCTAGACTCTAAATGATCATTAAATACCCATTAACATACAATGATGAGATGCAACATGTGTTTGAATGATAGATCTAAAATTAATTCTTGAAGTGAGCTTTATGAATCCACTCTCTTTAGAACAGGAGGAAACTTTCAAGAAAAGTATTCTAGATCTGTTTTTTTATTAGAACGCATAGAGACTTGTAGAGAAAAAAATTCAGATCTACTAATTTTAAATCCATCATTCAAACACATGTTGCATAGTCCACATAGGTTGTAGTGCCCAAAAATATTGAGCCAGCCTTGATTCTAACCAGCATTGTAACTTGTAGTTATCTTAATTTATTTTGTTTTATTGCTCTCTCTCTCTCCCACATCAGAGAACCATCTTGACACAACTCACAACGGAACATTCTACAATCATTGCATTCATGCCCTGATCACAATTTGTGCCTTGGAGTAGGAAAGATGAGATTTTTACTTTGATTGAGTTAAGATGAGTTGGGTTTTTGTTAAATTGTTGTACAGAGAAATAAGGATTAGATTATGGATGAAGGGGAATTGTTCTTTTTGAATCTTGAATTTTGAATTGTTTTAAGCCTTATGGTTAATCTTAAGTCTTTCCTTTGAAGAGCCATCCTCGCCCTTGCCGTGTTTGGGAGGTTAGTTGGTATGAGAAAAAGTGTGGGTGGCGGTGTGGGAAGAGAGAGAAATAGAAATGAGAGAATGATTATTGAAAAATTATCTTCTTTAAGTTATAACTTAGGATTTAACTAAAAATTTAACTATGCCAATACTAAAATTCTTACAAACATGTCTCAATATTAATTATCATGTAGTTTGTCCATGAGACACATCCACGCATCGATTATAAGTTTTTTTATATGCTTCATTTGAACAAAGTAATCATCCATTTCTCCTAGGTTCATATGTGGGTTTTGTAGGTGGGAGAAATTTGAGAGATAATGGAACCGCATCAAAATTTCTACTTCGAGAAGGGCATGTGATGAATTACTTGAGAAAGCTAGTCACTCGTTAAAGAAGAAGACCTCGAATCAACCAAGGCCACCTCCAAGAAGGCTTCAATGGTTAAGTCAAAAAACCAGTAGAGAAGCTAATAAATAGAAGAACTATAATGCATAGAGCTTGTTTAGCCTTTCCATTTTATGCTGTGTGGAGCTTGCTTTTGGCTTGTAGGGTTGACCCCACATGTTTAATCTAGCTCAATTGTTCAGGTTTAAATAAATTAAAAAATCAATCTCTTTAAATATTTTAGATTAAATTCTACATTCAATTTTTTATTTATTTTTTTAATTTTATCGATGGTGTGGTTTATGTTTTGGTGAATTTTTTTATATCATGTTATGGTCTCAGGTGAATTTTTGGTTATCATGTGACTCATTAGTTACTAATATATTTATTTTATTTTACCTAAAACTATAACTTTAATTAGGTGTCAAGTGGCTTACTAATTATTAATATAATTTCAATTTATTTACATATAATCATAAGTAAATTGATGCATCGTAGTCGCATAATACTAGTTTTTTTTATTAAAAAAAACATAATACTACTAATAATAAAAAATAAAGATATAATTTAAAATAAAATTTTCCAACACAGTGAAATATTATAACAACAAATTATTGACCTGACAAAATACACAATCCTAATTGATGTGAATATGGAGCATAAAATTAAAATTGGAATCGGAAGGTTCAATGGGAATCATTTATATTGTGGCTATAATTGATTACCAGCATGAGCATACTACAGTACCACAAAACCTATAGCTCACAAGTTAGGGGATTTCCAAAGTAAAACAAAAATGACAAGCAATAAAAAAAAGAAAAATTATGTTTTAAATTTACTATTCATATTCACTTTATGTTGTAGACGAATGATGAGTTTGGTTCAGCTTTTTGAAACTGGTTTTTTAAAAAAGTGAGGTTTTCAAAAAGTGCCGTATGAAACTGGGTTTTTTGAAAAAGTTGAATATTTGGTAAAAGTTGTTAAAAAGTATTTTTTGAAAAAGCTGAATGTTTGTCTTAATAAAAGATTTTGTAAAAAAGTATTTGTCTTTAACATTTTTTTTTTTCAAAAAGTATTATGTCCACGATATTTTCACAATATTGTGAACTGGAGTTACTCAAATATATTCTATTCTTTTAATATATATATATATTGGCGTGCCCCCACACCAAACCAACCCATTTCCCTTTTCTTTTTCTTTTTCTTTTTATTCCTTCCCTTTTACCTCAGCCACAAGAGCCAACCCTTCACCTTTTGTCTTTTTCTCTTTCACTACTTTCCTCCACACATTCAACCACATAGCCCACACCCACGCACTTCTTCACCTTGATCTTCTTTATTCTTTTCTTTTTCTCTAAATTCAACCACACACAACCCACACCCACGCATTTCTTCACCTTGATCTTCACAAGTGATTTCTCTTAATTTCAACAAAAATCTTCAATACCTCTCTTTCTTCGTAATCCCAAAACCTAATGGAAATTGAAGTTAGATTGATGCATCAGAGCTCCTCCTCGTTACTCAACCTCAGCCATGTTGGAAGATTTAGAATGGGTTGTTGAGAGTGAGATTGACAGTGGAGGTTCCGGCATTTTGTAGCTATTATTTTCTGTGTTTGTCTTTTTAGTTTTTAGTGTATTTTGTGGTTAGTGAGATGAGGGTAATTTGGGTTATTTCTTGCATTTCCAATAGTAATATTAATCAAAAGAATTTTTGCGTTTGCAAAAGCTCCTCAAAACCCGTCCACACGTTTTGGCTCAATTCTTTGCATTTCAAAACGCAGTTTTTTTGAGAAAGCACGTTTTGAAACATTACCAAATGCCTGACTTTCATTTTTGCTCTCAAAAAGTGCGTTTTGGCTTCTAAAAGCCGAAACAAACAGGTACTAAACAAACCGTATACAATTGTTCACATTTTACAATTAAAATAAAAATTTAAACATATAATTGTCTAAAACAAAATCAGAAATAAAACTGAAACAAAAGCGTACTTGCCACGTTGAATAACAAACAATATTGTAGCTCACAAATAGGGAATTGCCAACTTAAAAAAAGGAAATAACAAGCATCAAACAAAATCAGAAATCAAATTGACACAAAAGACTACCACATAACATACCCACATTGAATCATAAACAATAGAAGAAAAACTTTGAATCAAGATAACATAACAACCAATCTCTGAACTAAACCTTCTTAAGGCTGACCCTACGATTAAATTATTTTTTTTTATTTTTTTTAAAAGGGAAACCGGCCGGACTGAGACAAAAGACTACTGTTATTGCTCACAAAATCAAGAATCAACACAAAAGACTACTACTGTACGTACTGCCCACAAAATCAGAAAATTAGAAGGAAAAAAAAAAAAAACATTGAAACAATTAAGATAAAATAACAAATACTTAATTGCTTGAAATTAAATTGAACCTCTGGAACCAAATCTTCTTGGCTTAAGGCAGAGGTTCACTGCGTGTGATATATATATCCTCAGTTGTTCAAATCAAATTCATGAATTCTATTATTGTTGCTACCACTATTACCACTACCACTACTACTTCCCACCTCATAGTTACTATTCCTTTTCATCCTAAGCAATTCTATCCTCTTGTTCATAGTACAAACCATAGAGTCAAAGAAAGTCCAAAAACTCTCCAATGACTTCTCATCATGTTGTTGTTCATTAAGCCATGCTTTCCACATGGTTAAAACCCTTTTATACTCCTCTGGCTTGTGTTCATGGCTGGAATCAACATCTTTCTTCTTGATTTCCTTGTACCCTTTTTTCTTATTAACAAGAGAAAATTTCTTATGTACTCCATGGTAGTTTTTGTAGTCGTGAATCAAGGCTTTCACGTCGTCTCGGCTTTCAGGCCACGTCTCAGCTTTGCCATCAGCCCCTTCAGCCGCATCATAAGATATCACGCAAACTGGGATGTCGCACAGTGCAGAGAGTTCCATGGCTTTCTTCTTCAGAGTTGGGTTTCTCAGCTTGAATGATGTTTTTCGGACTCTTTTCTTCTTTTGCGGTTCAGGCTGTTTTGGTTGTGAAGCTTCCATATTGATGAACTGTGAGAACTAGTCGTGAGGAACACAAACACAAATGCAAGAACCCTAAGACCGAAAGAAAGAAAGAAAGACAAGGGATATATATGTAATTATCAGACCAGCCGCCAAAAGGCAATCCCAATCCCAGTTGAAGTCTTACTATTATACTTACACCGGTAGGAATTCAGATTAATTACATATTTAGTTCTTTTGGTCCTTAAACTTTTAAATATGTCAATTTAATCCCTAATCTTTTGGTTTGTATCTAAAAGGTCCCTATCGTTAAGTAGTTGATGAAAAAAATTGATGTGACTAATACTCTTATTAATTTTTTTTTTTTTTTTTTGTCTCATAATATGTCAAGTGGGCTTCATTAAATTTTTTTTTTTTAAAATGACAAGTTGAAAATTTAGGTAAATTTCTCTCTCTTCAAAGACTCAAGCACGATAAAAAAAATTAAAAATTAAAAATTAAAAAATAAATACTCAAGCTACTGCTCGTTGATGATCACCAATCAAATCTATTTATAATCTATTTCATTTTCTATTAGTATTTTTCTTTTCTTTCTCCATTGTCATTTCAAGCTTGCAATCTTTGGTGTCAAATCTCCCTCTTTGATTTTTTTTTTTTTTTTTTTTTAATAATTTTTTGCTAGGGAGATTTGGGGGCGAGGGGGGGGGGGGGGGGGGGGGGGCGGGGGTGTTTCGTTTCTTTGACCCTAAATCATACAACTCTTAGGGGGTATTTGGTTCGCCGTGATGTGCCCTTGATCTGATGTATATTACGGTAATGTGACATTAAGATGTTTGATTCACTTGATTTTTTTCTAACATTACCATAATCTAAGATTTCAAAATATATTACGTCACCTTCTTAAATGATGATAATCTTACTAATAAATTTTATTTACAAAATTATCCTAATGTAAATTTATCAAACCCTAGCCTCCTCTCTCTCATCAAACGCTAGCCTCTCTCTCTCTCTCTCTCTCTCTCTCTCTCTCTCTCTCATATCAAATTTAAACCCTAGTCTCTCTCTCATCCCATTCAAAGTTGAAACCCTAGCCACTCTCTCTTTAGATCAATCCATGGTCGTCTCTCTCTCTCTCTCTCTCTCTCTCTCTCTCTCTCTCTCTCTCTCTCTCTCTCTCTAGCTTTGTGAATTTTAAATCCCTTCTTTCTTTTCTATCACATCGTCTTCTTCGATTTGGTAGTGTTGGGTATCAAGATGAAGAAAGCTCCAAATCGGAGCTAAATTAATCTTAAGATTTATGGTGGTGCAGGTGTGGACCCATGGAGGAGGTGATAAATGAGCTGGTTGGGAGCTCTGTCACAGTCACTCATGGTGGTTTGTGCGGTGGTGGTGGTGGTGGTGGTGGAGGTGGGAGGATTTGAGAAAATTTTGTTTGATTTGTCTTAGATCTAAGTTGTTTGGTTTGTGAAAAAATATGGGAAAGTGAAAATGGAATGTAGAATCCGTTTGGGAACAACTTATTTAGCTGAAATTGAAAAATTTTTGTTGAAAATACTGTAGAAAAAAACTAAAAACTAGCTGAATAGTATAGTGAGACTCATAAATAGTGCGACTCATAAATAGTGCCAAAAAGTGCAATGGAACCCATGAATAGTAACAAAAATAAGCTAAAAACTTTAATAAGTTTCAACTTTCATCACTTCCCAAACACACTCGTAGTTTGGATGTTTTTTGGTTATTTTATTATGAAATGGAAGATTGTAATTATTTGGTTGATGAGAAAGTGAATTTTTTTTTCTAATCTAAGTTGTGTTGGTTGTTTGATTGGTGAGAAAGTGGAGGAAAGTAAATAAAAATGTAAGGACACGATTCTGTTGAGGCCCAATGAGGATGTTGGGCTCGTACATGAAAGATCCCTCACAATATGATTTGTAGAGAGTGGGCTTGAAAAGCTAGCCGTTGGGCACGGGGCGATATTCCGGTCTTGATTTTAGAGGAATTCATATAGAAAGGGGAGATGGGTTTGAACATTTAGGCCTTATGGCGTCGCATCCCATGGGGTTGGACTCCTCGGACTTGATCCGAGGAGCATTAAGGTCCTACTCTGTTTCCCCAATGGTGGCTTTCTTTCTGATCAGCAGGAGTCGTTCTGGTGTTTCCCCCATGGAGTCTCTTCCCTAGGTGGGATGGAGAGAGCTCCCCCCTCTTTGGCTCACTTACTTTTCCTTTTATATTAGCCTGCATTCGCTGTCCTTCGTCCACGTGTAGGGTCAACCTTTACAAGACTGATATTTGTCCCATCAGTCTCATCCCGGAATTGTTGGGGATGGTTGATAAAGCTGAAGAATACGGCTCTGTTAGGTGCAGAGCCTTATCTGGGAAGGGTAGTAAGGATAATTCTCCCAAGATATTTTAGATCTTCTTTCAAGTTTTTCTCCTATACCAGTTTTACCCTTCTTCTCAATGGAGCTTTGGGTCTGCCGAGGACTAGACTGTCCTCGGCTGCGTCTCCGGACCATTACCTTTTTCGGCTTGGGCCTTTGGAATCCTTATGAGCAAGTGGGCCTGGCCCATAAATTATTGGGCCCCACAATAGCCCCTCAAAACCCTGCTATCCGACCTCCTGGTTGGAAGGGAGGGTTTTGGTAAACCCGGGCCTTTAGTATGGCTTATTTAATTTTAGCCCCGCATTAATGTAGGCGGTTTTCCCACCTGTCCAGGAAACTCACCGGTTTACAAGGTATTCCCTTTAATTTGCTCGTGACCCGCTCCTGCCGTTTGGCTGTCCAAGGCGCGCCTTCAATGATTTCCCTTTACGAGGCTCATTTACGTCCGGCGGCTCATCTGATGAGGTGGGGAAGTGGAACGGACACATTTTTATTCTTCAGATCTTTTTGGAAACCTGAATGAATTTAACACCTTCCGTTTTGCCCTTACTATAAGAAGGCAAGTAGGAAGCCATCACTTTCGTGCAGACACCCTTCCATCTTTCTGAGATCTGAAGCCCTCAACCTTACTTAGCGTTCACTTAACCCGATTGTTATTCCCACATCAGAATACGTTTACCATAGCGAGTGATGAAGGAACCATACCCCTCCTCAAAACATCATGTTCTAATAAAGCTCGAGATGGCTCGGTCAGGGCAAGGATGGCGGAGACTTAAGATTTGCCCCACCTCCCTTTCAGCCAAAATCCGAAGCAGGGGCTCGTCACGTCAAAATTTCGTCGTGACTGAGTCGAGAACACCCACTATCAGCACCTCCCGGCTCCTTACGAGCATACCTAACATGGCACCAGTGTGTTAGGAGTCAGGACTGAGGCAGGGGCCAAGTGCCTCTGCTTCTTCCCCTCTTTGTTCACTGGTGCCCTCCTCCGCCTTCCTCTCTTAGTCTTCCCAGCACCAGCTCCGTCCTGGTGCTGTCCTTCTCCCTCTTTTGCTCCTCTCTCTTTCTTTTCATCTCTTCCCCTCTTCTTCTCCTCCTTCTCTTACTCATGTCCTCTATCTTCTTCATTCATCTCCTCCATCTTCTTCTTCCTTCTCCTTCAAATTCTTCTTCTTTCTCCTTCATCTTTTTCCGAAGAAGGTTCTTCTTTAGATATGAGCAATACTGAAGCAGAGATTGGAGAGACTTTGAAGACGAGTTTAAAAGACACCAGGTTGTTTGCTTATCTGTACTGCGAATGTTAGTGTTGCTTCGGCAGCTCACCTTTTGTATAGGCTTGTTTGAGCCCTACTTTGTACGTTGTAATAATTTTTCATATTAATAAAAATTGTTGTTATTTTACTTCGCATGTTCAGTCTGTGTTTTTACAAATTTGCAAACGCTGCTCGGCACAATAATATAACATTTGAATCGACGACCACTAAGGCCAAAATACTTGCTAATAAAAAGACGTCAACTTTAACAGAATTGTTTGACATAGCGGTGTGTACCTGTGAATAACGATACTTGCCCGAAACAATGCCGAGATTAGAACTGGATGCCCTATTCAGTGTAGGAAATAATCATTCGAAGACATATCACCCGTAAAAATGAACAGCCTCCTTAGGATATCGAATGGTGGAGTGCCCCACCATCATCCTAACACTTTTATTGGCCTTAACATTTCAGTATCTGAGCCAGGGATCTTTCCCATCCGAGCAGTTATAAAACTTGACTTTCCTCCCTTTCTTTTTTTTTTTTTTTTTTTACTTGGTTTCTCCATAGGCTTGAGTCCGAGGACCATGCAAGGCCTTGGTTCTGTCCAAAACTTAATGTTTCTTTTTTGTACTTGGTTTCCCCATAGGCTTGAGTCCGAGGACCATGCAAGGCCTTGGTTCTGTCCAAAACTTAATGTTTCTTTTTTGTACTTGGTTTCCCCATAGGCTTGAGTCCGAGGACCATGCAAGGCCTTGGTTCTGTTCAGAACTTATAATGTTTCTTTTTCGTACTTGGTTTCCCCATAGGCTTGAGTCCGAGGACCATGCAAGGCCTTGGTTCTGTCCAGAACTTACAATGTTTCTTTTTCGTACTTGGTTTCCCCATAGGCTTGAGTCCGAGGACCATGCAAGGCCTTGGTTCTGTCCAGAACTTACAATGTTTCTTTTTTGTACTTGGTTTCCCCATAGGCTTGAGTCCGAGGACCATGCAAGGCCTTGGTTCTGTCCAAAACTTAATGTTTCTTTTTTGTACTTGGTTTCCCCATAGGCTTGAGTCCGAGGACCATGCAAGGCCTTGGTTCTGTCCAGAACTTATAATGTTTCTTTTTCGTACTTGGTTTCCCCATAGGCTTGAGTCCGAGGACCATGCAAGGCCTTGGTTCTGTCCAGAACTTATAATGTTTCTTTTTCGTACTTGGTTTCCCCATAGGCTTGAGTCCGAGGACCATGCAAGGCCTTGGTTCTGTCCAGAACTTAATGTTTCTTTTTTGTACTTGGTTTCCCCATAGGCTTGAGTCCGAGGACCATGCAAGGCCTTGGTTCTGTCCAGAACTTATAATGTTTCTTTTTCGTACTTGGTTTCCCCATAGGATTGAGTCCGAGGACCATGCAAGGCCTTGGTTCTGTCCAAAACTTAATGTTTCTTTTTTGTACTTGGTTTCCCCATAGGCTTGAGTTCGAGGACCATGCAAGGCCTTGGTTCTGTCCAGAACTTATAATGTTTCTTTTTCGTACTTGGTTTCCCCATAGGCTTGAGTCCGAGGACCATGCAAGGCCTTGGTTCTGTCCAAAACTTAATGTTTCTTTTTTGTACTTGGTTTCCCCATAGGCTTGAGTCCGAGGACCATGCAAGGCCTTGGTTCTGTCCAGAACTTATAATGTTTCTTTTTCGTACTTGGTTTCCCCATAGGCTTGAGTCCGAGGACCATGCAAGGCCTTGGTTCTGTCCAAAACTTAATGTTTCTTTTTTGTACTTGGTTTCCCCATAGGCTTGAGTCCGAGGACCATGCAAGGCCTTGGTTCTGTCCAGAACTTATAATGTTTCTTTTTCGTACTTGGTTTCCCCATAGGCTTGAGTCCGAGGACCATGCAAGGCCTTGGTTCTGTCCAAAACTTAATGTTTCTTTTTTGTACTTGGTTTCCCCATAGGCTTGAGTCCGAGGACCATGCAAGGCCTTGGTTCTGTCCAGAACTTAATGTTTCTTTTTTGTACTTGGTTTCCCCATAGGCTTGAGTCCGAGGACCATGCAAGGCCTTGGTTCAGTCCAAAACTTATAATGTTTCTTTTTCGTACTTGGTTTCCCCATAGGCTTGAGTCCGAGGACCATGCAAGGCCTTGGTTCTGTCCAAAACTTAATGTTTCTTTTTTGTACTTGGTTTCCCCATAGGCTTGAGTCCGAGGACCATGCAAGGCCTTGGTTCTGTCCAGAACTTATAATGTTTCTTTTTCGTACTTGGTTTCCCCATAGGCTTGAGTCCGAGGACCATGCAAGGCCTTGGTTCTGTCCAAAACTTAATGTTTCTTTTTTGTACTTGGTTTCCCCATAGGCTTGAGTCCGAGGACCATGCAAGGCCTTGGTTCTGTCCAGAACTTATAATGTTTCTTTTTCGTACTTGGTTTCCCCATAGGCTTGAGTCCGAGGACCATGCAAGGCCTTGGTTCTGTCCAAAACTTAATGTTTCTTTTTTGTACTTGGTTTCCCCATAGGCTTGAGTCCGAGGACCATGCAAGGCCTTGGTTCTGTCCAGAACTTAATGTTTCTTTTTTGTACTTGGTTTCCCCATAGGCTTGAGTCCGAGGACCATGCAAGGCCTTGATTCTGTCCTGGGCCCCTATGCTGAACGGGCCTGGGCCGCGAATTTACTAGGCCCATAAATTAGGGGGTATTTCCGTAGTCTTAGGTCACGCGGTACTTTTTGGCGTCCCAGTGTTCGAGGTGCGCCTTCACGAGGCTCCTTTAATCTCAGGGTTGCAGACGGCATTGGAAATCGAGCCGGAGACATTTTGTCTATAGCGTTCCTTGGGACGCTGCGTGAATTAAATGCCACCACCTTGTCTTTTAAATAAATAGGAGTGAAAGTTGCTTTACCTTCGCACAAATCCTTCAGTCTCCTCTCCTAGTACATCATGTTTGAGGCGAGGGTTGGGGCAAAGGAACTCTCTCCGCCACAAAGGCGCTGTGTCCTCCTGAGACTCCGGATAGTGAGGTACGGGCAAAGGAGGCATAAATTCAAGAGAAAATTCCAGTTCGACAGAGGGGAAAGGGTGTTTCTCCCTCTTTTAGTCAAAATCCGAAGCAGGTTCTGTTCACGCCAGAATTTTGGTGTGTCAGAAGAAAGATTCTCCGCCATCAGCGCCTCTGCCTTGTTGCAGGCAAATTTTTGGTGAAGGCTCCTCAACTTCCGGCTCCCTGCACCTTTCCTTCAGCGGTGCAGGCCCCAAGCTGGGTTCTTTTGCTGCCTGAGTTATGGGCATGCAAAAGCATTGAGGAAGAACAAAGTCCTGAAGGAGTAGCCACCCTCTCATCTGTGCTTCTTCTTCGGCTCTACCTTCATTCTCTTGTATTTTTCTTTTCACTCATGTAGTTAGCTTTAGCATAAGCTTATTTCAGCTTTTTCAATGTACGCTGTACTGTTTCTTTGTCTCAATAAAAAATGAATTTACTTCTTTTTAAATATTTTTCCTTTCTGTAACGATTATTTTGTGCATGGGATGCTACATGTGTGCTTTCCTTTGTTGATACTTAGAGTAGGAAACCTTGAAACAGAAACCTACTAACTCTAGTTTACCGACATTAACAAGCATAATAATGATAATTCCCAGCGAATTTAAACTCGTAAAACTAACCGGAATAATGGCCGAGTGCTTCATAATGCATGCAAGGCGATCGTCTGAGAACGATAAGCTCTAAATAATTCGCCCGAGAGGGTAGCCGAGCAGTGAGGGACTTCGACTGTGTGTTTTTGGCAAAATATTGTCTTATATGGCATCAATCCTCTAGGTGTTGAGGATCTGAGGATAGATCGGGGAATCCGTGTAGTCTAGGGGTTAGCCCGATTATCAACGAGGAATTCTCCTCGGATAGATTCTATGGTCCAGGTAACGTCCGGGTCGTGCCCAAATCCCCTGTTGGCTCTTCTAGGCAGTTGGTTTCCCCATAGGCTTGAGTCCGAGGACCATGCAAGGCCTTGGTTCTGTCCAAAACTTGTAGGATTTCCCTTTTGTACTTGGTTTCCCCATAGGCTTGAGTCCGAGGACCATGCAAGGCCTTGGTTCTGTCCAAAACTTGTAGGATTTCCCTTTTGTACTTGGTTTCCCCATAGGCTTGAGTCCGAGGACCATGCAAGGCCTTGGTTCTGTCCAAAACTTGTAGGATTTTTTTATTTGGTTTATTTTTCGACCATAAGCCCCTATACCAGGGCGGGGAAAGTTGACTTGAGACCGGAAGCCCCTAGAGATGCCCATGCCCTTGGCACCGTAAGGCGTAGCCCCTAGTAGAAGTTTATGCTGGAGCAGCAACTGTATGTCGCCGGAGACGGAGGAAACCCCAGGAATTTCTGCTTGCTAGAGAGTTGACTCCAATGCCACCTGCGCCAACGCGCAAGCTTTCCCACAGACGGCGCCAGTTGTAAGGACACGATTCTGTTGAGGCCCAATGAGGATGTTGGGCTCGTACATGAAAGATCCCTCACAATATGATTTGTAGAGAGTGGGCTTGAAAAGCTAGCCGTTGGGCACGGGGCGATATTCCAGTCTTGATTTTAGAGGAATTCATATAGAAAGGGGAGATGGGTTTGAACATTTAGGCCTTATGGCGTCGCATCCCATGGGGTTGGACTCCTCGGACTTGATCCGAGGAGCATTAAGGTCCTACTCCGTTTCCCCAATGGTGGCTTTCTTTCTGATCAGCAGGAGTCGTTTTGGTGTTTCCCCCATGGAGTCTCTTCCCTAGGTGGGATGGAGAGAGCTCCCCCCTCTTTGGCTCACTTACTTTTCCTTTTATATTAGCCTGCATTCGCTGTCCTTCGTCCACGTGTAGGGTCAACCTTTACAAGACTGATATTTGTCCCATCAGTCTCATCCCGGAATTGTTGGGGATGGTTGATAAAGCTGAAGAATACGGCTCTGTTAGGTGCAGAGCCTTATCTGGGAAGGGTAGTAAGGATAATTCTCCCAAGATATTTTAGATCTTCTTTCAAGTTTTTCTCCTATACCAGTTTTACCCTTCTTCTCAATGGAGCTTTGGGTCTGCCGAGGACTAGACTGTCCTCGGCTGCGTCTCCGGACCATTACCTTTTTCGGCTTGGGCCTTTGGAATCCTTACGAGCAAGTGGGCCTGGCCCATAAATTATTGGGCCCCACAAAAAATATAAAAATGTTTTTCATTAGTAATTTTTTGGTTACTTATAAATTTTTTTTTTTTTTAAATTTGGTAAAGTTATTTCAAAGAACATTTATAGAAATTAACCAAATAAAGCAATATTATATATTCGAAATGTGATGGGAAATTAATTAATGAACCAAACATTATAATGTTACACTCCTTTAATCACATTACATGAATTTAAGATTACAAAAATATAGCATTACACTTGATGTAGCATCAAGCAAACCAAACACCCCTTAAGAGAATGCCCAAGTGCCGAGAGCCTAAGAAATTTACTTAAAAGTAATTTATTTCGTACATGTGCCTCAACGGTTTCACATTACCTATCATATAATCATAACAATAGTGATAATAACTGATAAAATTAAACAACAAAGCCAAAGGTACCATAAATTAACTGAAAGTAGCAAACTGATCCATATCAGCTCAAATTAAATTACTACCAAACAAACTTTTTTCTTTTTTCTTTTTTGGTTGGAGAATAAACTACCAAACAAACTGATATATAAGAAGAGCATACTAATAAAAAAAAAATTATGTTTACACAATGCTCCTTGCCCTCTACATAAAAGTCAATCTAAACAAACATTAGCAAGTTTTATCATAGCATTGTTTTCATTTTTTTGGTAAGATAGCATTGTTTTCGTAGTACTATAAAACCAAACACTCTAATTAGATTCATTGAGTAGCATCATTCAATGTGGCTAGCCACGCCGGTGGAAGCATACCAGCCTGCTCATGCAGTCTTTAGCAATGGTGGCAACATGCTATATATAATATATCCCAGCAACATCCTTCATTGGCCCATATGAGCCATCTTCACTACCTTTTCCGTTGGACCAAACACTTATTTTGGGCTGCATTCCATTCACTGCTTGAGCATTAATCCTGGCAATGTCCTGGTACATATTCTTCTTGACCATCATGTAGTCCCTTAGTGAAGTGTAATTTCCTCCCAGTTGTTTCAATGGGGTGTTCAAGTAAAAGCCTTCAGCTTGTGCGAGTGCAGTGGTCCCTTCGGCCTCTTTTTTTTTTTTTTAATTATTATATGGTAAACTTGGAAGAGTATCATTCCAACTTGAAATTGAATTACAACAGAGCAAGGAAACAGGCAGTAAACAACAAGAGAAATTACAACAAATCATCCCTAAGAATTTGCTGAATGAGAGGGGGGGTGACACCCTTCCATATCTGAGTTTTTGAGAGTTTAGCTTCCCTGGCTAACGCACGGGCTGCTCTGTTGCCGTCCCTTTTCAAGTACTTGATATCATGAAGGATATGACCAACCTCACCACCTAAGTCTCCCGAGGTTAGAGCTTGAATCACTGATAGAGCGTCTGACTCGAAGATGGCTCAAGAAATCTACATCTCTAAAGCAAAAACGCCTCAGTCACCTCTGCAAAAAAGTTTGATGGGAGGGGTTTGCTTAAAGCTCTGATGGGGTTGCCTGAGTAGTCTCTAATGATTACACCCATGCAAGAGTTCCTCCCAGTATCTAAAGTTGCTCCATCTACATTAACATTAAAGAAGCCTAGTGGGGGGGGGGGGGGGGGGCTGTCCATTTATGGTGGGGAGCAGGTTGTGTTAGGGGGGCTGGATGCAGGCATTGTTGAAATCAAGTAAGACTCTTCTTGCTGATTCCCACACTTGCAATGGAGGGATACCTGCATCATTGTGGATGGCTTGGTTCCTATTTCCCCAAATGGTCCAAGTAGTCATGAAGAAGATATCTAGCTCCCTGAAGGTCCCTTTCTCGATGAATTGGCCTGCGATGTCAATAATGTCCATTTCAGTGGCTGTAATGTCCATCGGGCAGTCCTACCACAAGGCCCAAGTTTGTCTTGCATGATTACAATGCAGAAGGGTGTGAGAAGTGGATTCCATACTTTTATCACATAAAGGACAAAACCCAGGAGAGTTCAAACCTCTGCAGTGGAGATTATACATGGTGGGAAGTCCGTTCATGCAAGCACGCCAAGCAAAAATTTTGTCCTTAGGTGGGACTTTGAGCTGCCAGATTTTCTTCCAAAAAGTTGGGTCTGAGTGGTTAGATGTGCTTTCCCCCGACTCATATTGTTCAACCACCTTAGTAGCAACGTAATAGGCACTCTTGACAGTGAAAGATCCACTTTTGTTCCCCAACTAGATTAGACTATCCTTCGGAAGACTGTAGCTAATAGGAATTCTGAGGATGGTGTTAGCTTCAAATGGAAGAAATAGGGACTTTACAAGGTCTGGTTTCCACCATTTGATATCTTCATCGATGAGTGAGGACACCATTGGGAAGTTGTCGAAAGGTTTTGGGGTTGAGATCACCTTATGGGTGGTCGGAATTGGGAGCCATCTATCCTCACAGATATGGATACTTTTGTCATTTCCCACCCTCCACCGAGTGCCTTTTCTTATAATCTCCAAACCGTTATGGATACTCCTTCACGCGTAACTTGGGTTGCTGCCTTTCTTAGAGTTCAGGACATTGTCGTGGGGAAAGTATTTTGCTTTGTAAACCCGTGACACTAAGGAGTTGGGGTTTGAGAGAATCCGCCACCCTTGTTTGGCTAATAATGCCAAGTTGAAGGCTTGGAGATTTCGAAAGCCCATACCACCAAAGAGCTTGGATTTGCACATCTTCTTCCAACTTACCCAAGCCAATTTTGTTTCTTGATTCCTTTGGCCCTACCGAAAATTTCTCATCATTCGTTCAAGGTCATCACACAGTGTTTAAGGTAATTGGAAGCAGCTCATGATATACGTTGGAACAGCTTGAGCAACGGCCTTGATGAGAATTTCACTACCCCCAATAGAGAGAAGCTTTCCTTTCCAGCCAACCAGCTTCTTCCCCACCCTCTCTTTAATTTCAACAAACACCTGATTTTTTGATTTCCCTATTAGCGAGGGGAGACCGAGGTATTTCTTATGCCTAGTGTCTTGCATTGGACCAAGAATCCTCAGGATCTCTTCTTTAACCTCAGAGGGAGTGTTCAGACTAAAAAAGACCGATGACTTGTCTGCGTTGATTTTCTGACCTGAGGCCTGTTCATAGGCATTAAGGATGTTGATTAACTCCATGCATTCCGAAATTTTTGCCTTGAAAAACAGTAGACTGTCTTTTGCAAAGAAAAGGTGGGTGATTGTAGGGCAACCCTTATAGATGGACATGCCATTCAGTGATTGGTACCTAGCTGCTTGGTGGATGAGCAGAAAGACCCTCGGCACAAAGGAGGAAAAGTCCAAAGGAGAACGGGTCGCCTTGGTGAAGGCCTCTAAAAAAGGGTGATGTTGCCATAGGCCTTACCATTGATGATCACCGAGTATAAGACTGAGGAGATATACTGCATGATGAGGTTAACCCATTTCCTGTCAAAGCCCAATTTTTCCATGACACCCTTGACAAAGCCCCATTCCACCCTATCAAACGCCTTACTCATATCTAGTTTAATGGACATGAAGCGCTCTCCTTGCCTTCGGTTTCGTGGTTCAAGTAGTGCATGAGCTCAAATGCAACCAATACGTTGTCTGTGATCAACCTTTATGAGGTAAAGGCACTTTGGTTCTCCATGATAACATGGGGGAGGATGACTTTAAGGCGGTTGGCTAGAACCTTGGAGATAAGCTTGTACACTACATTACATAAACTGATTGGCCGAAACTCTATCATTCTGGTGGGGTTGTTGGATTTTGGAATAAGGGAGATGTTGGTTTTGTTGAGTTCCACTATAGACATATTAAGGTTAAGCACATTCAGCACCATGGTGGTGACATCAAAACCCACAAAACTCCAATATTTATGAAAGAAAATGGTAGACATACTGTCGGGTCCCAGGGCCTTGGTAAGGTGGAGTTGCTGGAGAGCTCTTGTGACTTCTTCGCTAGTGAAGGTTTTGGTAAGCTCGGCATTCATCTCCGTTGTTACTCGTGTAGGAATGGCATTGGTGATCTCTTGGATACCACTAGGTGAGATAGTAGTGTAGATTTTCCCAAAGTAGGCTAGTGTAGTAGTCAAGATACTGTCCTTGTCATCACACCATCTGCCTTCATCGTTCCATAAGCCCAAAATAGTGTTCTTCTTCCTTTTGTCAAAAGCTCTAGCATGGAAGAATTTTGTATTTCTGTCTCCCTCTCTATACCAATGAATTTTGCTGCGTTAATGTCATAAAATCTCCTCACTATCCAGAAGGTCATTAATTTCTTTCCTGATTTCATTAATTGCTACTCCATGAGAGCCATCATGATCTTGGGCAGTGAGGTTGTTGAGAGCTTTCCTCTTTTCCTGGATTTTCCTTGGGATGTTGCCAATCACACTTTTATTCCATGTAGTTAATTCTGATGCACAATGGCTAAGGTTGGAAGCAATTCCTTCAGGAGTATTCAATGAGTTGCCCCCATTCCAAGCAGATTCAATGATCTCTTGACAGTCTTATCTCTTTGCCCACATGGCTTCAAAATGGAAGCGGCGCTTTCTAGTTGGAGGCAAGGAGCATGAGTCCGTAATTCTTAGGAGGTAATGGTCTGAGGTGGACTCAGCCAGGTGGTGGACCCTGGCATCCTTGAAGAGACTGAGACATTTTGAGTTGGCAAAGGCTCTGTCTAGTCGAAGGTAGACTTTGTTGCTACCTTCTTGCATATTGCACCACGTAAATTTCAGACCTGAGAAGCCAAGATCTTGGAAGCCACAAGCATTCACGGCATCACGGAGGCCTTCCATTTGCCTCTGTGATCTCTGGGCTCCACCTGATTTTTTAGACATAGATAAAATTTTATTAAAATCTCCGCAACAAAACCAGGGTAAAGAATATTGGGCATTTAGATAAGTGAGAAGGTTCCAGGATTCCTTCCTCATATGGGGTTCTGGGTGGCCATAAAAACTAGTAAATCTCCATTTGATCAGTGATGGTGGCGTCGATGTGGTGTTGAGAGAAGGATATGATTTCTAAGTTGATTTCCTTTGACCAAAGAAGGGCTAAGCCTCCGCTTTGGCCTTGACTAGGGACAATTAGGCCGTTAGAAAACCCCAAATTGAATTTAATTTTCTCCATATGCTTTACCTTTGATTTAGTCTCCACCAAGATGACAATATAGGGATTCCATCGTCGCACGTAGTTGGGCAATGCAAACAATGTTCGGGGGTTCCCAATTCCCCGGCAGTTCCAATATATGGAATTCATTGTGCCCAGCATTACTGCCTAGCAGCCACCGCTAATCTGACTAGTGACGCAACTAAGCTTGTAGGGGGGCTTACACAATGCCTTTTTGGGGGATGATTTTCTTCTAACTCATCTAAGAAGTCCAACTTACTTGGCCTTTTGGACCCTAACAGGTTCTCATTTGCTTGCATAAAGACTCCTTGGGCCTGTTTCCCTTTTTCCCGAGCTACCCTTTTCCAGTTACCTTTGCCTTTGGGCTACTTGGTTTGGCTTGGGCCTGATGGGGATTCAGGATTTTCCATGCGGGTTATAATCTCAATGATGGGCTTTAGAGGACTAGTGATCTCTTGGGCCTCGTGGAGGGGTGAATTGGGAAGGCCCACAAGTGAGGACTCATCTCTGACATCTCTACCTAAGGCTCCTATATTGTGCTGATCACGTGGGGGGCCCTTCAATCTAGGCAACATGTCAATGCTTTCTATCAGGTTACATCCCCGATTTTCTACTACTTGTGAGGTTGTCCCTTCGAGCCCACCAACCACCTTGAGCACTATGCCTTTTCCATTCTGATTGCAAATTTGAATTGCTGTCCTTGCTAGTCGCTCTGAATCCGGGTTCAATGAGGTTACCATCGCCGACGCTGATCTGTCACTTGATTTTCCTAATCACACTTCATTGAAACCCTAACTTTTTTGGGATTTGGATTTTTCAGAGCTACCCTTTGGGTTTCCACTTGCCCTCATCCAATCTCCATATTGTTTAGGAGTTAGGAGTGAAGGGGTGGTTTGGACAGTGTTTTTCATCATGACCGAGCCATCCACATTGGTAGTAGAAGGTGGGGAGCCTCTCATACTTGAAGGTGACCCAAGTCTTCCCTCCTTCAAGATTTACTATGTTGCCTCCTCTTCGGAGAGGTTTGTTGAATGGTAAATCAATCCGGATTCTCATGAATTGTGGTTGCTCGAATAACCATGACTGCTTATCGGTCTCAACATAATGACCCAAGCTATTCCCCAGGTCTCTTCCAACATCCTCAGACAAGTTCTCAAAAGGGAGGCCCCAAATCTGAACCCAAAAGGGCGAGTGGGTGAAGTCTATGTTGGAGATTGAAAGGCCTTTCCTCCATCTGCACAGGAGCAGTAAGTTATTGTCAAAATTCCAATGGCCGTTTCTCTCAACCCATTCCATCTGATATTCTGAGGTGAACTTGAATTGGAAGATTTCATTTCCAACATCTACTATTCTTAGATCAGAACCCATTTTCCAGGCAACTCTGAGGGTGCTCTTTAAGGCCCGTTGGTTCTAATGCCTATCCGAAAGGAGCTTGCCAAAAAGGCTTAAAGCACATTCTTCCATGAGGTTTGATCTGTTCATGGTTGTGATGGGGATGTCCACTTCTTCATCCTTCGTGAGGCGAAGATGTTGGAGGCACTCAATCACGTTCTGGTCCATTGAAGAGAGGTCGAGGGTGAAGGTTATGGGGATTGGAGGTGAGCACAGAGGGGTGTTTGTAGAGATAGTGAAAGGAAGAGCCGTTAGGAAGGGAGGGAGGACTCGAGGGATGGTCGAGAGGAAAGGGGTCCTACATGGGGAGAGTATAATTCATTTCAACCTCTTTCTTCTTTGCATATAGTTCACTCTCCACAATTTGTTGGCGGGCATAGAAATTTGCGTCTGCACTTGCCTTTTGTGCCTCAGCAACTTTCTGTGCCTTATACAGAACTACTTCTGTCGCTTTTTGTTTCTTGCACAGTTTCCAATTTGACTCTTGCACCTATATCATCAATGTTTCACATATTAACAAAAAAAATCCATTCCTTATCATGGGTTTTTGGAAGGTGTACAAGACTTGTAAGACCCAAATATAAACATAAAATCATAAAGTGAACCAATTTACTAACATAACATAGCAACTAGTATTACCATGCACATTTTCTTTATCTTATTTTTTATTAGAAGTAGAAGCATGCTTTGTTTATTTTTTGAAGTAAAATTTTGTATTCTTTATCAGATAATATCAATCTCAATATTAATGGATGATTGATTTCCAAAGGCAGGATTGGAATTAGTCATATTATAATTCAAAAAGGTATACAATATTAAATTCATACAGACTATGAAACTGGTAAATGGTGAAGCTTACTTCCCCACATTAAATATAAAAAAGATATCTTAATGTATTCTAAGTTGTCCTACAAAATGATATATTAAGGAAGTATCATTCAATTACTAATTACATTTTAGTGAAGTGATATTGTAATGTCCCAGCCCTTTTTAAAAAAAAAAAAGTAAAGTAAAGTGGCGAATTTTTTGAGAAGCCCACGTGACCCCCACATACCCTACTCCCCTCAACCACACAATCTCACCAATATCATCTCATGTCTCACCCTCTTGGCCAATCGATTAGCTAGGGTCCTCTCCACTTTTTCTTTTTCATTTTTTTCTCTCAAACACAACACACACACTCCCTCACTCTCCCACTGGTACATCTCCTCACCACCACCTCCACCATCATTTTTCCGGCAAAGTTTATTGGAAAACTCCATAGGAAAAAGCTAAGGCTCACTCATCTCTATTATTTGAGGTAATAATTTCTAATTTCTTTGGTGGATTTATATGCTTTTGCTTGAGGTTCTTTAATCTAAGCTTTGATAATGATATCCATGAGTTTTGGAAGTGATATTCATGTGTTTATATGTATGGGTTTTGTGTTGGTGGAATTATTTGATGAGTGGGTTTATAGTTTTTACAATGGTGGTTATATAAGTGGTGAAGATTTGAGGGTTTTGGCTTTTTAATATGAAATAGATAGTGAATATAATTTTTATTGATTATTTGGAGCTAGTTAAAGATTCTAATTGTTGTCTTGGAGAATATTATGATTTTGGTGCCATGGGTCTCTTGATGATATTATATAAATCTTGTGGGAACTACTCATAAGGTGTTGAGGTTTTGATGTTAGAGATAATACCTTGAATGATTTATGAGTATAATGGGAGTCTATACCTTGTAAATTAGTTGAGAAACCTTGGAAATGGAATACATTATTTTTGAGGTTAAATACTACGCTTGCCTAATTAATTGTTTAGTTAGCAATCTCTAATTCATAGCTAAATGCAATGTCAAGCTTTATGTTTATTGTAATAGGTTTGCTTGGTATTTATTAGGTTCTAGCTAATCTCATTTGGAGCTTGGAAAATTAGGCTTTTGCGGGTTACGAGGTAAGTGGCTTCTTAATGGGATTTTTAAAATGGAATCATTATTACACTAAAGTATTATATGGTTAAACCCATTTTGGAACATTATTCATGGTTTTCCTAAAATGTAATATGTGTACTATTATTGTTAATCATTTATGGAAAATGCATGAAGCATTGAAAGTGCATCATATTTCTTATTGCATATGGGGAAATGCATGATTTGTTAGCATGGAAAAGACTAGCATCTTTGATTAAATTCTTGAGAATGGATTTTATGGATTTATTGCATTATTTGCAAAGTATAAAGATGTTTATCTTGACCTATGTTATTTGGGAAGTTAATACAAAATCTTTTTTTGAAGAAATGAGTTGAAGGCTTTGAGAACCTTGTGAATATCTTGGCTATTCAAATATTTTATGAAACTACTTGGAAGTGAATTATGTATTTTGAATTAAAGGTAATTTGTGAGCTCTTTATATTCTACCCATGTGCTATGACATGTGATTACCCAGTGATTACCTAGCTAGATGCTATAGTCTATGTGACATTAGTATCTTAGCACCCATCTTTGTGATGGTTATTGAGTTCTGACTTTGTGACGGCGATGAGTTTCGTCTTTGTGACAGCATATTTAGTTTCGACTATGGGCCAATGATGAGTTTTGTCTTTGTAACGCCAGATTAGTTCCATCTTTGTGACGACAAATTAGTTCTGTCTTTGTAACGGCATTGTCATGTGGCCTTGAGTTTGAAATTGTATTGTTATTGCTTACAAAATATAGTATGTAGTTTCATGCGAGCATTTTGAGAAGTTTTATGCCATATTATTTTTGGAAATGGTTTTGTAGAATTTATTTAGAAATTCCCAAATTAGAACATGCTTTGTAAACTATTCATCATCATGAAACTTGCATTTCCCCTACCTCCATTAATTATGCTACTTACTGGGCTCTGTCTCATCTAATTCTTTTACAAACTTTTTTAGAGTAGGCAACAATCATTTTAAGACAGGTTTTTGTGGCTAGCAGTAGTTAGACTAACTACTGATGGAGGCTGGACTTCTGTGACGGTGATATTTAGATGATATACATCCTAGAGTAGGCTTGGCAAATTCTTTTGTATCTAATAGTAGTGGTGATGACTTTATTCCCACTGTTGGGATAAGTTGATGATACTTATTGGGCTCTATCTCATCTAATTCTTTTACAAACTTTTTTAGAGTAGGCAACGATCATTTTAAGACAAGTTTTTGTGGCTAGCAGTAGTTAGACTAACTACTGATGGAGGCTGAACTTCTGTGACGGTGATATTTAGATTATGTACATCCTAGAGTAGGTTTGGCAAATTCTTTTGTATCTAATAGTAGTGGTGATGACTTTATTCCCACTAATGGGACAAGCTGATGATATGTAATTATATTTATTCAGATATCCACTCTTTTGTGGCCAATGGTCCTTATAATTATTGTATAGAGTTCTGACTTACTTTGGGAGTATCTTTAATGAAATTATTATGAAAATTCTTGATGTTGGTACTTGGTATGGATTATTTCGAATGATTTGTCAAAAAGAAAAAATATACAGGTACCTTATTTCTCATTCTTTGGATGTCACGCCCCAAACCCAAAAGGGTCCAAAGTATGAGAAAAATATCTCAAAGGTACCTATATATTTTTCCTTTTTGACAATTTATTGCAAATAATTCATGTCAAGTACCAACATCAAGAATTATCATAATAATTTCATTAACAATACTCCTAAAGTAAGTCAGAGCTCTGTGCAATAATTACAATTACCATTAGCTACAAAAGAATGGAGGTTTGAATAAATATAATTGCATATCACCAACTTGTCCCATCAGTGAGAATAAAAGCCGTCACCACTATCAAATACAAAAGAATGAGTCAAGTCTATTCTAAGATGTACATCTAAAGATCACCATAACAGAAGTCCAGCCTCCATCAGTAGTTAGTCTAACTACTGCTAGGCACAAAAACCTATCTCAAAATGACCGTTGCCTACTCTGAAAAAGTTTGTAAAAGAATGGGATGAGACAGAGCCTAGTAAGTAGTATAATTAATGGGGGTGGGGGAAATGCAAGTTTCATGATGATGAGAAATTTACAAAACGTGTTATAATTTTGGAATTTCCATTAGGATCATGCAAATCCATTTTTCTTAATAAATTGATAAGAATGATTAAAAGAATATATAGCACAAAGCTTTCTCAAAATATTTCAGCATGAAACTATATACTATTTATTGTGAGCTATCAAAACACCCTTTTAAAACCTAAAAATCCAACCCAAGGCCACATGACAAGCCACCATAAAGACGTTAGGTATGCCACAAAGACATCAAGTTATGCCACGAAGACATCAGTTATACCACGAAGACATCAAGTTATGCCACGAAGACATCAGTTATGCCACGAAGACATCAGTTATACCATGAAGACATCAATTATGCCACGAAGACATCAGTTATGCCACAAAAACATCAATCCGCCACAAAGACGAGGTGCCAAGATACAAATGTCACAAACACTACGACATCTGGCTGGGTAATCATCGGGTAATCACATGTCACAACTTAAGGGTAAAAACATAAAGAGCTCACAATTTACATGAAATTAAAACACAATTCAATTTCAAGTTGTTTCACAAAAATCTTTGAAATACCCAATATATTCACAAGATTCTCAAGTTTTCAAAAATCATTTCTTGTGAATATTTTCTATCAATTTCCCAAATATCACCAGTCAAGACAAAACATCTTTAGAATTTGCAAATAATGCAATAAATCCATAAAATCCATTCCCAAGAATTTTATAAAAGATGCTTATCTTTTCCGTGCTAACAAATCATGCATTTCCCCATATACATTACCAAATATGATGCACTATTCATAAAAAGCCATATACATTTAAGGTTACGACACAATAGTTTTTAGGAAAATATAGTTTCCATAAATAGTTTCCAAAAACGTGTTTAACCCAAAAATAACGTTTATGCAACATGATTATTTTCCAAAAATCCCATTAAAAAGCTAGGAGATAAGCTAGAACCTAAACAACATCAAGCAAACCAATCACAATAAGAATAAAGCTTGAAATTGTATCTAGCTACAAATTAATTAGGCAAGCCTAAGTATTTAACCTCACAAGTAATACATCCTACTTCCAAAGTTACCCAACAATTTAATTTACAAGGCATAGACTCCCAATTATAAACTTATAAAGTCATTCAAGATATTATCTCTAACATCAAAACCTCAATAGCTTATAAGTACTTCCCACAAGATTTATACCATGTCAACAAGAGACCCATGATACCAAAAATCATAATATCCTCCAATATAAACAATTTGAATCTTTAACTAGCTCCAAATAATTAGTAAAAATTATATTCACCATTTATTTCACATTAAAAAGCCAAAACCCCCAAATCTTCACCACTTAGACAGTTACCATTGTAAAAACTATAAACTCACTCATCAAATAATTCCACCAATACAAAACTCATACATATAAATACATGAATATCACTTCCAAAGCTCATAAATCACATGAATATTATTATCAAAGCTTAGATAAAGGGAACCTCTAGCAAAAGCATAAAACTCATCAAAAAGATTAGAAATCTTTACCTCAAGTAAAAGGGATGAAGCTGCTTAGAGGTTCCTAAGAATTTTCCGCTGACCTTGCCGGAAAAATGATGGTGGAGACGGTGGTATGGAGTAGGTACTGTGGGAGAGTGTGAGGGAGTGATAGAGATGAGTGTTTGAGAGAAAATGAAAAGAAAAAGAGAACAAAGTAAGAAGAAGAGAGCTAGCCGGCCAAAGAGGGAGGGAGAGATATTTTGAGAGAAATGAGTGGTGGGGAATTAAGGGGGTAGGTGGGGTCACATGTGAGCCATAAAATTCTGGCTTTTTTTTTTTTTTTTTGGTATACCTATGGTGTTACATTGGACCCTTTTGGATTTGGGGTGTGAAAGATATTAAGTCTTTATCTTTAGAAATTAGAGGTGTGTGGGAACCCCTCCCAACTATAACTCTATCTATGAGCCCTGTTAATCCTCTTTCTTTACTTGAAACATAAACCATCCAAATTTTCACATGAGTGAAGGAGAAACTCATAAATTAACACATCAAAAACACAAAAAACCAAAGGCAAAACAAGATTATAGTAGTGTCACATACCTTAGTCTCATACACCACAACTACCTTGCTCAGCAATTCTACCCTAAGTTTCTCAATCTGATTCAACGCCTTCTTCTTCTCCACCTTAGTTTGCAACTCAGCCTCCCTTAGGGCCACTACCTTTGCAGACTCCACTTCCACCAACTGAGAGGCTTGAGACCACCTGGCATTTTTTGTGGCCAGTTCGGCCTTTGACTCGGCCAAGTCAGCTTCCTTCTGGTTCTTATATAGTTCCACACTGGTCTTAACATTAATTTCCTCCTTTTGGGCTTCTCGTAGCCTTTGAGTTGTTATGATCTTAGTCTCGGCGTCAATTTCAGCTACATTTTGTGATCAATGTTAGGCCTTCGTGCTCCTTTGATCTGATCTTGCCTTTCTTCTAATTAGCCTCAGCAACATCAATCTATAACAACATTTATCAATTTGTTAGTACCAAAACTTATTTTGAAGAAAAAATAACCTATAATTGTTGATGAATTTGTTGTATATTAATATGCGCATGAAGTAGTCTTGCTCAATAAAATGATTATAATGACAGGAACTTTCAAGTTTTTTTTTTTCTTTAAAACTGAATCAATAAACTAATAATAATTTACGATTGTAGTCACTACAAAAAACTGGACCTATAGTGGCGTTTCACTATAGGTACTAAAAACGCCACTATAGGCCCATTTTGGCTATAGTGGCATTTACAAACGCCACTATTGTACCGCAAAAACACCACTATAGGTCTATAGTTGCGGTACAATAGTGGCGTTTGTGAAACGCCACTATAGACTCTACAAACGCCACTATAGCCAAAAAAACCACCAAAAAAATTTTTGATTACCAAAAATCAAAAGAATTTTTTTTTTTGACTTGAAAAAGTTTTTTTTTTAATTGAATTAAGATTGTAATTAAATTAATATTACAATTTTAATTAAATTAAAAGATACAAAAAAAAAAACAAAATACATAAATAAAACAAAATACAAATACTATAGCTATCTATACCAGCAAATTCAAAATGAAACACAAACCCACCTAAAAAAATTCAAAATCAAACACAACATGCTCACATCCAAAAAAAATAGCAACTCCAAATACAAACACTATAGCTATCCTAGAAATTCAAAATGAGACACAAACCCACCTAAAAAAATTCAAAATCAAACACAACATTCTCACATCCAAAAAAAAAAAAAAAAATAGTAACTCCACCCCACGAAGCAAAGTTGACAGCAAACAAGGAATAGACCAAAACTATTATCAAAAAATAAATATACTAAAACAACCATAAATTTTTCTTAAAAAAAAAAAAGCTTAGATGCAACTATACAACCAATGGCTTCAAACACTATCTACAAATTTGAACAAAATCAGTAAGCTGCAACACCATCTGCAAATCCAAAACCCACAAACATTAACACCACCACAAGTAAAACAAAAGAAATAAAATCAAAATGGAGAGAAAGAGAAAAGAATCAATTCAGGTGTGAAGTGAAAGAAGAGTGAAAGAAAAAGAAAAGAAGAAAGATGGAGGAGTGGAGATAAGGGAGAAAAAGAAGGAAAGAAAAAAAAAAAAAAAACAAAAAAACAAAGGAGAAAGGAAGTCTGAGACTTGGCGTGGAGAGTTAAGGGAGAAAAAGAAAGAAAGGAAAAAAACAAAAAAAAAAAAGAAAAAAAAAAAAAGAGAAAGGAATTGTGTGAGGCTTGGCGCGGAGATAAGGGAGAGATATGGGAGAGTGGGGGTAGGTGGGGGTTTTAATGTTTTTTTAAATTTATATATATATATAAATGATATATCCACAACATTTTCACAACATTTTTACAACAAATTTTAAGTGGCAGGTTGTTACTTATTGTTATTATTGGGGCAAAAAAGTAATCTTAGTTTTAGGTTCAAATTTGAACTAATAACAACTAATCACCTATGATTTGTTGTGAAAATATTGTGAAAATGTTGTGGACGTAACATCTCTCATACATAAAAAAAATAATATATGTATACATATATAAAGAGAAATGATATATCAACAACATTTTCACAACATTTTTACAACAAATTTTAAGTGGCAGGTTGTTACTGATTGTTATTATTGGGGCAAAAAAGTAATCTTAGTGTTAAGTTCAAATTTGAACCAATAACAACTAACCACTTATGATTTTTTGTCAAAATGTTGTAAAATTATTGTGAACGTAACATCTCTCATTTAAATATAAATATATAATAATATATACATTTAAATAAATACTAGCCTCTGAGCACGCGCTCACGCGCATGCTCGGAGGCTTTTCTATTTTTTGGGTAAAAGTTAATAATTTGAATCCATTATAATTTGAGATTATTACATTTTCTAATCATAAAATACCTAAGGGTGTGATGAGTGTTATGCATTTGTGGATGAAATATTTTTTCATCACACCCCTAGGTATTTTATGATTAGAAAATATAGTAATCTCAAATTATAATAGATTCATATTATTAACTTTTACCCAAAAAATAGAAAAGCCTCTAAGCGCGTGCTCAGAGGCTAGTTATTTTTTTAAAATTTTTATTTAAATAAGAGTTATCAAAAAATTAATTAATTTCTATAATGTAGCCACTAAGTACACATCCTTAACCAAAAAAAATTCAAATACCTAAATACCAAAATAAATAAATTAAAAAATTCAAATACCTAAAAACCAAAATAAATAAATAAAATAGGAAAGGCTCTCACAGTCTCAATTCTCACGTTGTTTTTTTTTTTTTTTTAAATGGGAGTTATGAAGTTATATTTAATCCTTAAAAGAAAAAATTATAAGAAAGGTTGTCAACATTAGCATGTACTATTAATCACCAATAATATCATTTAATTAAAAAAATGTATTTTCTTGAAAAAAAAATGAAAAAGAAATTGTAGTAAAAAGACAAAAATTGTTAGGGATAATTTCATATGGAAGAGATGGGATTGAGAAAAATGGAACAACTATCACTAATAACAAAAATATTATTATGTTAAGAGTATACATATAACAAAGTCAATAATGTAGTCATATAATTATCTAATCAAGGATTTTTTTTTTTATTTTATTTTACAAATTGCACAATTTGTGTTTCTTTAACACAATTTGTACTTATCCAAATAGCATAGTTTGTGTTCTATTGTAATATTGTAATCAAAGATAATCACTGTAATATTGTAATCAAAGGAAAGAAAAGCCATGAATAAGCTTTAACCCACAAACGTACAGTAAATTTTTTTTTTTTAAAGAAAATGATGATATAAGGAAATAAGAAAACAATATAGAAAAGAGCAATGTAAAATTGACATACATGTTGAACCGGAAAGGCTATCACAGTCTCAACTCTACATGTTGAACCAGAACAATTAAAACTGCACTTTTATTTTTGTAAGTAAAGTTTTAATTCTTTTTAGGATTTTGAATTTAAAAAAAAATCATGATGATGGTGTAGAGAAAAAGAATATAGAATTGAGAGGAATTGAGGAAGAAATAAATTGAAGAAGTTGAGATTTAAAACTAACGTGAATGTTGTCCTATTTTGTAAGCAGTGTTTTACGTGGGAGTTAGAAATTATTTTTAGCATATTATCCTCAAGTTTTATCTCTACTTTTTAGTAGGTTTTTTTTTTTTTTTTTTTTTTTAATTTCAAATTCAAAACAAATATATTTAAGGAAAAATAAAATAGACGTGAGATGAGATTAAGGAGCAAGGGAAACCGGTTATTCAAAAAAAAAAAATAGTGAGTATTTGCTAGGCCAATTGAAAGAGTGCATCATTCTTGAAAAGAAAGTTGATAAAGTTCAGGCCCGAATTTTGTATCTATAGGACTATTTCATCTACACTACACATTAGGATTACCGCGTAAATTTTTCTCTCATGTTGTTGCTTCTATTTAAACACACAAAAGCATTTATGAATTATGATACCTAAAAAAAAATGTAACACAGATTAGCATCATGTCTAAATTATGCAATTATATTTCAATGCAATAACCATTATCAAAAGAAAAACAAAATAAGAAAGAGGGATGAGAAATCCCCAAAACACTTGCGATGAGTAAAGGACAGAACTTTTGAATACCTTTCAGAAAATTATTTAATAAAATTTGGAAAACTTGATAAGAATCAAAGAAATTGTGATGTTTGTCAGATCAATAAAACAGTTAAACATTGATATGATCCAAAGAGAAAATAAAATTAAAAATAAAGTACCCAATAACCGAAATCAACAAAAGAACAACAGAAAGTAAATTGCTGGTGGAAGAAACAAAAAACTTACCAACGACTTTGTTGGGTTTGGAGGCAGACTTGGATCAATGAAGAGAGAGCATGAGCGACTGAGAGATAGAGAGAGAGAGAGAAAGAGAAAGAGAGAGAGTGTTTGTTTTAATTTTTTAATAATACTTTTTTTAGAATTTAATTTATAAGTGGATAAAACAATTTGAAAACCAATTGGTGAGTTGTTCTATTTTGTAGGTAATGTTTTAGTGGGAATTATTTTGAGAGAATTGGAGAACTGAAGAATAAGCAATTTGAGTTTGAAAACCAAGGTGAGTGTACTGGGAGTATGTTCCTATTTTGTAGATAATGTTTTAAGTGGAAGTTAAAGAGGCATTTTTACCAAGTTTTGCCCCTACTTAAACATAGGCTGTAGAGGTATTTTGGAACAAAAAAAATCTGGTCCAAACAGAGCTGCCCCTTAAATAATAGTATAGATATATATTTATATTATATTCAAATATTTTGAAATATGCCATAGAATATTCCTAGAATATTCTATGGCATATTCCGTAGTATTTTAAGTTTGAACCCATACGGCTTTTCTTTTTCTTTTTTTCTTTTTTTTTTTCGAATATTGTAGAATATGCACTTTTTGGACCTATACCAAATGCCACTATAGGTCCTATTCAAAACGCCACTATAGGCCTCCTATTTTAAATTTTTTTTTTTTTTTGGTGCTGGCCTATAGGTCTTTTTTCTCCTCTAGCTTTTATTAAAAAAAATCGAACCAAAAAAAAAAAAATCTGAAATACAAAGTGCCTATAGTGGCGTTTTAAAAACGCCACTATAGGTCGTTGGAAACGCCACTATAGGACACTCCAAACGCAACTATAGATATGCCTATAGCAGCGTTTATAGAAAACACCACTATAGTTCCAGTTTTTTGTAGTTACCAACAAGGTCGACTCAACGAATTTGGGGGTCCTGGGCGAAAGCTTTAAATGGGGCCTTTTATTATATTTAATTATAAATTCATATTTTTTTTTCAATTAAAATTTATTTTTCTTGCTTTTTGAGAGGCAAAATTACTAATTAAATTTTTGCATTCAAGTTCCGCCAACATTTCCTTTTCAATTGATAATATGGCTAATCCACTTAATCTTTCTTGTGACATAGTTGATCTTAAATATGATTTTATTAATTTTAATTTTGAAAAACTTCTTTCTGCGAAAGCAACTGTTATAGGTATAGTTAGTAATATTCTGAAAGCAATACATGCATTTGGAAAAGATTCTAGCCTCTTTATATAATTTAGTACATTAATTGGAGAGTTTTCATTTCTTTGCAAAACTTCTTTTAAAACTTTTAGTTCTGAAAATAAATTTAAGCCATCAATATTGGAATAAGTTTCATGTGTGAGAAAACATTCAAGATTTAGACAATTTTTTTTCAAACTATCATCATCTAGTGATTTTAGTTTTTCAAAATTAAATAAAAAACCTAAAATATTTTCATATATTTGAAATTGTTCAAACCTACTTTCAATTGAAGAAATAGCTTGATCTACTATATATAAAAAAATAATTAATTCTAAAATATTCTTCAACGGATTGTGTTGTCTCATCATTGACATTCTCATCAAACTGTTTCTTCCTACGAATTATACGTTTTTCACGAAATATAGGCTCTATTTCCATTTTGGTTGCAATTTCTTTAGATGGATTCATAGCAGATGTAAATCCATCTTCTCTATATTTTTTTTAAAAAAGACATGAGACCTTTTAATTGATCTATAGCAACATCAATATGCATGTCTTTCGATTGTAAATTTTTACTAATAGAGTTAACAACAAATAATATGTCATACCAAATAGACATACCTAGCAAAAACTCAAAACTTTCAATCTCATATGTTGCTAAACAATTAGCTTCACTTTTTGTTTTGGGATCTTCACTTGTTTTTGCCAATTATAACAAAGCATCTCTTATTTCTAGAACTTGAAATTTTATTGCTTTCACACTTTCAATTCGACTTTCCCAACGTGTTTGTGACAATGGCTTAAGAGTTAAACCTATCACATTATCTTGTAAAATTTTCCATCACTTTGTGGAAGAAGAAAATAGTGTGTATATACGTTGTACTACTCCAAAAAAAGATATAGCTTTAGGACAAGAATTAGCCATATCACCTAGAACAAGGTTGAGATTATGACAACCACATGGTATGTAAAATGCTTTAGGATTTATATCAAGAATTCTTTTTTGTACCCCTTGTTTTTTCCCTTTCATATTAGAGCCATTATCATATCCTTGTCCACATACATCATTAATATCAAGTTCAAGATTTTTTTATTGCATTTATAATTTCATTGAAAGTCCTTTTCCAGAAGTATTATCTGTTGGGGTTTATGCCCCAAAATCCAATTTATTGGCATAACATAAGTAATTAAATAGTTTAATTATATGAGACTATTTATTAATGAATTAATGGGACATTGTCTTAGTCCATGAGATGCATAGTATGTGATTTATGTGAAAAGTCACAGTAGATATAAATCACAAGTTCTTTGTAAACTTAGAATTATAGTTCGTAGTCGGTGATGAAATTGGGCATTTCATCTGCGAAGACTATAACATATCAACTACGATGATTTGTCTTGATCATGGAAGTGGAGACTTCTAGTTGGTATGTTGATATGTTTTAAGAGTTAAGACATATTGAACTAGACCGCTGTGAGATTTATTATTCTCCTAACGATTGTCAAATGAATAATAAATCTCACGACTTCTATTTACATCAACTCTAAATCCTGAGAGAATAATGGACCTGATCATGAGATGTAGGTTGCTTTGATATATCAGGAGTGAGATCTATAAGTTACGGTCAATACCTCAGTATGTTGAGCAGTCGCATTTAATGTTGATAGAACATATATTCTCAAGATGGAATTCATAGTCTCTTAACGGAGATATAAAATATTCCCTTGAGATAAGTTTAATGGGTTTGGTTATTCAGAGTGTTGGGCCCAACCACTTTAGTAAGGAGTTACTAAAGTATATATATTTATGAAATTGGATTTCATAAATATATATTGAATAACATAAAGGATTAAACCGGGTACTCAAGGATTAAGATGTAGTAATCTT